>CP139501.1:330097449-330510496 GCA_021014915.2 Artemisia tridentata subsp. tridentata
ATACGCATGAAAGCTGCTAGCTTACTTGCAGTAGGATCATCAGGGATCGTTAGAGGAGTGGGTATAAAAGTTTTAGAGTGTGATCCTTTGGCCTTCATAACTCTCGTTGGAAGAGTGGGAAGGGCTAATTTCCTCTTCGGAGGGCTTCTTACAGACATGGCAGCCTTTGCTTTACTACTTTTCTTGTCCGAAACACCGGAGGACCTTGCGAGCCTCGTTTGAAATTCCTTGATAAGGGGATCATCGGAATCTGCAACAGTTTCCACAAACTGCGGGGTTTTGTCATTCTCAATTGACATGGATGGAGAACCTACTCCATAGCTTATGTCTTCTGGCTCTTTAGGGACAAAACTAACTTCTCTAACACCATGAGCCACGACGAAGTTCCTGAATGCCATCCCTGCAGAAATACAAAAAGAAGAGATAAATATCATCAGATAAGTCATTTACTTTATTTTAATAGGTATGCACATACTTTTCCCATTGCAGATTATCGCAGGTTCCAGTGGAGAGCCTTCCCAATGATCTACAATCCCCACCATAAACAGTATCGGCTCAGGAAAGTTTGCATGTCAAATGGGTGACGTTCAAGACGTTGGTAAAGGGGATAGCTTCTGACGAAGTGTGGCAAAGGATCATCAAAACATTTCTCGTCAAAACAAAAGTCTTTGTCTAGCAACGCTGGATATTTGGGAGGTATGATACTGTCTTGCACATAGAAAAACAAACCTTTCCATTTTCTTATGTTGGCAAAAGGTTTTGTTATTAAACAGGGAACATCAGGTTCACTTCTTTTGCCTAAAGTTAACCAATCACCACCAGGGCAAAGGTTGATAAAGCCTCTAAGCACGTTAAGCGTGGGCTCATAACCATAGGCTTTGCATACAACAATGTAGGTGGTTAGTTTGGCTAAGCCAAACGGGTTCAACCTGGAGATATGTACTTGATAATACTGTAAAAATTCTAAGATTAGTGGATGAATAGGAATCCTAAAGTTGGATTCCATAAAAGCATGAACATACAACCCAACATATCCAGCAGGGGCATCAAAGATATTTTGGTTTTTGTTTGGTAGCATAATTTTAACTTCTTTGGGCATAGGGTATTTCCTTAGAAACTCTATTAAAGCCTGTTCTGATAAGGTACATTTTTGCTGCCTGATAATCCTTTTCGCTGCCATACTCATCTTGTATTTGTAACAATGAGAACGAAGAGGGATAATTACCTTAAATTTCTGAAGAAGCACAAAGCACAGTAATGTGTATGTGTATTTTGGACGCAAAGAAAAAGTATGATCGGGTAGGGACTAGAAAGAGTTTATGCATATCTATTGACAATTTACCCTAACCGTCCACGTGTACTCATAGTTTGAGACTTTGAGTAGTATACGGATTTCAAACCATTTTTTCAATTTTGAAAAGAAGTTTGGAGTTACCGATATAGTAGCTGTTGCAGCCTAGGGTGTAGTAGTTGGAGAATTATTAGCCGCATTTATTGCGCATAATTTGTTTAAACACTTATCTTTATCTCGTCCGAACTTGTGATAGATGGGATAGAGTGTAGCAGGTTTTTTGAGTCGAATGCAATTTATACTCGTGCGTATATATCACTTTCGACTGGGGGACTTGATGATGTACCCTCCTAACGGGTCGAAGGACTCCCCTTCGAGCCTATAGAAAGCCCTCCCTGCGGAGGCCCAGGTTAACCTTCTAATACGTTTCATTGGCGTAAAACTATTCGCCTGCGAATGGTTACCATGTGGGAATCCGCCAATCGAAGCCCTAAGCCCTTCGGGGTATTCCTGACGAAGGGACTAACACGAAGGATCATCCAGACCTGGTCAAACCCACGTCTCCTCTATCCTTTGGCTTCCCGCCAAAACAGAGATCGTGGGCTACAAAGCCCTAGCGGTTACCACTTTCCATGGGACGCCCCCATGATCTCCGAACTATGTGCAACCGCCCACTATGTCCTATTTCTCCCCTATAAATAGCATAGTCGGGCCAAGAACAATGTAAGTAATCTCGAAGTTACCTTCACTCTCTAAATTTACGACCTACATTACCATTACACATACTTACTCGCACGCCGGAGGTGGTTCGCAGGGTCCAACCCCTGCGCAATCACTTAACGTAGTGTCTTCGTATTTCTTATTTTCAGGTTAAGAACAAGCTTGGCTCAATCTCAGCACCCCATTATTCCTTTGATCACCATCGAAGGCTTGGTTGGCAATTATAACAAGACAATATCTCTTATGCATTATACTACCTACTGAAACAGGTCCAAATAAGTCCATATGCAGCATAAACAATGATTGATTGATAGAGTTAAAAATCTTGTGCTTACAAGTGGCTTTGTGTTGTTTGCCTTTAAGACAAGCAATGCATGTTTGATCATTTTCAAATATTTTGTGCGGTAAACCTCTTACCAAACCATTCTTAACAATTTTATTTATGGTTTTGAATTAATATGACCAAGCCTTCTATGCCATAACATTGATTCATCCAATGTGGCCTTTGCAACAAGATAAGTTAAATTCCTTTTAGGAACAATGTTCTTCATGTCTACACTGTACATATTGCCCTTTCTAGGAATTTTAAGAAGTACTTGACTTTCATCAGGCATCTTAAAATCAGGAGAAAGTACAAGACATTCAGTCTCACAGAAAAGAACATTTTTCTTTTTGTCACACATTTGTGAGACACTAAAAAGATTATAATTTAGCTCTTTTACATAGTACACATCTTCAAAATCTAAATTTCCAGTTTTGATTGTACCTTTACCGGAAATTTTGCCACCAACACCTCCTCCAAAGGTAACATAGCCTGCATCCATTGATTAAAAATCTGAGAGATAAGACTTGTTGCCTGTCATGTGACTTGAACATCCACTATCTGAGTATCCTTGATCCTCTTGTTTATCATTTGAATGTTCCTGCACAGTAATGAGAAGTATTAGTTTCTTTTGGGGACCCAAGCCATTACTGACTTGGATCTGCCTCTTGCATCAATGTAATTTAATCTTTTAAGGACAGTTGATGCAACATTGGATTTAAGAATCCAACATGCTGAGGTCTTAACAACATTTGCCCTGTTTTTCCAAGCAGCAGTACTAACTGCTTTCCTAGCAGTTTTAACTGCTGGCTTTGCAGTTTTACTCTTTGGTTTCCAAACTTGTTTTTGGATTTGAATGGGCCTGAGAACAGATTTAGGTGCATGTTTTGAAGTTATTTTTTCTCTTTTAACTGTTGGTTTTGGGTTAACAGTCTTAAATGGTCTAGCAGTTGAAACTGCTTGCCTAGCAGTAGAGACTGCTATCGAAACTGCTCTGGGTTTTATACTCTTGGACTTAGAGTGAAAGTGAGTTTGAGGAGTTTGCCTTTTGAAATTCACCCTATTGTTTTCATATCCAGATACCCATTTGTTACAGAAAGCTGCAAGATGATCAAAACTACCACATGTGTAACAAGCTTTATTATAAAAAGCAAAGTCATCACCTAATTGGTTAGACTTAAGGTTGTTCCAATTCCTTTGGTTACCTCTGGGCTTGTTGGTGGTTCTATATTGTTGAACCTAAAGACCTTGATAGATCTTCGTGAGCTTGTGGATCATTAGTAATGTTTATGTAATCACAAACACACTAAAAGAAAGTCTAAGTTACTTGTATTCTATAGCGAAAAACAAACACAAGTAAAAACACGATTACTAAGAACGATTTGATCCTCTATGGATCTTTGATTAATACTAAAGTTTTTTTTCTAAACTCGTACATAATACATAAAGACGCGTTCCTTTTATAGACAAGAAACCCTAAACCGTTTCACAAGAAACGTATATTCTAAAAACTACATAAGATATGCACAATACATTCCTAATAAAACTCATGCATATCCTCAAGAATAACAAACTATAATAAGTATACGGAATATCTATATCCGCAGAAACTAAATATTCTAAATAATACTTCGGCAGAAACTGTGCTTCAGCAGAATCCATAAGCCTTCAGCAGAATCCGTCAGCAGTAACCATCAACAGAATTCTTCCTTAGCAGAATTCCCAACAATCCTCCCCTAATCTTGATTTTGACATGGTTAAGTTCAAGATTCTTGATAGATCTTTAACACTTCAAAATAAGAGGATTGACTTCGAACAACATCAGCAAAGAATCAGAATGACCACATCTCTATGAATGGTAGAACTTGAAACTTCAGGTCTTTTCAGCAACAAATGACAGATTGTACATCAAAACATATTAGTTTCATACTATTCTCATCACATCCAGGTGTGTTAACTCCTGTGAGAGGTGAATCATTGAAAATAATGGATTTGATGTCTCTTTACCAATAGCCATTACTACTGGAGTAGCCAAATGTTTAAGTTCGAAAACTATGGTACACTGATAACCATCTGATTTATTAGCAAATCAGCAACTATAAACGGATTTGAGATGTCTTTACCTGTAGCCGTTTGCTCAGGACTAGTCAATTCTTAGGTCATAGATAACCTTGGTGAATTGAGAACCAAATATGGATACCAAATGTCTTTACCACAAACCATACTTTTGTGGACTAGCCAATTCTTTGGATCCCAGAAAGGGTTACATCCATGGTGAATTGATGACCATTTCAACTCTCAGCAATGAAGCATGGGTGAGTTGAGTACCCTATAGCTTTGAGCAAGCTATTATAGCTATCAACAGATTTGATGTGTCTTTACCAAAGCTGTACCCTTTGGACTAGCCAACTCTTTGATGGACACAAGTCACATCTGGTGAGTTGATAACCATCAACAGAGTGATATACAACAAACCTGCAGAAAAGTTAGTACACAAATATACAAGTTTTTTTTTTTTTTACTAAGAAATAAAGAAAAAAAAACCGTTAAACTACAAGAATAATACAATATACCAGAATCAATGAGAAGCTTTATGTTGTAGAAGCTTAGCCTTGATAAACCCAACCAATTGTTCAGCATGTGTCCTGTCATTAGCAACTGGATTTGGAGGAACTTCCAATTTCCTTTGAAGCATACGATTCATCAGTTTCATGGACAATGGATATTGTTGATCAGAAAACATACACACTCTTATCCCAGACTCAGTCTCCACCACATGGACATTGGGGATGGGATAAAATCTCCAAGCATCAACTTTCCACCTATGGGAATTCTTCCAAATTGAATATCCTTTCCCATGTGGAGTTTGAGAGTCAAAGAGAACTTGAAGATCTCCCAATAGATATAAGCCAGCACCTTGTGGTGTATGTGTAGCATAATACTCAGTGACCAATCTGTGAAGAGTCTGCAGATCTTGCCGATCCACCAAATGAAGAATTTCTTGCAAGAAAGTGAAATTCTTATAGGATTGATCTTGCCGATAAATAGTGTTAAGTTGTCCATCTGTTATAGTCCATCTGATCAACACATTGTATGAACCTTCAGGAAAAGTTTCAGAAGATCCCTCTTGAATAAATGTATCATCAGTAGCTTCTAGGTTCACTTGCTCAGAAAAACTACCCGTGTGTGCTCTGAGGACCTGCTTAGCCAATCTTACTGATCTTCTACTTGCAACATGTTTTCCTATATGTGCCATCCTCTTCTTCCTTCTACCAGGTATGTAAATCCCCATAGAAACATCTTCAGCAGCAATAGAAGAAGTAACTTCAGTAGGAATAGAAGAACTTGGAACAAAACCCCCTGCTACATGTAACCTCTCAGCCTTTTCCCTGACTTGTCTACCCTTAGCAGCTGCCTGTTCAGCTTGTTTAACCTTTTCTGCATTATAGTTTGACATTGGTGAATCTTCATGGTCAGCAGATGTTGCAGCAAAAGGTTCAGCAGAATTGGGTGGAGCTTCAGAAGAAACAGGAATCCCAGATGGTTGTCTCTCAGAAGCTTCATCAGCAGAAATGGTAGAAGCGACAATAGGCTCAGCAGATTGTGTGACTTCAGGAGTATCTTCAGCAATAACAGTAGAAGTACTCAGATGTACTTTTTCTCCAGTAGATGAAGTACCTATCTCCACTTGCTTGAGTCTTTTGGTACTTGGAGGTTCCATACTATCAGCAGTCCTCTTAAGTTGAGTAGTAGAAGAGTGAATAGACTTCATAATCTGAGCATAAATTCTATTCAAGTCAGAATCAGACAAAGCCCAAACTTGCTTCTTTGTCAAACCAGAGCTGTATACAGAAGTATACTGATTGTAGACCACATTCCTCATATATTGCCTCTTTTCTGCCTCAGTCTAGGGTCTATTTCTCTTAGCTTTTGCTTTCTGAGCAGCAATAGCCTTCCTCTTTTCAGCTGCAGCTTGCTTTCTTTGTTTACCAAGTGCCATCATCTGTGCAGCAAAGTTGTCACTATCAAAGTTAGCTCCCAGTATGCTTTGAGCCAAAGTAGGATTTGAAGCTGCTTGGAGAGTGTAAGAATCCCATTGTTCATTAGTAAAATGAACTGATTGAGCATCCAATTCCCTTTGTCTTTCAGCAGATACATTTGAGGTGAACTGGGCTTCCATCTTTCTTGCCAAAGCTTGACTTTTCATCATATCTTCATATTGTTTCCATATTCTAGTTTGCTCTTTCCTCTCTTGATCAGTCACAAGATCTGGACCTAGATCATCATCATCCAAACCTTCTTTCTTATGACTAGCAGAAACTTCAGCAGGAACATGAGGAGCAGGATCACCAATAGAAGCACCATGAGGAATATTAACAGTTGGGACTGTGGCAACATCCTCCAAAGGAATCTCAGAAGAATCATCAGCAGCAACATTTTGAGAAGAGTCTTCAGCAGTAGTAGGAGAACTTTCTGCACCAGGAGTTAAGATAAAAGTTCTTCCAGCAACAAACAATGCAGCAGATTTTGGAACATTAGGTTGAATGTTATCATCATCAATGTTAGCTTGATCAACATTCATACTTGACTTCTCAGAAGTCCCAGCTACATCCTTGCTCAAGTATTGTCTTCTTCTTCTCTGTCTAGAAAACTGAATATGCTCCTTTGGTTTTGATGATTCAGTAGCTCTGGCCAATAGTTCAAGAGAATCCAGATAACTATCCTCCTGCTCTTCATCAGAGGCAAACACAAACTTTCTTTTCTTTTTCAGCCCAAGCTGATCTTCTAACTCCTGAACTCTTTTCTTCAATACTACAATCTCATCACCAAGTGATGATTTGGTATCTGCAAGCTCCTGCTTCAACTTCTCAAGTTCTTGATTATTCCTGTGGAGCAAATTATACAGAGAAGTGAGAGTAATAGGGTCCTCTGCTCCACCAACAGATTTCTCAGTGGAATTGGGAGCTTCATTGGACCTTTCAGGAGTAACATGGGCATACTCAAAATTATGAAAACTATCATCAATGGGCTCATTTTCAGGACTAGGTGTAGGTGGTCTGGTAGTCTCATGTTCTAATGGTGTAGGCACTTGAGTGTCAAGAGACTGAATTGTCTCTTCAACCTCAGTAACTGGCTCATTAAGAGCAACATGAGAAGGTATTGGTTGGTCAGGAGAAACATTAGATGCTTCAGCAGTCATGGAGGGACCCTCATCCCTTTCCACTGATGGAATACCATCAGCAGCATTGGGAGAGGGTGGAGCACTATCAGCATTACCCTCACCAGCATCATCATTGCCATGAGGCAACATAGCTGGTAGTAGAGGATGATGTTCCCCAACATAATGAGTTTTCATGGAAGCAAACAACTTAACACTTAGGGCTCCTATGGGATAATGTCCTCTATCTTGGGTATTTATGTTTAAAATTATCTGTAGAAACCTAGGGTACATTAGAAACTTATGCTTTTTCTGTTGAATATTTTCTATCATATTATCAAAAATAAACTTAGAAAAATTATAAGTTAAACCCTTTGATAAACATACTATACCACAACCCAATTGGGTAGAGAACTGATCCCATCCACCTGACTTGTTACTTTATGCACTGAAGCAATGTGTGCACCAAAAATCTCCACTTTGGGCAAAACTTGTTCTTGAGCCACATGACAGTATTCGTACTTTGATAACCAACTTCTCTCAGCCCAGCAAGAATCTCAGTAGTATTGGTGTGATAAACACCATCTTCATCATCAAGTTGTAACCTTGTCCTTATCAGCGACTCGGTCACCACATGTTCTTCTCCATCAATCTTAGCAACAATCTCTGTGTCCGAATGTTTTGTAGCAGATGCCCAGAATTGCTTGACTAGGGACTCATGCACTATATTTGGATACTGAGTTAGTGCAAAATGTATCTTGGACCTCTTCAAGAAATCCACCATCGGTTCATAAAGCTCATGCCCCTTTGCGCTTCCCAGAAAAGCAACTTTATTATGATCTTTCTTGAATTGAAGTTCTTCCATTGAGAATCGAAAGGATGGTGAAAAGGGTTTGAATTGTTTAAAGAGAGAACAAGTAGTGGGTTTAAGTTGAGCGAAGATTGTGTGAAATAGGTTAAAAATAGAAGTTACCCAATTTGGTCAATAAAATCGGAGAAGTTTGTTGACCAGATCTGACGTGGCATGTAACTTCAATCTTCAAAATTAACTCTTCAGCAGAAATGATGGTCAATCTGCTGAAGTGATAAGTCAATCAGCAGAATCAACTCAAGAGTAATAATATCTTCAGTAAAGATCTTGAGTTTTACTTTGCCACCCAACTCGCATTTATTACCATCAACCCTTGACTTCGCCTATAAAATAACCCCAAAACACAATCCGCACACATCAATTAAACCCAATTTACCATCAAACCCTTATTTAACCTAAATCATTCATCAGCACTATGACCAATCAACCAGAAGTAGTTGATCTGACTTCTGAGTCATCAGCAGATTCAGGAGATAACAATCCTCAATCATCCACACAACCTGCCCATAGAAGGTATGGGCTTACCAAAGAACAAGCCCGCAAAGGAAAGCATGATGTGGGTGCATCAAGCAGACCACACAATCCACCCAAATCTCCATCATCATCATCATCATCAGAGGATAGTCGTCCTTTATTTCAATATCCCTACCAAGATGAGCCTCGTACATTGAAGTCCCCTTTTCTCCCTTCTTCGGAAGATGATAGTGTGGTGGATCCAAATGATTCACCTAGGGGCTCTGATGATTCCACAGAGCGTCTTGAGCCAATCTTCAATAGATTGGTGAGAGAGGAAGAGGAGAGGGAAGCAGCATCAACCAGGGAAGAGAATCCCCAACCTTCACAACCCCAACCAAGGCCACACACCAGAAAGCCACCACTCCCAGTGACAAGGGAGGTGGTTATTGGTCTTCCTGCTCCAAGGACTGGTGTTTCATACCATAGAGACACAGGAAAGGGCAAGGGTGCAGAGGTGACTGGAAAGGGAAAGGGTAAAATGGAGTAGGTGATGATGAGATGTTGCCAAGGACCAAAGATATAAAACTAGGTTCTTCGTGAGTGATATCTTTGATCTTTCAATCATGTCTGTTAGTCTTCCTGGTGCAGCAATAGATGATTGGAACTTGTGTCTGTGTAGGTTATCTTGTATAGGATTGGTCTTGTTGAAATTGAAGTTGTTTGTTAAATGTAACTTCTTTGAATGAATGAACAACTGGCCCTTTATTTTGCAATGATTTGCTCTTGTATTGTTCTTCAGCACTTCCATTCAGTAGAAACAATGACCATGTCCCATTAAAGTAATCTTGATTAACCTCAACTAAGAATCAGCAATATCAAGGCAGTCTGCAAAACAGACACATAACAGCAACCAAACCAAACCATACAATCTAAAATAACATTAGTTGATTAGTGTTAGCAAACATAATCAATAATCTTCCAAATATTACAAAATTTACAAAATTGTACAACAAACAATCCTCCCCTGAGGCATATGCCTCCCCTGAGGCTTATGCCTCCCCTCAAACTTAGCATTCAAGGGTTAACCATCCCAATATGGACAACTAAGTGTTGAAACCTAGGTCCATCAAAAGCTTTAGTCAGTAAATCTGCCACATTATCATCTGTGTGAATTTTAAGCACCTTAATCAAATGTTTTTCATATGCATCTCTTATAAAATGGTGCCTTATCTCAATATGCTTAGTTCTATTATGAAAAACTGGATTTTTAACTATGCATATGGTACTTTGGTTATCAATAAAAATTGTGGTGTTCATGAAATTAAACCCATAATCCAACAATTGATTTTGTATCCAAAGAACCTGTCCACAACAATTGGCAGCAGCAACATACTCTGCTTCAGTAGATGAGGTAGCAACAATGGTTTGTTTCTTGCATTGCCAAGAAATCAACCTTCTTCCAAGAAATTGGCAACCTCCAGTTGTGGATCTCCTATCCAGATTTGCACCAGCATAATCACTATCACTATAAGCTTCCAACTTGAAATGAGACTCTTTTGGATACCAAAGACCTAACTTGGGTTGGCCTTTGAGATACTTAAAGATCTTCTTGACTGCATTCAGGTGGGAAGTGAGTGGTGTGACCTGATGTCTAGAACAAGCACTCACAGCAAATGTGATGTCTGGCCTTGAAGCTGTCAAGTACATTAATGAACCAATCATGGACCTGTATAGGTGAACGTTCACTGCAGGATCTGGTTCAAGATTATTCTTTGGTTTGGGAGCTTCATAGGGTGTAGTGGCAGGTCTGACATTCTCCATATCAAACTTCTTCAACATATCTTTAACATACTTGTCATGACTAATAAAAATACCCTCTGGTTTCTGCTGAACTTGTAGACCCAAAAATAAAGTGAGCTCCCCCATAGCACTCATCTGAAACTCTCCCTTCATTAATTCCTCAAACTCCCTGCACCATCCTTCTTTAGTGGAGCCAAAGATAATGTCATCCACATAAACTTGTACAAGTATGATGTCCCTGGAATTCTTCTTAATGAAGAGTGTTTTGTCTATAGCACCTCTTCTGTATCCATGCTTCAGCAGAAATGCTGAAAGCCTAGCATACCAAGCTCTTGGTGCCTGATGTAGGCCATAGAGAGCTTTGACAACCCTGTAAACATGCTTTGGATTGTCTGGGTCTTCAAAACCTTTGGGTTGAGAGACATAAACCTCTTCAGCAATTTCTCCATATAGAAAAGCACCTTTGACATCCATTTGATAGACCAAAAAACCCATATAAGATGCATAGGCCAAGAAGATTCTGATGGCCTCAACCCTAGCTACAGGAGCAAATACTTCAGTATAATCAATGCCCTCCTCTTGTCTGAATCCTTGTGCCACCAATCTTGCTTTGTTTTTAACCACAATACCCCTGGCATCTCTTTTATTTTTTAAAATCCACTTGGTACCAATGGCAATCTTCCCTTCAGGTAGTGGTACCAATATCCAAACCTTCTGATTCTTGAATTGTAGCATCTCTTCTTGCATTGCTTCAAGCCAGCTAGAGTCTTCAAGAGCTTGACTAACACTGGTTGGTTCCACTTGAGAAAGATAACAAGCAAACAAACAATGCCTAAAGTCTGTGTGATTATCCCTTTGCTGATTTGAGACATAAGAAAGAAAAGCCACTTGACCATACTTAGAACTTTTCACAGCACTTCTAGTTCTAACAGGTGCTTGAGGATCACCAAGAATGTTGGATTGAGGATGAGCAATGTTGATCCTTGTGGTAGCATTGGGGTTGACTTCAATTGTGGTGTCAAGATTGGTCACATTTGGTCCAAAATCACTGTCATAGGAGGCTGAGTTGAAGATACCAGCTTTGGGTGAGTGATTTCCAAGATCAGAAGGACTTGGAAAGCGTGTATAAGGTTCCTCAAAGTTTGTGGACACACTAGTAGTCATGGGAGAACCTTCAGGAGAACCATCAGCAGATTTGGCAATATCAGCAGAAACATTTGGAGGATCAGCAGAATCCTGGTTTCCACTGAAGGGTTGTGCTGACTCCACACCAATTCTTTCAGCTTCTTGATTGGCTGCATACTCTTGCTTCTTGAGTCTAGCAAGGTCCTCTGCATAGTGTGACATATCTTCAATCTCATCAGAAGTATCTCCTTCAAAATGGTTAGGAGGAAATGAAGGTACAACAATAGTATGTTCATCATGCTCAGACTCACTTCCTGAGTCAACTTCCAGGGTACCTGCATTGTTAGTGGGAGACTCTTGTGTACCTGCAGATTGTTCAGCAACATATCTAGTATAGCCCAAGTAATCAGTTAGGTAATCCAGGTCAAAATACCAAGGATGACCTTGTCCTTGAACATGAGGCTTGTTTTCTAGGTATCTCAGGTTAAGGGTCTCCTCTATCTTTTTAGTACTTAAATTATATACCCTATAAGCCTTACTATGAGCTGAATACCCCACTATATACCCCTCATCTGCCTTCTCATCAAACTTTCCTAGGGGGTCACTAGTGTTCAAAATGGTCACCTGACAACCAAAAGGTTTAAGGTAATGAATATCAGGAACTTTCCCATTGAGAAGTTCATAAGGTGTCTTGATATGAGGTCTAGTGATGGATACCCTGTTCAAAACATAACAAGTAGTGCTTACTGCTTCAGTCCAGAACATAGTGGGCAATTTAGAGTCTGCAAGCATGGATCTTGCTGCCTCTATTAAGGTCCTATTCTTTCTTTCTGCAACCCCATTTTGCTGTGGGGTTCTTGGAATGCTATAGTCCCTTTTTATCCCCTTAGACTGACAAAGTTCTATTAAAACAGCATTTTTGAACTCTGTCCCATTATCACACCTAATGCCTTTAACCTTTTTATTTAGCTGGTTTTCAACAAGGGTAATGAACTCTTTTAATATTGAAGATGTTTCATCTTTAGTTTTCAAAAAGAATACCCAACAAAACCTGCTATAGTCATCAGTGATCACCAGGCAGAAGTATTTGTGATCAATACTTCTGATTTAAGTTGGACCAAAAAGATCCATGTGCAGCAACTGAAGAGGTTCTGAGATAGTGCTCACAGCTGTAATGGCTTTGTATGAAGCTCTGTGTTGCTTCCCTTTGTTGCAGGCAACACAATTGTGTTCATTGGTGAAGACTTTGGAGGGAAGCCCATGAACTAGACCAAGCTTAGAGAGTTTGTTAATGGTCTTGAAATTAACATGAGCCATCCTTCTATGCCACTTAGTTGACTCATTCAGGGATGTTTTAGCCACCAAGCATGTCAGATCACCTTCAGGTTGGACTTCATTCAAGTTGAATGTGTATAGATTGTAGCTTCTGGGAACTCTCAGCAGAATTGTGGTATCTTCTGGAAGCTTGAAGTCTTTAGAGAGAACAAGACATTCATCCTCTGAGAAGAAAACCTTGTTCTTGGTATCACATATTTGTGATACTGAGAACAAGTTGAAGTGTTGCAGTTCCTTCACATAGAGCACATTTGCAAAGTCCAAGTTAGGTGTTCTGATGGTTCCATACCCAGTGATTTTGCCATCTCCTCCACCAAAAGTCACATTGCCTCCTCCTTGAATGGGTACAAAATCATGCATCATGTCCCTGTTTCCTGACATACTCCTGGAACAACCACTATCTAGTATGCCAACATCTTTACTTTTCAAAGGATGATCCTACATATACAACAAAATTATACAAATGTTAGTACACTTTGGAGACTCAAGTCATTACTGACTTGAGCCTGCCTTGTGGATCATAAGAATTAGGCCATGTAGATTGATAAGATCCACCATTGTTCTTGGACCTTCTATGAAGATTAGGTCCCTTGTGAGTCCAAAAACAACCTGCTGAGGGCTTAACAGCAGTATCCCAATATCCCATACCCATATACATTGGGTCAATAAAGCCAGGCCAATAACCATTCTGAAAATAAGAACTAGTGGGTTGCACAAATGGTCTAGCAACATATCTTCTCCTAGCAGATTGACAATGTCCATCAGCAGAATGTCTATCAGCAGAATGTCTATCAGCAGAACTGCTGGCCCTATGAGTTGCTTGTGGAACATATGGTGGTATATCCTGAACATTTTTCCACATTGGTCTAGGTTTAGTCTGACCAACACCCATTCTTTGCTCATGAAAATTACAATCCTTAATTAGATGAGATTTACTTCCACACACAAAACATTTCTTCTTTTTAGAAGATTTATTAAAGGAAAAAGATGTTCCATTACATGTAGAATTATTCATATCACTAGCATAAACAGGATTGTTTTTGACACAATTAAAAACATTATTTTGCAAAGAATTAAAAGACAAGTCTTCAGAAGAAACTGTCTTGGACTTCACATCCTCAGCAGCAATTCTAACAGACTTGTAGGGTGTCTTGGGTGTAGGCTTGGGAGAGGTCTTTGTAGGGTCTGACTTTTCACTTGAATCACAACTGGTATATGTGGTAGACCCTTGGTCAGAGGACTTGTCACTGTCAGAACAAGAGACAAAGTCAGCAGAATTAGAGTTAGGGTCTGGCAAGTCACTTGACTTTTTGCCATACAAATGGTGTGATCCATCAAAGTCAGAGGTGTTGGTAGTAGGCATGTGTTCTCCCCTAATAGGTCCAGGCACAGCATGTAATTTGCCTTCTTTAGTATAATGTTCTAAGCCTGCTGGTGTAGATTTACGTGTATCATCCCTAGCCTCTAAACCAACATATTTTTTAAAGCCTAAACCTATACTAGAATTTACAGGTTGACTATTATAGAGACAGTTAGCTAACTGATCACCTGACATTAACCAAGTTTTATGTCTAGCTATTTCCTTCTCTAGTTTCTCTTTTAGCACTAGGTTTTCTGACTCTATATTAGCCTTTTCTTTCTCAGTACGTTTTAAATCAATTTTAGCACAATGTAAATCTCTCTCTAACACCCCTATCTTTTCATCATAAGCAACCTGATTCTTCTGAAACCAAACTTTTTGTCTTTCTAGAGTTTTTAAAGCATGTTTATAAGCCTCAACCTCTACATAACATTCATTATATTTGGATTTCAATTTATCATAGTCCTTTTTAAGTTCATTATACCTTTCACTACAACCAAAAACACAATTATGTACCTGAGAGATGCCCATAAAGGCAGCCTGATTATGCTTATCCTCTGAAGTACAGCTAGCCAGCAATCCATTCACATCAGAATTATCATCATTCTCAAGATCATGCACCTTCCAGTTGATATGTTCATCCAGAGTGACCAAGGCTTTGGGATTTTCAGCATTCACTTGATTCTTCTGATAGCTTGAATACCGAACTTCATCACCAGTCTTCCTATCCTTGCACTCTCTAGAGAAGTGACCCAACTGACCACATGAATAGCACTTGATCTTCCTTCTATCAAACCTAGCTGGATCTCGTCCCTGAAACCCAAACTTTCTTCCAGACTTCTTTTCAAACCTCTTGACATTTAAAGTAAGCATGGCCACCTGCCATTTTAAGTTCATCTCTTCCAAGTCAAGAGGATCCACCTGATCAAAATCCTCAAAAGCAAGATGTTGCTGATGTTCATAATCAGCAACAAAAGAATGGAGTACATCCTCCATTACACCACTGGACTGTGGTTGAGAGTAGGAAGATGTTACTGAGGAGCTTGAACTTGAAGCCTGAGTCATCTTGTTGGAGGTGGTGCTCACAAAAGCTGAATAAGTAGGGTTTGATGAACGAATGGGGCTTCTAACATCAGGCTCAAGAGTTTTAAGCTTGTTGTAGAGATCATCAAAAGAAAGCATATCAAGACCACCTTTTGTTTTGAGTGCAATGCTCACTTGTCGCCATGATGGAGGTAAAGATCGCAGGAACTTTGCATTGCAGTCCTCATTATCTGGTCTGGCCTTCAGCTGATTCATCTGGCTCAAAATCTTATGGAACCTGTCATACCCCTTGTGAATACCTTCCTCTTCAGTTATTTGGAACTCTTGAAACTGCTGTTTCAACATTGACTTCCTCATCCTTCTTGACTCATCGTTCCCACCAAACCTAGCCTTGATTGCCATCCAGATATCTTTTGCTTCTTCTATGTAGTGAAAGTCTCCCATGTGATCATCTGGAATAGCCTGAAGGAGAATGGTTCTCACTTTATTTTCTCTTTGTACTGCAAGAACCTCTTCTGCAGATTTAGGAGGAAGAATCGAAACAACACCATCAGCATCTTTGGCGTGCTTCTTCAAACTGTTTCCTTTACGGACAATTTCCCAAAGATTCCAATCAATATTGGTGATCCAGTTCTGCATCTTCATCGCCCATAATTCATATTCTTCCTTCTTAAGGTAAGGAAATTTGGCATTGCTGTTGGCGAGTGTGAGTTGGTGAATGGATGTGGTGTTTTGGTTGTTGTTGTTAACTTCTGATCCTTCATCAGATTCAGACATTGTTATGGTTATTGGGTGTGAGAGAGTGTAAACAAGAAGATGTTCTTAGTAACACAGAGACTCTCACGAGGCTCTGATACCACTTGTTGAACCTAAAGACCTTGATAGATCTTCGTGAGCTCGTGGATCGTTAGTAATGTTTATGTAATCACAAACACACTAAAAGAAAGTCTAAGTTACTTGTATTCTATAGCGGAAAACAAACACAAGTAAGAACACGATTACTAAGAACGATTTGATCCTCTATGGATATTTGATTAATACTAAAGTTGTTTTTCTAAACTCGTACATAATACATAAAGACGCATTCCTTTTATAGACAAGGAACCCTAAACCGTTTCACAAGAAACGTATATTCTAAAAACTACATAAGATATGCACAATACATTCCTAATAAAACTCATGCATATCCTCAAGAATAACAAACTATAATAAGTATACGGAATATCTATATCCGCAGAAACTAAATACTCTAAATAATACTTCGGCAGAAACTATGCTTCAGCAGAATCCGTCAGCAGTAACCATCAGCAGAATTCTTCCTTAGCAGAATTCCTAACATATATTGCTCACAATACCTAACTGGTTGCCTAACATGCTTAATGTTTGAACTAGGCTTGATAGTATCCTTTTTGATCACTTTAGGAACCCTTGTTCCTGCTTTCTTAACTACTTCAGGTTTAGACATAACATGTTCTTTTTCATCACTATCAGTTGTGCAATCTTCAACAACTATAGCATCTAATTTCTTAACAAAGGACACCTTGTCCTGATAAAGTAAAGTTTTATCTAAACTTTCACTTACTTTTTCTACCTTAAGACTCTCAGTAGTCTTAGAACCATATTCCATTATTGGTTCTTGAAACTCAGGTAAACCTGAATTCCTTAGGTCAATCCCTGGGGTTTTGGGATGCCTCTATAAAGAGGTGGGACACTCTTATATCCTAACCCTAACTTAGCTTTATTAATCACTTGACATTCTATTATGTTGTGTACACCTCTAGAAGCATGTTCTACTGCCTGTGTAGTCAAGTGAATGTTTCCATTTTCCTTTTTGACCCTATCAAAAGCTTCTCTCAAAAGCTTAATTTCAGCATCTCTAAAAAATATGTCCTGTTTTAGGAGAGCTTTGTCATCAGAAATAGCTAATTCATTTTTCTTTATAGTGTGTGATTTGTTTCTCTAGAGTCTCTAATCCACACTTATAGTTTATAAAGTTTTGAAAAGTGCTGCTTAGCTCTTTGTTTTGATCATCATATTGTTTGAGTAAAACTTGTAGAGAATTAAGAGCAGTGCAAGTATTAGAACAAGCTTTATGATTTTGTACCTCAGTAGCAGAAAAAGCCATAAGTGCCATCTGAGCAGGAGTTTCTTCTTCATCTGCCATGAAGCTCCAATCAAAACCTAAGCCATCAATAGCTACCATAGCCTTTGAGTTCGGCTCAGAAACCTCCCTTGTTTTGGATGTGCATCCTGTTAGGTCACGATGATATCTCAAACACACACTCGATATGACAAATAAGCACACGTACTACTACTCTAGATTAAGCTACGTATAAAGAGAAATAAGCTAATAAGATAACTAGAGAATAGAATAAGAAGAGAATAAGAAGAATGGAAGGCTTTCAATTAATCGAATTACACACAAGCAGAGCTTTCGCACAATGCATGAAAAACCAACGATGATAATGCATCCCATGCCTTCTATTTATAGGCAATGGGAGGGGAATAATGCTAAGAATATTCCCTTGCATGTTTCTAGAATAATTTAACTAATGTGGCCGGTCCATGGACTACTAATGGACCGGACCATAATTACAAACAATATAGTCCTTAACGTGCAACATTTTGTCTAAATGAACAAGACTTGTAATTAATTAAAACATGTTCCTAACAATCTCCCCCTAAGTCTTGATCATCAATGTTGCTCGACGTCTTCTTTGCTTCTTTGGCTTCCGACGTCTTAATAATCTTTGTTTCTTTGTTCTTGTATAATGATGATATGATGTTGTCTCGATCTGCCAATCTCCAACGTCTTCACGTCTTCTCCATCATGCTCATATGTCTTTGACTTGTTTTCTGCAACTGGTTCTCACTTTTCAATCTTAAAACATGAGAAAGGTTGAAGTGCTTAAACTTTAGACTTTACTATATCATATGTTGAACTTTTGATGCTACTGAGTCTTTGAGAGAACATTTCTTCAAGATATGAACATGATGGAGTCTTGATGGTCGAACTCCAGCTCCTCAGCAGCAGCAGCAGCAGCAACAGCACGAACCAACCGGTACTTACAGGCTCAGACTTGAGATCATCAACAACATAGTGTGAAGACTTTCTCAAATCCTAACCCAGACCGTTCTGAAACGGATTCCCCCGAAAGGGATTACACGGACACACCGAAGTGCACCCACGATTCAGTGAGTCGCTGGAGATCACCCCACGACTGTAGACCGTTTGGAGCAAACACTAAGCGTAACCCACAAGGAGTTACCGAAGTGACCTGCTGACAGAGTTGCTTGATGTTGCTCTGGCAGGATTTCCATTCAATCATTGATAATCACAATTGTGACTTCTCTCATGAATGTTCTCGGCAGATTGCTAAGATCTGCGTAGGACACTTTCTTAATTTTACATCTGCTGCCCATGATGTAGAACAACAGAGTAATACTAAGTTTACCTAAGAGATCTTTTGATGAATCTCATGGCTCTAGACTCAAGTAGTGCACATTTGTTTGGTCATCGGAAGCGTGGAGCAGATTGCCTCCTTTTCAATATCAACACTCTCGTAATGAGAGGTCGATAGATTATGAAGGGTTCTCCGTGTGAATGAAACAAATGTCTTTTGAGAGACACTTGAGTGGCTTAGAAGGTTTATTAGTGCGTCACTGGGTCCATGACGTCTTTAGTCTTCAATACCGGTGATGCTCATCAACCAGTAGATTATGAATTGAACCCGGTGTTTGCCCTAAGGTTGAATCAAATGGAAGGCTATTTCTTTTCACCCTTTTTCTTTGCTTTTCTTTTTAATTCTTCAACCCCTTCTTTATCCGTTCATTCATTTTCTCCTTTTTATATCATACCTAGGACTTTCTAGTTCTAAACTATTGGTATTGTCCTTGGGTAGATCCCTCCGGCTCTGGCGGATCATAGGACGGTTTTCCCTAACCTTAGTCACCTTATAACTCCATGACTATCCTAATGATGCCATAAGACCAAAAACCATTGAAAATCTCTCAAAGTGTCGATAATTGTAAAAACATTTTGTTGACACCTTGAGAGTTTGATGATTTATAGAAATACTCCCCCTTAACATGTGCGCATAAATAATAAATTTTGAAATTTGCACATGCCGGAAAGAGTTGGCACTTTTTGAATTGATTGACTTTCAATGAACCTGATCGTTGCGAGACACGCTTACATCACCAGTTAAACTGGCTTGAAATTATTACCCGTCCGGATCAGATTCAAAGATTATCGCTCGAAATCGGTACATTCTACTCAGACACATCCTTTGCGAGACACGCTTACATCACCAGATAAACTGGCTTGAAATTATTACCCGTCTGGGACATGTCCTTTCGACTACTGACTTTCCTATTCGTCAATTCGAGGGTCAATTCTGAATTTGAGCACACGAGATTCCAGCAAAGAGACACCATATTTTAATCATCTTTTACTTCTCCCCCTCAAAAATAGCATACTCATGATGTTTTTGGAAAACGTTTATGATTAAAATATGCTGTTTTTGAGTTTTAGGGAAGAATTTCAAGAACATTTATATTTCTTAGAACAAAGATCATGTTTTTCAAATACTCCCCCTTAACAAGGGAATACTTGTCCTTATGAGCAGAATGTTTAAAAAAACTTTAGAAAACATTCTGGTTTTAATTCTGCTCATAAGTAAGAAGCTTTCACTCCTTTTTCAGGATTGAGGCACTGAAGCGTACCTCAGGGTCCTTTCTTTGAGGTCCGGGTTGTACACTGTTATGTGTGCACAAGCCGTAATGCACAGGCCAATTATTGAAAGAATAATGATATTATGAAATATGAGAATTGATTCTTACATCAACCACCTTTGCCAAAAGTTGTGAATACTGGGTCAGTCCTCTGAAATAGTCTGATAGCAAAAGGTGGACGACCCCCAACATAGCTTTCTAGCCTCCTCATCTGATCCCGATGGTATAACCGTTCTTCAATCTTCCGAATAAATTCCTTGACTTGTCGCAGCTCCTTCGAATTCCATCTTCTTGATTTTCCCAACGCCGAATCTCGAACTCGATTAGCTAACCCATCACGTACACTCTTTAAGGTATCATCACAGAACTTATGAATTTCATTGTATGCCATGAAACGATGGAAATCTGTTGTGCTTCTGTAAGCGAACCCAAAGACTGGACTATGTAGCATGGTGTACTGAGGGTCCTTTTTGCTGTTGAGAAGGAATTGTGGTTCAACAAGGTTAAGCTGAGTCTGATAACTTTCAACACCTAGCTGGAGATCTTCTACACGTTCTTTGATGATTGTTCTCCTGATGTAATGACAGAGGGAGGTACTGAGTGCATATCGAAGCTCGTTAGTCAGATGCTGCAGTTTGCCTTGGACTTTCATCAGATACATGTCTTCGATATCATTCAGGTTCAAATCAGGAAAATCAGCCTCTGAGAATGTGTAGAGATTGTTGTCATTTCTTTTTACTGTGATCTCTTCGAGAAATATATAATCGCATCTTCTGGATCCGCTCACATTGATGACGGCCACTATTCTGAGATCACTGTAAACTGGTTCTCGTGATTTCTGGAGAGCAAGTTTGTACTTGTACCAGCTTTGTCGTTTAGAATACCAGTGATGAATCCCCAACTCTGCATCACGATCATATTTGACGTGCTTTTTAACAAACAGATGTATGTTAATAGCTTCTTCTTCAATGGCTGATTGTGTGTAGTGAGCAGCTGGTGTGAAAGTTATTGACGTAGCATACTTTGTCTTTCCTTGTGCTCCGTTCATTAGAAGTTCCAGATCGTTGTTGAAGAAAACTTGGAAGGGAATTTCTGAATGATGAGATCTTCGTATCACGGAAAGCGGCTTAGTCCAATCAGTGATGAACGGTTGATTCTTGCCAACTCTCCTGACTACGTCTGGATTAGCCCAGTCGAAGTCACTTGACATTGCGCGTGCAATGTTTTCAAGATGATATTCAAGTTCGGCTGCGCTGTTGGATTTATCTTTTAGAAGAGTAAAAGCATCGTTCTTGATCCGACGAAGTTCCCGTTTGGTCATCTTCTTAATGTTAAGACTTCTTTTGATCTCTTGAGTAACAGCAAACGTGCTGTCTTCAACTCGGGAAGCTTCGTCAGTCTGAACTTGAGCACTTGCTAGATGATCAAACCATTCATTCCCTAGCTCATCCTTATCATTATCCAGCCATGTGACAACAGCTGGTTCATTAGATGACTTTTTGCTGTGTGAAGACTTGGATTTGGAGGGCTTTGATTTTGGTGGTGATGGTGGTGAATGAGGTTGATCGTCTTGTGGCTGAAATTCCACATCGTCAGCCGTAAAATGCTCATAGTGATGTTCGGTTTCAGTAGGACCAGAGGATTGATGTTTTGGAGGTAGAGATGATGTTGTATGTCCAGTTGGCTCCTGAATATGTATCCCTGACCCGCCTTTATGTTTCTTATGTTCGGGTTTAGGGTCCTGATCATCCTCATCATCCTCTCGAATACGTTTTCCTTTGTCAGCAGCTTCCTTGCACGATTTCTTCTCAATGTGTGCTTGAAGAGCCGCGATCAGGTTGATTTCTTCTTGAGAAGGAGAGGTGATTTCAAAGAGTCTGTCGAGAAGCACAAGCTCGATATATTCAGTGGTGAGATCTGGAAGCGGTTTGGTTTGGGAAGAAGAAGAGACGGCTTCTTTGATTTTTTCTTCAAGTTGTGAATCAATATGTTCATTTATGTTTTGTTGAAGATCAGGAAGAAATTGCTTGAGAAAATGCCTTGTCTTGCGTGTGACATGATCTTTGATATTAAAACCAAGGAATTCATCTATCTTCTTCTTACTTTCTTGCATCTCTTCCACTTGCTGAGACAAGTTCTTGACTAAACTTTCCATTTCAGCCAATTTTGTTGTTGCTTGTTTGTCTCGTTGTGCTTGTGCTCTCTTTACTGCCTGTTTAAGTTTCTTAGCTGCAGGAGACACAACTTCAACTTTTGTAACATGGACGATTCTTCTTTTGCTCTTTCCTTTGTAGGCCTTAAGAATATTTTCAGAAATAGCTTCTTTTGATTTGGGTGATGAAGATCTTGAAGATGATGGAGTGAGTGAAGGAATTGGTTCATCAGACTTAGTTGTTGAGTCCTTTTGAGGTGAGGGTGGAGGTGTAGGATTCTTAGGCGGTGACCCAGGAGGTGTCTTGGGTGATGAAACAGATGAGGGCTGAACTGGTGGTTGTTCTTGTTGCTGTTGAGGGTTGTGAATGACCATAGCCAGTTCAGATTTGGTTGTGTCCTTTGGAGGGGAAGGAGGAGGTGTTGGTGTGTGAGAACGAATGTAGCTATCTGCTTCCAGGTTAGCTTGAGCCTCCTCCTTACGTTTCCTTTCTTCCTCTTGTCTTGCCTGTTCCTCAAGATCCATGGCTGCTTTAATTGCTTTATCTCCCAGAATGTCTTTTTCTTCTTCTATGTTCCAATCTTCTGTATCATCGTTACGTGGTTGTTCCTCGGGATTGTCGTCAAACATAGAATCAGAGATTTCCTTGTCAGATAAAACAATATTGCTATCCTGATCTTTTTCCTTTTCCTCCTGAGTCGGTGCTCCCAAGTCGGGTTGATTAACCGAACTTGTTTGCTGAGAAGAGACCGATTCAGCCTTATCGAGTTGATTAATTGTATCAGGCTGAACCTTGGTTGATGCAGCTCCAGATCCCCCGGGTTGATTAACCGGATCATCTTGGGTCAAAGCTGCTTCATGAATAGTTTGGGATCCTCCAACTCCATGTGTTCTCTCATACTCCATCTGTTGTTCCAATACTTTTCTTGCCCTACGCTCTTCATCTTCTTTTAGTGATTTGAGACTCTGCTTTTGTGCATTTTCATGAGAGATCTTATTATGAAGTTCAGCCTCTTCAACAGTCATAAAGACATGTTCTTCTTCGGATTCAGATGATTCAGAGGCAGATTCAGTATCTTCATCAACGATTCTATTCGGTTCAGGTTTTGGTTGGGGTTTACTGGGTACTCTCCTCTTGATGAAAGTGGTTCTGGGATGTCTTTGCTTTGGTTTAGAGACACTTGATGCACTACCCGTCTTAGTCTTACTTCGAGGATGAGTCTTAGAAGATCCTGAATCTTCAACCAACTTAGCAAGACCCATACGACGTTCACGGAATGCCTTGTCGTAATCATGATAAGCTTTAGTTTCTTTTACCTCATCAGGCATCAGAAATTCTGGCAACCGTGCACCTTGTTTGCGCGTGCTTTCTTTTGGGAAGTAGACTTTGCTTAATGTTTTATCCATGCTGTACTCATGAACCTCTTGATCAGTAGGTCGCTTATCGAGGTCTTCATGAAGATCAAGTAGATAGCTAATAAGAACTTTGGTGTATCGTACAAATGGAATTTTCTTAGATGTTTTTCGCATTAAGTACATTATATCTTCCCAAATGAGAGCAGCAAAGTCAATTGGTTCCTCGGTCAGAAATCCCCATAAGACTTGAAGATGAGAAAGTCTTGGATGCTCAAACCCACTATCTCTTCCAGTTATGGAATGGGTTATGATGAAGAAGATAGTCCTCCAGGGTTGAGGAATGTATCTAGCATTGACTTTGGAGATTGTGGTTAATGGTGTATCAGGTTGAACATCATAACCAATGTCTTCCAGGAATTGCATGACCTCAGACTCTGAAGGTGTCGGGTGGTATTGGTTAGAAGGTTCAGGTGCATCTGGAAGTTTTAAGGCTTTATGGAGTGTAGCAGGTGTGACTCTGATTTTCTTACGATCCAGTGTACAAGTGAAATACTTGTCATCATTGCTTCTTGTGAAGGTATCCCAGAATTGATGAATGTATAGCTCTGGAATTGTGTCTGAGCTATCAAGAAGATCCCTGCATTTCTGAGCTTTGAGAATCTCTACTGCAATCTGGCAACTTGAGTCAGAGCACTTGATCTTGTCCAGTTCTACTCGTGAATTGTTCTTCCCAATTTCCAGAGTATACCCGTGAGGAAAGACTTCATCTTTGGTGAGAGCAGAAAGAGGTTGTTGTTGTGAAGTTGCCATTGATGTGTTTCTGAATCAACAATCATATACGAATATACAGAATGCATGTTTTGTTAGAAAAAATTGTTAGCTTTTTAAAACAATACTGATGCGTGGTTTTGCAACCTTACAACAGGTTTTACCTCTCGAGGGATCTCAAGAGGCTTACAACCCCACCAGGCAGTGTACCTGACCGATGTAGTATAGTGTAGTGGTAAGTACGGGGGATTGATCGTTCTCCACAGGGAATAGTGTTCGTTAGGTATGAAAAATTACTCTAATAGGTCTAAGGGTGAGAGAAGATTCTTTTTATGTTTTTAAATATTTTATGAAAGCAAGTAAAATCTCGGGTTTGAAAGAGTGGGCGGAATTAGTTGCTAGTCAACTAACCCAAATTACTACGAATGCAAATAAAATAAAATAACAAAAAATGAAAATGTTGGTGAAAACTTATGTGGAGGGAAATGTGTTTACTTAGATTTCCTTACTCCCTAACTATCTTTTACCGGTTGATTAGTGTGTATTAGTTGCGTGGATGACGGGTGTATTCCTTAATACCAGTCGTGGGGTGGCGTACGTACTTCCCTAACTCTACAAGCTCCTACTTCACTCCTATGTCGAGCCGGCTAGGAAGCTCCTAACATGGGATCACTAGAATTCGCTTGTGCATTAAATACAACCATAAAAACCTTTAGTACGCATTGGTTCATGTTTCTTAAGACGTTCAAGCAAGTTACCGAATAGGAAGTTAGCCAGTTTTCTTAAGCCTAACATAGATGAACAATCATCCAATACAACTAACAACACACTAATAACCAATAATCAATAGCTAGGTTTCATTAGATCTAAGCAAACACAAGATAAATCTAGCCTAGCATGTTAAACAAAAGACAAGAATAAGATAGAATCAAACAACACATAGACATATTGAATGATTAATTGATAACTTATCTTCAATGTAACATGGAAGATCTCAAGGCAAAAAGCCTTGAAAGAGCTGCCAAATTCGTCCTAGGGTTTTCACACACAAAGTTCCCCAATAAGTTCCACACTAATGACAAAGAATTGCAAAACTATATATAGATTTTTAGATCTGACGGCGTCACGTTATGGAGTGTGACGCCGTCACCTCGCCGCTTTTAGGGTTCCCGGATGACCTTCTTGACGCCGTCCCTCTTTAGCTCTCCAAAATCCGTTCTGGCTTATCAAGGCTTGACGCCGTCAGACCATGAACGTGACGCCGTCCCTCTTTGAATTAAGCCGTGACGACCTTGATCAAGTTAAAGGGTGACGCCGTCAAAGGTAACTTCCAGCAAGATTTTGAGACTTTGTCGTTTTCTTCACTTTTATGCTCCAAAAACGTCCAAAATGCCTCCTTTTCCAGATTTCTTCTCAAAAGTACCTAAAATGACAAAAGGAACGATTTAGGGCAATATTTGATCAAATAAATACGATTTAGGGCTTAAATGACCCCTTAAAAGCGGTACACTTTTCGCTTCATCAAATACCCTTACACTTGAGATTTGCTTGTCCTCAAGCAAATGCGCTTTTATTCTAATCAAAATACAAGTTAGGGGTCATTTAATGCTAACATAAAAGTAATTACAACAAATAATCGTTCCACTTCAATCATAATAAGCACGGAGATTACATACTAGCACCTCACAAGTAGTGTTTAGATACTCACATCTCTCAAGTGTCATCAAAATAAATCTCATAAATGAAAACGGATAATATCTCTCACTACCTGTCATAGCAAATAGATTACCATAGGCTTGGGAAAGGATCAAAAACCTCCTCCACTAGGCGTAAGCACCTAAGATAAACTATCAAAGAGGGCTTTTAAATGGGTTATAATGTTAGGTGTAGGGAAAAGGAAAACACGGTTTTGTTGGATAAAGGATATTTTACTGGTGGCGAGTTAAAGATCTTGATCAATTACATGTACTATACAATGTTGCTAAGCCAAGACTCGACTCAATCTTAAGCTAAAAACAAAATAACAAAAACATAAAATAAACATAAAATGAAACGGGATGGTAGTCCGTATGTTTTTTCTACTTATCTTTTTCTCATTTTTTTTTTTTTTTTTTTTTTTTTTTTTTTTTTTTTTTTTGCATACACTTTTGCCCTACCATCCAAAATAATACATCATAGGGGCATTGCATTCCCCTTACACTTGAACTTTTACATAACTTTACAAATAACTATTCTAATGACTCGAATTAAGATAATTGAAAAACTTGGAGTACTTTTAAAATATTTAGCACATATGGGGGTAATAAATGATGTTCTTCCCCATTACTCCATTACACTAGTACTTTACCCATGAGTCCCAATCGTCCCAAAACAATATGTACAAGGATATGACTCGACTTAGCAACCATGTAATCAATTAGATAATTAACTTGGGTTTAAACAAATGTTGTAACAATAATGCACTAAAAATGAGTGCATACAAGGTAGGCTAAGGCGATTTGGGTGTACATTTTAGTGGGGTGTAACAAATTCTTCCTTTAAGTAAAATGCTTAAAGGTCGAAACGAAAAGATAGGCTCTGAGGGGTGTACTAGGGGTATCGTGTACTAAAAATGAGTACAACGCAAAGGGTGTGGGAGAATTACTTGACCAATGTAGCCAACGTAATTATAACAAAAACACAGGTGTAAAACAATGGGTTAATCCTAATGCCTCTTATCATGTAGTAAATCTAACTACACGAATGTAGTCTCACTTGTGGCCTCGGAATGGTCCTAACGCAAGTTCTAGAATCTAAGTGCTACCGGTACACACATCATAGCAAAATGCTTTTCCTACCAATTCTAGGGGCGAACCTCACATATTTGGGGGTGGAAAATTTTTTTAGTGGTACGGTTTTTGTGCTAGTCATATAACTCCTATCCGTGAGACGCTCATTAAGATCAAAGTTTCACTCCTAAATGTTGTAAAAAATTTTAAATTTGGCACTAAAATTACCCTAACAGGTATTTATCTCAGTTTTATTACACATCTACTATTAAACAAACAAAAATCAAGCGTAATTGTATTCTCTAAAATCGTACTTTTACCCCCCCCCCCCCTTACACTTAAGATGAACATTGTCCCCAATGTTCAAATAACAAGATGTAAAAGTAAATAAGGTAAAAGAATGAAATCAAATACTCCCCTGATTCGCTCGGTGGATAATGAAGTAACACGGTTAGATCTTCTTCCAAAGTAATGTTGAAGCTCCATGACTAATGCATCGCCAAAAGCTTGATCCAAAACATTTCCTTGTCCAAAATAACCTGTTAAACCCGAGAAAAACAAACACGAGAACCTGCATAACATCGGCGGGATAAAATCTATATATAAGGATATAATGCTTGTGGAATGATAACTTTGCAGATTCCTGGAGATTATAAGTTATAGATTTAATAAAAACTTTTTATGAAAACAAAACCTTCAAAAATTTTCAGAAAATTAAACCTGACGCCGTCAGGTTGTAACTCCTGACGCCGTCAGAAATGATCTGACAGAATTCTCATGTTACGTTTCCGGAAAAATTTTGTAAAAACCTATACCTTACTTCCTGGAAATCCTGCAAAACATCATTATGACTCGATACAAGCATTTGACTCAAACAAATACTAATATGTATGTTAATTTATTATTATTATGATTCATGTTCATTTGTGTTCTAATAAACCGATTTAGATTTCCCTTACACTTAACTTTTGCAAAATACCTTTATATGTAGTTAAGACGAAGTTAAAAACAAAATAAAGCATTTTCACAATTTTAGTTTTGAACATGAATCAATAATAATAAAAATTAAACATACATACGGAAGCAAATAAAATCAAACAAACAAATAAATAAACACACAAAGCAAATAAAGCTTGGGTTGCCTCCCAAGAAGCGCTTTTCTTTATTAACGAGTCTTGTAGCTAGACTCAAAGTCACGGGTTCTACGTTTTTCCGTTCCGCATAAAAAATATGGTTTTAAAGCTTTGTATCACTCTTTCATCCCACTTGTATTCCGGACCTAAGGCCAAACACATCGAATACTTAACTCTAGCCCTTCCTTGGTTATTGTTATCAACCTCGAGTGCTGGGATATTATCGACATCCAAGCCCTTAATGCCTTTAAATTTTGGTTCGAACTTAGAGAAACGAGATACATTATGGGGCATCAGGTACTTGATGCATCCTATTTCGCTGGAGAATGTCACACTACCTTCATCCTTATCATAAATTGCTTGGGACGTTCTTATGAAGGGTTCTCCTAAAACTATCTCGCCTAAATACGGGTCTTGTCTAGGGTTCAGCTCATTGCTCATGATCCAGTTATAGTAAAGCCTAGACATGAAATTCATTGGTGCCTTGAGATCAATATAGGTATGCTCCCTAAACATGTGACCAATCATGCATGGAACCTTCACATTAAAATAACCCCCCTTTCTAATCCATGGGTACTTACGATTTTTAGCGGGGCAAGGACATTTAAAGATAAACTTATGGTGACTTAATCCTTCTAGAATTGGTGAGGAATTGTGAACTAACCTTAAGTCATCTCTAAGCTCAATCTCACTGCTCGTGCTAAGGCGGGCGAGTCTCTTCTCTCTATCAATTAACTCATTAAGCTCATTGAATGCCTTAATCTCCCTATCCATAGTGACGAACCAATTACGAACAAACACACAAAGAAAGTAGATAGACTAAAGAAAACCTAGAAAAATAAAATAAAAATCTCACTAGAAAGGAATCTAGTGAGTAGACCTATAAAATAAAAATTCAACCTAAACAGTAACTATTCCCCGGCAACGGCGCCAAAAACTTGATGCGTGGTTTTGCAACCTTACAACAGGTTTTACCTCTCGAGGGATCTCAAGAGGCTTACAACCCCACCAGGCAGTGTACCTGACCGATGTAGTATAGTGTAGTGGTAAGTACGGGGGATTGATCGTTCTCCACAGGGAATAGTGTTCGTTAGGTATGAAAAATTACTCTAATAGGTCTAAGGGTGAGAGAAGATTCTTTTTATGTTTTTATATTTTTATGAAAGCAAGTAAAATCTCGGGTTTGAAAGAGTGGGCGGAATTATTTGCTAGTCAACTAACCCAAATTACTACGAATGCAAATAAAATAAAATAACAAAAAATGAAAATGTTGGTGAAAACTTATGTGGAGGGAAATGTGTTTACTTAGATTTCCTTACTCCCTAACTATCTTTTACCGGTTGATTAGTGTGTATTAGTTGCGTGGATGACGGGTGTATTCCTTAATACCAGTCGTGGGGTGGCGTACGTACTTCCCCAACTCTACAAGCTCCTACTTCACTCCTATGTCGAGCCGGCTAGGAAGCTCCTAACATGGGATCACTAGAATTCGCTTGTGCATTAAATACAACCATAAAAACCTTTAGTACGCATTGGTTCATGTTTCTTAAGACGTTCAAGCAAGTTACCGAATAGGAAGTTAGCCAGTTTTCTTAAGCCTAACATAGATGAACAATCATCCAATACAACTAACAACACACTAATAACCAATAATCAATAGCTAGGTTTCATTAGATCTAAGCAAACACAAGATAAATCTAGCCTAGCATGTTAAACAAAAGACAAGAATAAGATAGAATCAAACAACACATAGACATATTGAATGATTAATTGATAACTTATCTTCAATGTAACATGGAAGATCTCAAGGCAAAAAGCCTTGAAAGAGCTGCCAAATTCGTCCTAGGGTTTTCACACACAAAGTTCCCCAATAAGTTCCACACTAATGACAAAGAATTGCAAAACTATATATAGATTTTTAGATCTGACGGCGTCACGTTATGGAGTGTGACGCCGTCACCTCGCCGCTTTTAGGGTTCCCGGATGACCTTCTTGACGCCGTCCCTCTTTAGCTCTCCAAAATCCGTTCTGGCCTATCAAGGCTTGACGCCCTCAGACTATGAACGTGACCCCGTCCCTCTTTAAATTATAACGTGACGACCTTGATCAGATTAAAGCGTGACGCCGTCAGAATTCCCATGCAATTTTCACTGGCTTATCATGAGTAAATTTCACATCCACCTTTTCTTGCCAAGCCATGACGCCGTCCAGGGATAATCCTGACGCCGTCAAAGGTAACTTCCAGCCGATTTTTGAGACTTTGTCGTTTTCTTCACTTTTATGCTCCAAAAACGTCCAAAATGCTTCCTTTTCCATATTTCTCCTCAAAAGTACCTAAAATGACAAAAGGAACGATTTAGGGCAATATTTGATCAAATAAATACGATTTAGGGCTTAAATGACCCCTTAAAAGCGGTACACTTTTCGCTTCATCAAATACATAGCACCCTATTGTATTTATGATTGGTTGTTACATGCTTGGTCAAAGAATTTATCAAGAGTAAGCCAAATTCTATAAAATTTGACTAATTTTAATAAGTATAAAAAGATATACCTAAGGAAATTGATCAAAATTTTATATCAGATCACAACTGCGATAATTATGTCAACTGCGATAATTAATGTCAACTGCGATAATTATGACAACTGCGATAATTATCCAATCAAGATAAGTATCTTAATTGCAATAATTTTCCAACTGCGATAATCATCTCAACTGCGATAATCATCCCAACTGCGATAATTATCCAACTGCGATAATTATCCAACTGCGATAATCATCCCAACTGCGATAATTATCCAACTGCGATAGTTATGTCAATCAAGATAATTAAACCAAGCAAGATAAGAATCTCAACTGCGATAATTATCTCAACTGCGATAACTATCCCAACTGCGATAATTTTGGCCAACTTCGATAAACTCTTGTACAAGAGTTTACGAACATATTTGACGATGAACATACACTTAAATCTTTATCGTGATTCATTATAACTCATGATTTGTGTCCACAGATTTTCTCAAACAACTTAAATGACTATTATGAGCATTCTGGCTAAGTTATAACATAAACGAACCACAAATACGCAAGAATCAAACTGCTGGTGTTCGTGTTCTTCATAAACCCTTAAATTTAATCAATTCACTAAAAGTGTTTCTGGGTACAAAGCAAGCATGCCAACATTCAATTAACCATCAAACAACAACATTCCAATAAACACATTACACAATAACGCTTAAACATAGTTTTCCCCAAATTGACGCTTAAACCCTAAAATCCAATTAGAACAAGTTATAGTGATTGGGAGTAATTAAGCATGCAATATAGGTTCCTAAACAATGTATCAACATTATCGTACAATTTCTTTCCACACAAACACTCTTAATCCAAAATCCCCAATTTAACGCAAAACCCTAGAACTAACTATTACAATTTTGATTGTTCTAGCCGTTGGATCAAGAATCTGTTCAGAACCATCTTTAATAATCACATGTTAATCATAAGAACACTCACAAAATTCGAAAATCTTGATCGGATATGCAGAATGAATGTTAGCCGTCGATGATGGTGGGTGGGGTGTATTGAATACGGTTGGTGAAATTTGCAGAGTAATAACTGCGGTTATTTAATTTTCATGACTTTAAGTATCAACCAATTATCTTTGCAATTATTACACATATAGTCCCCTAACCTTGATAACTTTGAACATTAGGACCTAAACCACCATCATGCAAACACTAAGTCTCATTATTGACATTTAAGGCATACAACTTTTCTATCTTAAAATCTTATCACCAAATTTTGTGAAACAACAATTTCTGAAAAATATGCAAGTACAATTTTAAAAAATTGTGGTAAAAATTATCTCCCCCTCAACACGTGTTCAAAAATAATTTGAGACATTGTAAAAGGAAACAATCGTGTTGGAAGAGGGATTGTACTTGCATTTTTTTTTTAATATATTTACAAAGATGGTTTGGAAATGTTTGACTTGGTTAATTATGTTTTAAGAAACTTTTCCAAATCATTTGGCGTCAAACATCTCATACCAATCTGGTGAACCAGATCCACAAATCTTGCATGAGGCAAGGATTTTGTGAACAGATCCGCCAGTTGGTGTTCAGTTCCCACAAAGTATAATTCAACAGTACCCTTTTCCACGTGTTCCTTGATGAAATGGTACCGGAGATCAATATGCTTGGACTTCGAATGCTGGACTGTGTTGCATGAAATGGCAATGGCACTCTTGGAGTCGCAATACATCGGAATCTTGTTGAATATGTAACCGTAGTCCATCAGTTGTGATCTCATCCAGATGACTTGAGCACAACAAGCAGACATGGCTACATACTCAGATTCTGTAGAAGACAGTGAGGTGCAGTCTTGTTTCTTTGATTGCCAAGAGACGAGCTTGTTACCCAAGAATTGAACTCCCCCTGATGTACTCTTGCGTGTGTCTAAGCATCCTGCATGGTCAGCGTCTGAAAATGCAACAAGTTCAAACCCAGAATCCTTTGGATACCAGATCTCCAAGTTAATGGTTCCCTTTATGTATCTAAGGATTCTTTTAACGGCTGACAAATGCCGTTCAGTCGGTCTAGACTGATATCTGGAGCAAAGATATGTGGCAAATACAACATCCGGTCTGCTAGCTGTGAGATACATGATCGAGCCAATTATACTACGATACTTCGTAGGATCAATGGGTGTCCCATGTATCTCAGCATCTAGCTTTGGGGATGAGGAGGACATTGGGGTATTATAGGTGTCACAGCTGGTCATGCCATGCTTTTTCAGGATTTCCTGAGCATATTTTGACTGACTTAGAAATATACCCCGGGGTGATTGATGAACTTGCAATCCTAGAAAGAAATTAAGTTCACCCATCATAGACATCTCAAAGTTTTGTTTCATTAGTTTAGAAAAAGCGTTTGAATATTTTTTATTGGTTGAACCAAAAATAATATCATCCACATAAATTTGAACAATGAGAATGTCTTCCCCGTGTGTTTGTATAAATAAAGTCGGGTCAACGGTTCCAATGGTAAAATGATTAGCAAGAAGAAATGCAGACAGTTTATCGTACCATGCCCTCGGGGCTTGTTTAAGGCCGTAAAGGGCTTTCTTAAGCCGATATACATGGTTAGGATGATCTGGATCCACAAAGCCTTCTGATTGTGACACGTACACCTCTTCTCGGAGTTGTCCATTGAGAAATGCCGTCTTCACATCCATCTGATAGACTGTGATATTCTTGTGGGCTGCGTATGCCAGAAAAATTCGAACTGCCTCAATCCGAGCTACTGGAGCAAACGACTCCTCGAAGTCAATACCCTCTTCTTGGCTGTATCCTTTTGCTACCAGTCGGGTCTTGTTACGAATCACTGTACCATCTGCACCTAGCTTGTTTTTCCAAATCCATTTCAATCCAACAACATAAACTCCATCTGGTCTTTCAACTAGTTCCCAAACTTCCAAACGTTTGAATTGTTCCAACTCTTCTTGCATGGATTCAATCCAGTTGTCGTATGTAAGGGCTTCTTTGATGTTTTTAGGTTCAGATTGACAGACAGTGAGTGCATACATGCAGTGTTCACTATCTGAGTGAAGTTTCTGTCTTGTGATGACTGGATTGTTAGGATTTCCAATTATGTTTACCAAAGGATGATCTCTTGTCCATTTGTGGGTGGATGGAAAATGTTGAATGTGGTTATGGTGATCTGACGGGTCCATATTGCTCGAAGATGATTCTCCTGGTTCTGGAATGGTTGGTGGTGGAGCAAATGGATTGAAGAATGCATTCCCGTCATAATCTGAAGGTGTGGGAACTGGATTAGAAGTGGGGGAAGAATCTTCAACTGCTGGTTGAGGTGTTTTATCCATTGATGATGATGGTTCAGGTTGTGGTGCATCGGCAGCAACTACGGTAGAGGTAGATGCTGATGGATCAGGTGCTTGATTTGAGAGTTGTGGAGCAGCGGAACTTGTGGAAGCCTCTGACGCACTTTTAACCAAACTGTCATCAAACATGGGTGCAAACAAATCTTCCAGATCCTTCCTGTTGAAAGGTAGGGGTGCAGATGAAGATTCAGGAAAGTTCAGACGGTTGTGTGCGGGTTCCAAGCGGTCTTGCTAAGAAGCCATCTCAGTGAGTTCATCAAAATTAGCGTGTATGGTTTCTTGAATATCCCCAGTCTGACGATTCCAAATTCTGTATCCCTTGGAGTTCTCACAGTATCCAAAAAATATCCCAATATCTGCTTTTGCCTTAAGTTTACCAAGATCATCTTTATCATTCTTCGGATAACACAATGCTCCAAAGACGTGAAAATAGTTGATGTTTGGTTTTCTTCCTTGTATAAGCTCATATGGTGTTTTGCTGTGTCTTTTGTTGATCATGGCACGATTCTGAGTATAACAAGCAGTATTGACAGCTTCAGCCCAAAGATAATCCGGTAATTGAGCATTGATCAACATAGTTCGAGCTGCTTCCACGAGCGTACGGTTTCGTCTTTCAACTACACCATTTTGTTCCGGAGTGCGAGCTATTGAAGTCTGATGAACAATACCATGTTTCTCAGTGAATTCCCGAATGATTTGATTCTTAAATTCAGTCCCGTTGTCTGTTTTGATGATGCGGACGGTGTTGCGGACTTGAACTTGAATCTTTGTGAGAAACGTGATGAGGATAGAAGGAACTTGATCTTTAGTCCGAAGAAAATAGACCCAAGTCCATCTTGAGTAGTCATCTACTATTACCAGAATATACTTCTTCCCGTTAATACTCTGAACTCGCATCGGACCACACAAATCCATATGAAGCAGTTGTAGGACATGGTCTGTGCTGTGTTCTGTTTTGGGAGGAAAATGAGCACGGTGACTTTTTCCTTGTTCACATGCAGAACACAAGTGATCCTTGGCATATCTGAATTTTGGTAAACCGTCAACTAATTTTTTCTTGGCAAGGTCAGTGATGGTTTTAAAATTGAGATGAGACAATCTTTTGTGCCATAACCAAGCCTTTGTGGGATGAGCCTTGGAGAGTAAACAAATAGAAGTAGAAGCTGTCATGCCTTCAAGGGAGATAGTATACAGACTGGTTCCGCGATTCCCTTTCATGAGGTCGTTGCCTTGAAGATCACGAATAAAGCAAGTTTTCTCCCTGAATGCTACTTCCAAGTCTCCATCGCAGAATTGTCCCACGGAGAATAAATTATGACCAAGGCCTTCAACATAATACACACGGCTGATTTCGATGTTCCCATTAATGTAATCCCCATAGCCCATAATTGCAGCGAAATGATCATTCCCGAATCTGACCGTTCCGATAAACTTTGCAATAAAGTTTTGAAGAAGTTTGAGATTGCCGGTCATGTGTCGGGAGCACCCGCTATCAACAATCCAAAGGACGATTAGAATCACCTGCATCACAAACATTGGAAACAGGTGGAGAATTGATAACGGTTGGATCCGCTGGGTTAGTAACACAAGAGGTTAGTACTTTAGGTAACCATTTAAAACCAAAAGTGTGCTGTAACCAACGTTGCCAGGTCCAACTAGTCTCTGCCTTTTTCCTAATGTATGCACGAGGTGAAGTAGTTGTTTTGGATTTGGGCTTGTCCATTGTCTTCTCAGAAACAGCTAGTGGGGGCATTCCTAAAATGGACTTTGCACTGGTTTTAAGCCTAGAGGAAGCACCACTAGTTTGTTTCTTTCTCTTAGTCAGCAAAGTTTTAGCAACACATTTTGTATGATCACCAGATAGTATGCTATTACGACAAAAAACACAAGTAGCATCAACCAAAACATCTTCATTAATATTTAAAGATTCATGATCTGTTACATCAATCCTAGAACTAGACTCAGATAAGTGCAAGTCTATTCCTGATGTTACATTCGTCTTATTCAAACTACTAACTGGAACTTCTTCAGACTTAGATAACTCCTTCCTAGGTTTCTTGACTCTATTCTTCCTCTGTTTCTTGTGAGTCTTGGAATGGCTGACCTTAGATGTGGTTTCTAGTCCTGTGGAAGTACAAGTAGCTGAATTAGTGGTTATATCAGATGCTTGGGTATGTTCTTTGTCTACTACATACATCCCTGGGGCAATCTTATGAGTGTCTAAAACTCTGATTTTCTTCTTCAGATCAATAATGATGTGTTGAAACTCTTGATTTTGTGAGTCTAATTTTCTGTTGAGGCGGACTGTGTCATTTCTGTTTTGAAGAATTTCATCCAGTTCCTTTTCATTTTGAAACAGTTTAATTCTTAAGAAAGCTTTTGTTTCCTTAAACTTTTCAGGAACATGACTGTTTTGAAATGATAAAGACCCTATAAGATGTTGAAATTTAAGTTCAAATTCAACACTCTGTTTTTGACACCAGTCAAGCCTTGTTTGAAGATTAAAAACTTTGTTTTCCACATCATTGTTGATCTGTCGAAGATTCTCATTCTCATGTACCAGATTATCAATCTCCAGACGCAACATCTTAATATCCACAGCATGATCATTCACAATTAAAGCATTACCAGATTCATAGAGCGAATTCATAATCACAGAGACCACGTCATAACACAAAACTTTTTCCAAGAGTCGATCATTTTCTTTTGTTAAAAATTTCCTTTGAAGTTTTTGACGTTGAATCTTGTCATCTTTAGCTTTGAAAATGGTTTGCATAGATGCTACTTCCGTGTATAACTCATCTTCCCATTTTGTTGCGCATTTCTTCAGATTTCTGACATGAGGAAGAATTTTCTTTTGAAGAATCTCTTTCTTTTCTTTTTGAACAGGAGAAAGAAAGAAGAGACAGGAATTTGAGAACTAAACTCAATTTCATTCTCCAAACGAGAAATGTCATCCATAAATGTCTTAAAATATCGAAGAACCCGACATTTTGGAGGCATTTGTGGATCAGCAAGATCCTCTATCAGACAATCTTTGAAATGTACAGCAGTCGTGTGGACAGGAGTTATAGACGAAGGAGCACTTATGTTTGTGTATGTTAACGTTTGTTCTGGATGGTCCTTAGGAGGGACAAATGATTTGCTCAAATGAGGTCGTGCATTATAATCATAATGTATCTTTGAAAATTTTGTTTGTGAATCTGATCGACCCTCAATCTTGTTTGCAAGAAAATCAGTTTCTTCATCAACAGAATACATAACAACACGTTGAAAGGTATCATTCAACAGAAATGTTGCATTGTATAACTTGGGATTTTCTTTGAGTGCTTTGTGTAAATTACGGGGTGTGTCACTTCCAAGTGCAAAACTTACTCCTTTAGGACTCGGTTTCACAACATTTTTTTGAATTTGTGTTATAGAATTACCCGTTTTATACACAACATTTTGAAATTCTTTGAGTTTGGTTTCCAAATCCAGAATTTGATCAAGATATGAGTCAACACGTTTCCTAGTGGCTTGCTTTTCTTCAAGAAGATCCTGCTAAGATGTTGAAAGCTCAAATTGAGTTTTTAACAACTCAGAAGTTAAAGCATCAATTTGTTTTTTGAATTCAAATTGATCTTTTTCTTTTTGTGAGAAAAGCTCAGCTTTGGCAACGGTTAGCTCACGAACTTGACTTTCTAAATTTTGAACTTTTACGTATTCTTGTTGGAAAGCAATTTCAAAACCTTTTTCACGTTTATCTTGTTTAAGATATCCCGAAAGTTGTAGTTGGTAGCACTCATTATCCTTTGTTAACAATGCAATTTTATCTTTGAGCTTCTGATTGATGTCATTGCATTTTTCTATTTGTGACTGGGTGGTCAATAACAAGGCCTGTAACTCCGAATCTTGATCAGTTAAAGGATCTGTTTGATCAAGATGATCACAATTGTCATCATCAATGGGATCATCAAATGAAACAACGGTATTATCATCATCAAATGATACAACCGTGTTGATTTGATCATCGGATGGTGATGAGAATGAATCATGTTGATCAAACGTTTCATTTGTAGATGAAGATGCAGCTGGTAAAGCAATTTCATGGATGAGACATGTAGGATCAGGTACCTGAGAAAGACCATCGGTATCATAGACCGGGCCTGACTCGGACATATTAATTTCTTGCATATTAGCCATAAGCATGACTGCAGCATTTGCCTCAAGATCTTCCATTTCGTCATCTGATTCCACATTAGCCATAAAACTTTGATCATTCTGAGTCAACTTTCCAGCAGCTTTTTCATCTTTCACTACAACAAAAGTGGCTTTTTAGGACCCTTTGTGTGGGACGCTATGATAATGGAGTCCTAAAAAACTGTTTAATAGGACATATGAGCATTTAGGGTCCTTTTTAAATATTTGCTACTTAGGCAATGTCCTAAAAAGTTATATAATAGGATGGTCGATGATTTGGGGTCCTATTATCATATACCTTAATAGGACGCTTAAAATATGGATCCTAATAAATTACTTTATAAGACATTTAGTTGTTGGTGTCCCATTATGTGATAGTGTAATACGACACTTGATCACTAGATGTCCTATTATCATATACCTTAATAGGACGCTTAAAATATGGATCCTAATAAATTACTTTATAAGACATTTAGTTGTTGGTGTCCCATTATGTGATAGTGTAATACGACACTTGATCACTAGATGTCCTATTATGACATAACCTTAATAGGACGCTTAAAATATGGATCCTAATAAATTACTTTATAAGACATTTAGTTGTTGGTGTCCCATTATGTGATAGTGTAATACGACACTTGATCACTAGATGTCCTATTATGACATAACCTTAATAGGACGCTTAAAATATGGATCCTAATAAATTACTTTATAAGACATTTAGTTGTTGGTGTCCCATTATGTGATAGTGTAATACGACACTTGATCACTAGATGTCCTATTATGACATAACCTAATAAGACATAATAGGACACTTGAGTTTTGAGTCATAAGACATCAGTTAGTTAAAACGCTTATTCACAAAAAGTTTTATTATAGCAAAATTTAATAGGACCTTTGACACGTGGGTATTATAACGTTAACCTTTATAGGACGCTTATGTACAATGGTTTTATTATTGTACACCATAATAGGACATTTCATTTTTGAGTCATATAACATCATTTTTTTAAAACGATTATTTGCAAAAGTTTTATTATAACAAAACTTAATAGGACCCTTAAAGGATGCATATTCATTATGGTTTTATTACAATACACCATAATAGGACACTTGATACATAAGTCATAAAACATTAATTATTTAGAACGCTTATTCGCAAATGTATTATTAAAACATAAGTTAATATGACAGTTGATACTTGGGTACCATAGATTGATACTTGGGTACCATAGATTGATACACCTGTGTCTTTTAACATTAACCTTTATAGTACGCTTATTTGTTGTGGTTTTATTATCATACGCCATAATAGAACACTCCTTATTATGTGATAGTGTAATACGACATTGCATCTGGTGCAAGAACGTATGATGTGCAATACATATGACTTACTTAGGTGTGTACTATAAACTCATACACTTAAAAATGCATATCAGGTGACTAATGCTTTTCATAACATGATGCTCAAGTTCAAGATTAAAAATAAAAAATAGATCCGACTCAGGCTAATGACACACACAAGCCCTACTGGTATAAGTAAAATCTCAGAATAATAATATCATTCAGCTTTTAAATCGGCCAAGCTGGTACATTCAAGGATTTGATAAGTGAGAACATAAGCTTTCAACCAACAATTTGAGCAGAAATCTCTTGATAGAAAAAACACTTAAACTTGCTAAAGTAAAAAGAAACATACGAACTACTATCAAACTACACCATACTTTTCAGACTCCTGAGAATACAAGTTCAAAACTGCATACTGAATCAAAACAAGTAAAAGAGAGACGAGCTTATCGCCTCTTCGACACACCAACAGTCTTTCCCCTGTGACCAGTGGTCTTTGTATGCTGTCCACGAACTCGGAGACCCCAATAGTGACGAAGCCCACGGTGACTCCTGTTAATAGACCAATACAAAGAAACCTTAATGCCAACATAAATATATCAAGATGAAATTAAGCAATAAAATAAGTAGTTAAATTAAGCTATAAAAAATAAATAAAAATACAAGTAACAAGATTAGCAACAATCATACAAAGCCTTAAAAGCACTAAACATATGCTGACCACAGGAAAATTCACAAATTAAATCAAAGTACTTATCAGCTTATGCATATGCTGACCAGACAATAAACCTTTTTCAAAAGCTCCTAGAGAGCTTAATACTTAACCAAATTCAAATCCAAAAGCTGCTATGGAAAGCTTATCACCTCAGGAATGTTTTACCTCCAAGAAATCACTAGCTTATGTGTCTACTCTCTATTGTGCAAGCTTGTGAAATAGGCTTAACAACTGTGATACAGGGGAACTATTCAGCAAACACTCAATTTCAAAAGCACTTTCAAAGGCTTAAATCAATTCCAAATTTCAAAATTCTTTTTGCAACTTGAAAACAACCTGGAATAATTTTCAAAACAACTTTCCAATTGTATTTTGAATAAAAAATGAGGCCTGTGCACCTCTTTGAAATCCTGACCAAAACAGACAATAAGAAACTTTTTGACTTTTTGATTTTTGAACAAATGTTGACTAAATCCAAATTATACTACTCCTAAGTGCTTATACTAGTTATATTAAGCTGTAATTGAACTAATTTAAGCTAAGTTAACTAGATTTGAACCTATAAATCTAATATGGCCTACTGAATCAAAATACTAAGCTGATTATGAGAGATCAAAGATGATTTTGACTTTCTGCTTATATTACCAACCCAACTGACTTTAACTAACCTATATTACCTTAACTATTTATGTTTATGCAGATTCCAAAACTTATCAAGCAAACTAACCTATAAATTTAGCGCAAACCAAACACCCCTTTTACCACTGACTTACACTAACTCAACCTTAATCATTCCACAAACATCAACCATAATCACCCAACTCAGTCCCAAATGATCAAACAACCTCAGTTAAACAGCAAACAACAACAACAACTCAGCAAATTCAGAACTCAGATTGAATCAAATCACCACAGTCAAATCCAATATTCAAATATATGATTCAATAATGAACAACAAGCATCAAATCATATCAAATATAACTAATGAACATCAAAATAAGTAGAAACATGCAAATTATCAGATCTATTCTAGTAATTGAGTGGAACCATAAAAATAGTGATGAGGGTGTGTAGTTATTATGTTGGTCTTCTAAAAAGTACGGAGTAGCTAGCTAAAAAGTTAAAATTACCTAAATTTAAAGCAAACTAGATGACTAATAATACACTAAAATGACAACTAAGCCACAATAGGGGAAATAAGAACTGTTAAATGACAAAAGAAGATAAAAAGAGGGATTATTACTATTTACCTAATTGAAATCATGAAGCTTCTTCAACTGGATCTTCTTCATCGGCAATAACTAAGTCATTGTTGTCCACAACGGTTCCATCGAAACCACCTCTAACCAATTCAATATCCATTGTTTCGTCATGTTGAGGACCCATAAATGAGTCACCCTGCAAATGTGTTTCCACGTCATCAAGAATTGTTTGTTCATCCATGTCATAAACATGTCTAGGCGTTGGCGTGATCACAACTTGCCATCCTTTGTCAACACTATCTGCAACGTAAAATACTTGCTGTGCTTGAGAAGCTAGTATAAAAGGCTCGTTATGAGCCTTCAATCCTTCAAAATTCAATAGAGTAAACCCGTTTTCATCTTCTTTTTTCCTTGAACCATTCGAAATCCAATCACAATCGAACAAAACTACTTTCTTGTCAATAGCATACTCCAACTCAATGATATCATTCAAAACCCCGTAGTAAGTTACATCTCCCGCGATAGGATTGTTATCTGTAGCACTCGAGAAACTGTTTGTCATGGCCTGAAGCATAACCCCACTATTCTGTGTTTTCCTATTCTGTTCTACATATTTTGTGTGAAATAGGAAACCATTTATGATAAATCCCCTATATTTTTTCACAAACTCAGATGGACCACTTGCTAAGTTCCTTAGACTTTCTGTGATTCTGTGATCCCCACTAGCATGTAGCTCCTCAACCTGAACAAAGGCAAGATGTGTTAATTGTTTTGTTATACACACGTGTATTAGTAGGTCGAAAATGCTATGTCATTATAATTATTTTCCAAAAGTAATAAACCTGTGTATATTCCTTACATGATCTTGAAACCACGACTCAAAAGTCTCACTATGTAAACGTTGAATGTCACGCTTACGTTTTCTCTGATTTTCATGTTGAACCATCGCCAGATGTTCACTGCAGTGTTAACAGATGATAATGATGATAACAACGACAACTATTAATCGTATTATATAATGTATGAAACTCACAACTAATATAATTACTTACGTTCGAAATTCATCAACTTCACTACAATTGAACAACACATATGAATGTGCTTTAGCCAAAATGTCAAGGTCCATTATTTCTACCTTTGTAGCACCAATCGGTCGACCCGCCATAGAAAAGATAGGTAAAACATCCTCATAACTATCGCCAGCATCATTTCGACTTGTCTTATTATGTACGGTCTCAACATCACTGGATAAGTACAATGAACAAAACGACACACACTCTTCAGCTAGATATCCTTCTGCAATGGAACCCTCCGGGTTATTCCTGTTTCGCACGTAAGATTTTAATGTAGCTAAATACCTGAGATATCAAAAACAAGAATTTTAGATTCAATAATATTTGTTAATAAAGGTATTTACTGAAATAGTAATGTGCACCTCTCGATTGGATACATCCAACGGTAATGAACTGTCCCTCCTAATCTGGCCTCTGAAGCAAGATGAACCGAAAGATGAACCATGACATCAAAGAATGATGGCGGAAAAATCCTTTCTAAATCACAAAGTATTTTTCCAATCTCGGTTTCCATTTGAACCAAATCATTTGGATTAAGAACCTTTGAGCATAATTGTTTATAGTAACGACATAGCTTCATCACAGTATAGCGCACGTGCTTAGGCAACACATTTCGCAAGGCAATGGGAAGCAACTGCTGCATCAAAATATGGCAATCATGACTTTTAAGTCCAAACACTTTTGGAGGTTTTAACTCTACGCATCTTGATATGTTAGCTGCATAACCATCTGGAACTTTCACCTTCTTAAGCACACGACAAAAAATATCTCTCTCTTTTTTATCCATTGAGAAACAAGCAGGTGGCAAATAAACTTTGTTGTTATCTTGAACTATAGGATGAAGTTCATGTCTAATGCCCATTTCTTGTAAATCTAGGCGTGCTTTTATATGATCCTTGGTCTTCCCATCTAGATTCATTAGCGTTCCAAGGACACTGTCACAAACATTCTTCTCAATATGCATTACATCTAGATTATGGCGTAGCAAGTTATGTTTCTAGTACGGTAACTAAAAAAAAAATACTTTTCTTCTTCCAATTAAAAGGTAAATTTGGGTTGCTCTTAACAAGTTTTCCAAATTTAATTTCAAAACCATCTAACTCATCAAGTACTTCTTGTCCTCTTAAGCCACGGGGTTGCCTGTCTTGTTCTTCTGTGCCATCAAAAGAGTTTTTATCTCTTCTAAAAGCATGATCAGTAGGCAAATATCGACGATGTCCCATAAAACATTGTTTTTTGCCATGAGTCAAGCGTGTTGATTTTGTATGTTTATGGCAGTTAGGACATGCAAGTTTACCTTTGGTGCTCCATCCGGATAAATTTGCATAAGCAGGAAAGTCACTGATCGTCCATAACAAACAAGCACGCATCCGAAAGTTACTTTTTGTTGATGCATCATAAGTGTCTACTCCTTTAAGATCCCACAACTCCTGTAGCTCAACCACTAACGGTTCCATATAGACATCTATGTTATTCCCAGGAGCAGATGGGCCAGGTATAAGTAAAGTTAGAAAGAAATAAGGTTTCTGCATGCACATCCAAGGAGGTAGATTATATGGCGTCAAAACAACAGGCCATGTACTATGAGAAACACTCATTGTTCCAAAAGGGTTAAACCCATCACTCGCTAAACCAAGCCTGACATTACGAGATTCTTTGGCAAACTTATCATACTTAAAATCAAATGCTTTCCATGCTGGGGAATCTGCAGGATGTCTCAAGTAACCATCTTTCGTGCGACTCTCTTCATGCCATCTCATGGAGGTGGCTGTTTTAGATGACATAAATAACATTTGCAATCGTGGTATGAGCGGAAAATAACGCAACACCTTTGCTCCAATCTTCTTACATGTATCAGCTGTGGTTGACCCATCTGCAGAATCATCTTCACTTGCTTTATACCTTGACGTATGGCATATATCACATTCCGTTTTATTAATGTTTTCTTTCCAGTACAGCATACAATCATTAGGACATGCATCAATTTTATCATAACTAAGTCCCAACTCTCGAATTATCTTCCTTAGTTCATACAATGACTTCGGTATAGAAGCATCGGGGAAGGCTTCCCTCATTGTATCCAGCATCATGCTGAAACCATTATCACTACATTTCCCAACACACTTACCATGAAATAGTCTAATGATAAAAGAAAGAACTGATAACTTACACCCAGGATATAGTGGTTTCTTTGCCTCTCCCAACACTTTATAAAATTTTTTCGCCTTTAGGTTTGGCATACTCATACTTTCACTTTGTGTTCCCATGTCATCTTCTTGTGTGTCAACACCAAACCGATGGAAGGCATCATTCACCAACCCTTGCATGTCATCTTCAGCATCCAACATTGGAGCATCACTTGATTTGGAACTGAAAGGTGGAATTGTATAACCTTTCATAAACCCGACACATAGCAGATGTGTTCTAGCCTCCGCCCGATATACCCATATCTGATTACCACAATCAATACATGGACATGAAATCTGTCCATTTTTACCCTCCTTATAAAATATATGATCAAGAAAGTCGTCAAGACCTTTTTTATATTCTTTGGTAAATCTTGGTAAAGACATCCAACTCGTATCCATCTTAAACCTAATTCAATTAACCACATAAAACCACATATAATTTCAACAAAAAGAAAGGGAGCCTAATTCAATTAACCACAGATTTTGTTTCATAAAAATTTAGCAAAAACAATTAGGGTTTTAATTATGAGGTATTACCTGCTCTTGATGATGTTGCTGATTTTCGGTTGTCGGATGTGAATTGATTGAGATGATGGTGAAGGTTGGGTTAACGAAAGATAGAGATGGGACGAGGGAAACTAATTTTAAATGGGAAGCTTGGGTTCCGTTGCGGGTTAACATTCATGCTTGGCGAATGAGGATTTGGACCATTTGATGGTTAATTGTGGCTTCGCTTATGGTGTTTGGAGTGGAATCAGCAAGTGGTGCAGGTTAGATCCGGTATTTGCTTATGTTTATGATGACTTACTTAGTTTAATGAAAGTCAATGTTCAAAAAAAAAAAATGTTAAAAAGAAATAAACATTTATAGATATAAAACGTTAACTGATCTTCCATTCATAGATAATATTCATTTACAAAATACATTAACCATTCATGTACATTCACCAAACACTAAAACCACAAACATCCACACACCACAAACATCTACCCTTGATGATACCCAAAACACAAAAGAAATAGACCAAAGATACTAATCTTCGTCATCTGAAGATTCAGCTTCTTCAATCCTCTCCACCAACTGATCCTTCAACTCCAAGCTTCGACGAGAGAGCAACAGTAGCTGGGCCATCAAATCAAGCTTCCTACGATCACATTGTTGGATTTCCATCAAACAATCGTGACCTGTAGAAGCAACAACATGGAAACGAGAAAAGTTTAGAGCAACCTTATCAATGGTCCTCGACTTTTTCTCTATGACCTCTCTCAGTTGACTGCTCTCTTCACCAATACGAGCAATGAAGTTGTTCTCTTCGACTTTCTCATGCAATATCAATACTTTGAAAGCATCAGCAAGTTTCCCGGTCTCTGTGGCTGCCTTCATTTCATCCAAATTTGGGGTTTCTGCCATTTGGGATTAGGGTTATTAGTTTGGTGGCTGTGAGATTAGATTAGGGTTAAGAGAGATTATCAAATGGGTATATATATAGAGATAATATGTGGCTGTGAGATGAATTGATAACAGAATCATAATTGCGGATGGAAGGATGCACAGTGATCACGTCCGAGATCCACCACAATATCAAGAAGAGTTTCCAAAGGCTTGAGGAACCAGACTCAAGTTTAAAATTCCTTTTCACCGTATGGCATACAAATGAACAAACACGATATGAAAATGAGGAAAACGTATAAAACATGTAGAAACGGTCTAAAACATGATTAAACGGCCGAGAACGTGTAAACACGGACTAAAACGTATAAAAACCGACTAAGAATTATAAGACGTAGGAAAACTGAGGAAAAAGTATGAAAAAACATGAAAATAATTAATTTTGCTCGTAGAATAAAATTTTGGGAAATTGTTGGTTGTTACACCTCGGAAAATAATTTAGTTGTTTACCTCTGTTATGACTCTATAACGGCCATGACCAGATAGACCGATCCGTTTAACATCTCGTGTATAACTATATCATCTCGGCTCATTCGTATAACTATATCATCTCGGCTCATTCGTATAACTATATCATCTCGGCTCATTCGTTTAACTATATCATCTGGAAAATAATTTAGTTGTTTACCTCTGGGAAATTGTCTCATGTATAACTATATCATCTCGGCTCATTCGTTTAACATCTCGTGAATAACGATATCATCTCCACTCATTCGTTTAACATCTCAGGTATAAGCATATCATCTCGGCTCATTCATTTAAGATCTCGTGAATAACGATATCATCTCGGCTCATTCGTTTAACATCTCATGTATAATCATATCATCTCGGCTCATTCGTTTAACATCTCGTGTACAACCATATCATCTCGGCTCATTCGTTTAACATCTCGTGAATAACGATATCATCTCCACTCATTCGTTTAACATCTCAGGTATAAGCATATCATCTATGCTCATTCATTTAAGATCTCGTGAATAACGATATCATCTCGGCTCATTCGTTTAACATCTCATGTATAATCATATCATCTCGGCTCATTCGTTTAAGATCTCGTGAATAACGATATCATCTCGGCTCATTCGTTTAACATCTCATGTATAATCATATCATCTCGGTTCATTCGTTTAACATCTCATGTACAACCATGTCGTCCTTTATGAACCTTAATGACGAATCTGTGATATTATTCCTTTTGCTATGAACCTTAATGTCGAATTCAAATCGTGAATTTCAAAAATTTCCCACCTATCTTTGTAAATGGTTGTAATTTGAATATTATAAAATTTAATGAAACCGAACTAACCGAACAACCCGATAGTACACTTGGGTCATATGAACCGGTGATATTTCCTTGTTGTCATGGGGTACCATGTCCGTGTCATTGATGCACCAATGGCATATATGACTAGCGTGGTTGAGTGATGTTCCACACCATCCCTTATCTCTTACATGAGCTCAAGTATATGTTTGTCCACTATGTTATCTTCAGGGGAGTATGGATGCATCCTTTATCTGTTATCTATAGTTAGTGGATTATCTGTTATATGATATGATATGATATGTTATGTTTCTTGGCTCGTGGTGGATTACTGTCCTATCTCTCACTTTATCTTTCGGGTCAACTGGATGCGGATACGCTTTAACAAACATAGACCACTTAGGATAAATCCCGTCTGTAACAAAATAGCCACGTCTTAAATAACGCCCGCGTAAAACAAATGATCTAGCTGGAGCCGATCCATTTCGGGCAGTAACATACAACAGAGACTGATTAATTCAACACATTGATATTGTTGTTTGACCCGGGAAGTCGGAAAAACAAATGCCAAATCTACTTCATTTTTAGTTTCAAATACAATAAAATACCTATATATATATTATATATAGGTTAATATAATACATTTCATATACAATATATAATAAATTTCATATACATTTCAAATACAATAAATCTACTATTAATTAATTTAATTATAAACCCGCTAAAAATTTAGGCTTAATAAATATAAACACATTTCATAAAATACACTAGTATATCAAAATTTTGTGGAAAACTTACCCACCCACGTTCATAAACCCGCTTAAAATTTTGGGGAAAAATTCGGATTAATAATAATGTTTTGGCGCTGCGAAAATCAAGCATATCTTTTCGGAAATCAAGTATTTGATTCGATTTTATTAATGGAAATCGTTTTTCACATACGGTTAAAATCTCAATTTCGTTTTAGGGTTCTAGTACGTGGGCTGCAAAACAAGATTGTGGGTTTTCACTTTTGATTGAAGATCTGACTCAACAGGTAATGGAAACCTTTCTTATTGTTATTATTATTGTTGTTCTTATTATTATTATTATTATTATTATTATTATTATTATTATTATTATTATTATTATTATTATTATTATTATTATTATTATTATTGTTATTGTTATTGTTATTATTATTGGTATTATCATTGTTATACATTGTTATTGTTATACATTGTTAGTGATGAGTCTTAAGTGTGTGAAATGGTGGGTTCGGGTATGTGGTTGGTATTATCATTGTTTGGTTGACCTCATAAGTGACCTCATAAGTGATCATAAGTGCTGCTTATTTGTGCTGCTTATTTGTGGGTTCGGGTATGTGTTTGGTTGACCTCATAAGTGATCATAAGTGTGTGAAATGGTGGGTTCGGGTACAAGTTGTGTTCGGGTATGAGTCTTAAGTGTGTGTTTGATGAGTCTCATATGTGATCATAAGTGCTGCTTATTTGAGATATGGTACAAGTTGTATTTTAGTTGGCCTGTTTAATTTAAATGAATGTTGATATACCTGTGTAAAGTTGGGTCAAAGGATTTGGGTAGTGATAGTGATAGTGATTTGATATCAGTTTATAGCTAATGTATTTCATTCTGTGACATGTAACCGAAGGATTTGCGTCTATTTTTGTTTGTAGATAATGTATTTCATTCTGTAACATGTAACAGATAGTGATTTGATTTCAGTTTTGTTGTTCTCAAATGACTATTGTTCTTTGCAATCTCATAATAATTTTATTTGTTTTGTGCACATGTAATGGAAAATAACAGGATGCAACGCCAAGTCACCACGAGAAATACGAATGATTATGAAATGTCCAGAAGGAAAAATATTCAAGAAAACCAACAGAGATTAAAAGCTTTGGGAGTGAAAAATATTGCTAACTCTTTGACAAGTCTAGTACAGAGTGACAACACAAAGAAAAAGAAAAAGAAACCAACGGACACCGGTGAGAAAGATGCAGATTATATGTCTGGTTCAGACTTTCATGTTAATGCTGAGGGAAGATAACCCACAAGAAGCGGCTACACAAAAAAATACAAAGGTACGAATAATAAATTTGGCTACTATATTTTCTTTATGTTTGTTTTCTAACAATTCTACTTGCATGAAACAGCATCGAAAATACATTGCTCCACAGTCCATGACTAGATATAAAAATTTAGCAAAAAAACGAATAGGTGCTCCGAATGTCTCCAGTGGGCTAACATCTTCAGAATCTCAATCGCAAAAGGGACAACAGATTGATACAGGGAGGGCAATACGTAGTAGGGTACAAGAGTCCGACCAAGTCCAAACGAGAAATGATCAACCAACTTCTGTCAAGAGAGGGAGATTAACTACAACTTCGAGAAACTTAGTTGCAATTGACAACGATCATGACCACGGGGAGCGTGACTTGAGATCTGATGGTAACTATTTATAAATTTCAAATACTATATATATGATAATAAATTACTATTAAGTGTATATTCAGTTAACTGTTTTCGGTGCTTACTTTTTTTTTTTTTTTTTTTTTTTTTTTTTTTTTTTAATATAGATAACAATGAAGACCTTTATGATGTTGAAAATGATGATATCGAAGACATACCTATGAATGAAGATATTGAACAAGCTACTTCAGAAGATGATGTAGATAAATACATGGATGATTTGGAGAATGAGGATGATTTGGAGATTGTGAACGATTTAACAAATGACGGCGATGATCTAGTCGGAGAAGAGGTTAGAGCTGAGCTTTCTGAAAATGAAGAAAACCATGTAGTAACATGATTGCGTGGTTTTGTAACCTTACAACAGGTTTTACCTCTCGAGGGATCTCAAGAGGCTTACAACCCCACCAGGCAGTGTACCTGACCGATGTAGTATAGTGTAGTGGTAAGTACGGGGGATTGATCGTTCTCCACAGGGAATAGTGTTCGTTAGGTATGAAAGGCTACTCTAATTAGGTCTAAGGGTTGAGGAAGATTCTTTTTATGTTTTTATATATTTTATGAAAGCAAGTAAAATCTCGGTTTTGATAGAGTGGGCGGAATTAGTTGCTAGTCAACTAACCCAAATTACTACGAATGCAAATAAAATAAAATAACTGAAAATAAAATGTGGTGAGAAACTTATGTGTAGAGAAATGTGTTTACTTAGATTTCCTTACTCCCTAACTATCTTTTACCGGTTAATTAGTGTGTATTAGTTGCGTGGATGACGGGTGTATTCCTTAATACCATTCGTGGGGTGGCGTACTTACTTCCCCAACTCTACAAGCTCCTACTTCACTCCTATGTCGAGCCGGCTAGGAAGCTCCTAACATGGGATCACTAGAATTCGCTTGTGCATTAAATACAACCATAAAAACCTTTAGTACGCATTTGGTTCATGTTTCTTAAGACGTTCAAGCAAGTTACCGAATAGGAAGTTAGCCAGTTTTCTTAAGCCTAACATAGATAAACAATCATCCAATACAACTAATAACACATTAACAACCAATAATCAATAGCTAGGTTTCATTAGATCTAAGCAAACACAAGATAAATTTAGCCTAACATGTTAAACAAAAGACAAGAATAAGATAGAATCAAACAACACATAGACATATTGAATGATTAATTGATAACTTATCTTTCAATGAAACATGGAAGATCTCAAGGCAAAAAGCCCTGAAAAAGTAGCTGAATTCGTCCTAGGGTTTTATCCCAAAATTCCACACACTAAGCTCTCCCTAATGACAAAAAATTAGAAAACTATATATAGATTTTTGGATCTGACGGCGTCACCTTATGGAGTGTGACGCCGTCACCTCGCCGCTTTTAGGGTTCCCGGATGACCTTCTTGACGCCGTCCCTCTTTAGCTCTTCAAAAATCCATTCTGGATTATCAAGGCTTGACGCCGTCTAACCATGAACGTGACGCCGTCCCCTTATGATTTAAGCCGTGACGCCCTCGATCAAGTTAAAGCGTGACGCCGTCAGAATTCACATGCTATTTTCACTGGCCCGTCATGAGTAAATTTCACGTCCAATTTTTCTTGCCAAGGCATGACGCCGTCTAGAGTAAATCTTGACGCCGTCAAGAGTAACTTTTAGCCGATTTTTGAGACTTTGCCGTTTTCTTCACTTTAATGCTCCAAAAACGTCCAAAATGCCTCCTTTTCCAGATTTCTCCTCAAAAGTACCTAAAATGACAAAAGGAACGATTTAGGGCAATATTTGATCAAATAAATACGATTTGAGGCTTAAATGACCCCTTAAAAGCGGTACACTTTTCGCTTCATCAAATACCCTTACACTTGAGATTTGCTTGTCCTCAAGCAAATGCGCTTTTATTCTAATCAAAATACAAGTTAGGGGTCATTTAATGCAAACATAAAAGTAATTACAACAAATAATCGTTCCACTTTAATCATAATAAGCACGGAGATTACATACTAGCACCTCACAAGTAGTTATTAGATACTCACATCTCTCAAGTGTCATCAAAATAAATCTCATAAATGAAAACGGATAATATCTCTCACTACCTGTCATAGCAAATAGATTACCATAGGCTTGGGAAAGGATCGAAAACCTCCTCCACTAGGCGTAAGCACCTAAGATAAACTATCAAAGAGGGCTTTTAAATGGGTTATAACGTTAGGTGTAGGGAAAAGGAAAACACGATTTTGTTGGATAAAGGATATTTTACTAGTGGCGAGTTAAAAATCTTGATCAATTACATGTACTATACAATGTTGCTAAGCCAAGACTAGACTCGATCTTAAGCTAATGATAGAATAACAAAAACATAAAATAAACATAAAATAAAACGGGATGGTAGTCCGTATGTTTTTTCTATTTTTCTTTTTCTCATTTTTTTGTATTTTTCTTGATTTTTTCGATTTTTTTTTTTTTATTTTTTTTGTTATTATTTTTTTTTTTTTGCATACACTTTTACCCTACCATCCAAAATAATACATCATAGGGGCATTGCATCCCCCTTACACTTGAATTTTTACATAACTTTACAAATACTAATCTAATGACTCGAATTAAGATAATTGAAAAACTTGGAGTACTTTTAAAATATTTAGCACATATGGGGGTAATAAATGATGTTCTTCCCCATTACTCCATTACACTAGTACTTTACCCATGAGTCCCAATCGTCCCAAAACAATATGTACAAGGATATGACTCGACTTAGCAACCATGTAATCAACTGGATAATTAACTTGGGTTTAAACAAATGTTGTCACAATAATGCACTAAAAATGAGTGCATACAAGGTAGGCTAAGGCGATTTGGGTGTACATTTTAGTGGGGTGTAACAAATTCTTCCTTTAAGTAAAATGCTTAAAGGTCGAAACGAAAAGATAGGCTCTGAGGGGTGTACTAGGGGTATCGTGTACTAAAAATGAGTACAACGCAAAGGGTGTGGGAGAATTACTTGACCAATGTAGCCAAAGTAATTATAACAAAAACACAGGTGTAAAACAATGGGTTAATCCTAATGCCTCTTATCATGTAGTAAATCTAACTACACGAATGTAGTCTCACTTGTGGTCTTGGAATGGTCCTAACGCAAGTTCTAGAATCTAAGTGCTACCGGTACACACATCATAGCATAAATGCTTTTCCTACCAATTCTAGGGGTGAACCTCACATATTTGGGGGTGGAAAATTTTTTAGTGGTACGGTTTTGTGCTAATCATATAACTCCTATCCGTGAGACGCTCATTAAGATCAAAGTTTCACTCCTATATGTTGTAAAAAATTTTAAATTTGGCACTAAAATTACCTTAACAAGTATTTCTCTCAGTTTTATTACACATCTACCATCAAACAAACAAAAATCAAGCGCAATTGTATTCTCTAAAATCGTACTTTTACCCTCCCCTTACACTTAAGATGAACATTGTCCCCAATGTTCAAATAATAAGATGTAAAAGCAAAAAGTAAAAGAATGAAATCAAATACTCCCCTGATTCGCTCGGTGGATAATGAAATTACACGGTTAAATCTTCCTCCAAAGAGAATGTTGAAGCTCCATGACTAATGCATCGCCATAAGCTTGATTCCAAAAACATCTCCTTGTCCAAAATAACCTGTTAAACCTGAGAAAACAAACACGAAAACCTGCATAACATCGGCGGGAAAAATCTATATATAAGGATATAATGCTTGTGGAATGATAATTTTGCAGATTCCTGGAGATTATAAGTTGGAGATTTTAATAAAAACTTTTTATGAAAACAAAACTTTCAAAAATTTCTGGAAATTAAATCTGACGCCGTCAGGTTATAACCCCTGACGCCGTCAGAAATGACCTGACAAAAATTTTCGTTTTAAGTTTCCGGAAAATTTCTGAAAAAACTTTTACCTTACTTCCTGGAAATCCTGCAAAACATCATTATGACTCGATACAAGCATTTGACTCAAACAAATACGAATATGTATGCTAATTTATTATCATTATGATTCATGTTAATTTGTGTTCTAATAAACCGATTTAGATTTCCCTTACACTTATCTTTTGCAAAATACCTTTATATGTAGTTAAGACGAAGTTAAAAACAACATAAAGCATTTTCACAATTTAGTTTTGAACATGAATCAATAATGATAAAAATTAAACACACATACGGAAAATAAAATCAAACAAACAAATAAATAAACACACAAAGCAAATAAAACAAATAAATAAAGCTTGGGTTGCCTCCCAAGAAGCGCTTGTTTTTGTTCGAGTCACGAGCCTGACTCTACCCTTATTTAATGGATAAAGGAGAGGTTTTTCCTACACTTAGGATTAAGTGCGGTGAAAGTAGCGATACACACCCTTAGGGTGGAAATATGCCACGTGAGGTGAAGGGGGTGAGTGAATGGCTTCCTTCATCCTAAAACTACCCGGATAATAAGGGTTGATGGGTGGGTCGGTTCCTCTTTTGTCTCCTAGAAATATATCTAAGGATGGAAAGTTGTGTAAAGGTTGAGGTTCCGGTTCATCAACACTAGGAAATTCCCTAGAACTAAGAGTAAGGTCATCACTAAAAGTGTTCAAACCTATATCCTCTAGTTGTGCTTGGTCCAAGGGTTCTACCTCCATTGGGATTCCTAAAGTCACTTCTACTTCTTCCGGGTAAGTCACGGGCGGTTTGTGTGCCTCAAATGATGGTAGGACTTGTGGGGTATTTAGCGGGCTTATGTTACTTACCTCATCATTCCTTGTGTCAAGATCACCTATGTGCTCATCCTGTATTATGGTAGTGCCTAACCATGACATGCAACTAGGTGGCTCAACTCTACCCTTATCCCCAAACAAACATGTTTCATGATCCTTGAAATTTGTGGTTAATTGACTTGTACTAACGTTTGTTGGGTTGTCTACTCTATAATAATATTGGGCACAATCTTCTATGGTATCCCATGCTTCTTCAGCATTTAATTCCCTAAGGTCCCTATCGGCAAAATCTTTAATGCACATTTGGTCATATCGGTTGACACGATCGTAAAAGATTTGGGTTAGGGATGCTAAATCGAAGCTATGATGAGGGACTATTCGGAGTAAGTTTTTAAAACGAGTCCATGCATCATATATGGGTTCATCTCGATATTGGTTGAACATCAAGATGTCATTAGGGGCAAATGGATTTCGTGGTCGGTAGTATGGTGGGTTCGCGTACTCCATATTGGTGAACGGAAGAGTCAATGGAAAGGTTTTTACGAACAAAGACACAAAGAAAAGATAGACTACTAGAATGCTAATAAAAAGAAATTAAAAATCCCACTAGATAGGAATCTAATGAGTAGACCAAATAAAAATAAATTTCAACCTAAGCAATAACTACTCCCCGGCAACGGCGCCAAAAACTTGATTGCGTGGTTTTGTAACCTTACAACAGGTTTTACCTCTCGAGGGATCTCAAGAGGCTTACAACCCCACCAGGCAGTGTACCTGACCGATGTAGTATAGTGTAGTGGTAAGTACGGGGGATTGATCGTTCTCCACAGGGAATAGTGTTCGTTAGGTATGAAAGGCTACTCTAATTAGGTCTAAGGGTTGAGGAAGATTCTTTTTATGTTTTTATATTTTTATGAAAGCAAGTAAAATCTCGGTTTTGATAGAGTGGGCGGAATTAGTTGCTAGTCAACTAACCCAAATTACTACGAATGCAAATAAAATAAAATAACTGAAAATAAAATGTGGTGAGAAACTTATGTGTAGAGAAATGTGTTTACTTAGATTTCCTTACTCCCTAACTATCTTTTACCGGTTAATTAGTGTGTATTAGTTGCGTGGATGACGGGTGTATTTGATTGCGTGGTTTTGTAACCTTACAACAGGTTTTACCTCTCGAGGGATCTCAAGAGGCTTACAACCCCACCAGGCAGTGTACCTGACCGATGTAGTATAGTGTAGTGGTAAGTACGGGGGATTGATCGTTCTCCACAGGGAATAGTGTTCGTTAGGTATGAAAGGCTACTCTAATTAGGTCTAAGGGTTGAGGAAGATTCTTTTTTATGTTTTTATAATTTTATGAAAGCAAGTAAAATCTCGGGTTTGAAGGAGTGGGCGGAATTAGTTGCTAGTCAACTAACCCAAAATTACTACGGATGCAAATAAAATAAAATAACAAAAATGAAATGTGGTGAGAAACTTATGTGTAGAGAAATGTGTTTACTTAGATTTCCTTACTCCCTAACTATCTTTTACCGGTTAATTAGTGTGTATTAGTCGCGTGGATGACGGGTGTATTCCTTAATACCATTCGTGGGGTGGCGTACTTACTTCCCCAACTCTACAAGCTCCTACTTCACTCCTATGTCGAGCCGGCTAGGAAGCTCCTAACATGGGATCACTAGAATTCGCTTGTGCATTAAATACAACCAATAAAACCTTTAGTACGCATTTGGTTCATGTTTCTTAAGACGTTCAAGCAAGTTACCGAATAGGAAGTTAGCCAGTTTTCTTAAGCCTAACATAGATAAACAATCATCCAATACAACTAACAACACACTAACAACCAATAATCAATAGCTAGGTTTCATTAGATCTAAGCAAACACAAGATAAATTTAGCCTAACATGTTAAACAAAAGACAAGAATAAGATAGAATCAAACAACACATAGACATATTGAATGATTAATTGATAACTTATCTTTCAATGAAACATGGAAGATCTCAAGGCAAAAAGCCCTGAAAAAGTAGCTAAAATCGTCTTAGGGTTTTATCCCAAAATTCCACACACTAAGCTCTCCTCCATGACAAAAAATTAGAAAACTATATATAGATTTTTGGATCTGACGGCGTCACCTTATGGAGTGTGACGCCGTCACCTCGCCGCTTTTAGGGTTCCCGGATGACCTTCTTGACGCCGTCCCTCTTTAGCTCTTCAAAAATCCATTCTGGCTTATCAAGGCTTGACGCCGTCTAACAATGAACGTGACGCCGTCCCGTTATGATTTAAGCCGTGACGCCCTCGATCAAGTTAAAGCGTGACGCCGTCAGAATTCACATGCTATTTTCACTGGCTTATCATGAGTAAATTTCACGTCCACTTTTTCTTGCCAAAGCATGACGCCGTCCCATGTTAATTGTGACGCCGTCAAGAGTAACTTTTAGCCGATTCTTGAGACTTTGCCGTTTTCTTCACTTTATGCTCCAAAAACGTCCAAAATGCTTCCTTTTCCAGATTTCTCCTCAAAAGTACCTAAAATGACAAAAGGAACGATTTAGGGCAATATTTGATCAAATAAATACGATTTAGGGCTTAAATGACCCCTTAAAAGCGGTACACTTTTCGCTTCATCAAATACCCTTACACTTGAGATTTGCTTGTCCTCAAGCAAATGCGCTTTTATTCTAATCAAAATACAAGTTAGGGGTCATTTAATGCTAACATAAAAGTAATTACAACAAATAATCGTTCCACTTCAATCATAATAAGTACGGAGATTATAAACTAGCACCTCACAAGTAGTGTTTAGATACTCACATCTCTCAAGTGTCATCAAAATAAATCTCATAAATGAAAACGGAAAATATCTCTCACTACCTGTCATAGCAAATAGATTACCATAGGCTTGGGAAAGGATCGAAAACCTCCTCCACTAGGCGTAAGCACCTAAGATAAACTATCAAAGAGGGCTTTTAAATGGTTATAACGTTAGGTGTAGGGAAAAGGAAAACACGGTTTTGTTGGATAAAGGATATTTTACTGGTGGCGAGTTAAAGATCTTGATCAATTACATGTACTATACAATGTTGCTAAGCCAAGACTAGACTCGATCTTAAGCTAGAAACGAAATAACAAAATAACAAAAATATAAAACAAACATAAAATAAAACGGGATGGTAGTCCGTATGTTTTTTTCTACTTTTCTTTTTCTCATTTTTTTTTTGTATTTTTCTTGATTTTTTCGATTTTTTTTTTTTTTTTTTTTTTTTTTTTTTTTTTTTTTTGCATACACTTTTGCCCTACCATCCAAAATAATACATCATAGGGGCATTGCATCCCCCTTACACTTGAATTTTTACATAACTTTACAATTACTAATCTAATGACTCGAATTAAGATAATCGAAAAACTTGGAGTACTTTTAAAATATTTAGCACATATGGGGGTAATAAATGATGTTCTTCCCCATTACTCCATTATACTAGTACTTTACCCATGAGTCCCAATCGTCCCAAAACAATATGTACAAGGATATGACTCGACTTAGCAACCATGTAATCAACTAGATAATTAACTTGGGTTTAAACAAATGTTGTAACAATAATGCACTAAAGATGAGTGCATACAAGGTTGGCTAAGGCGATTTGGGTGTACATTTAAGTGGGGTGTAACAAATTCTTCCTTTAAGTAAAATGCTTAAAGGTCGAAACGAAAAGATAGGCTCTGAGGGGTGTACTAGGGGTATCGTGTTCTAAAAATGAGTACAACGCAAAGGGTGTGGGAGAATTACTTGACCAATGTAGCCAAAGTAATTATAACAAAAACACAGGGGTAAAACAATGGGTTAATCCTAATGCCTCTTATCATGTAGTAAATCTAACTACACGAATGTAGTCTCACTTGTGGCCTTGGAATGGTCCTAACGCAAGTTCTAGAATCTAAGTGCTACCGGTACACACATCATAGCATAAATGCTTTTCCTACCAATTCTAGGGGCAAACCTCACATATTTGGGGTGGAAAATTTTTTTAGTGGTACGGTTTTTGTGCTAGTCATATAACTCCTATCCGTGAGACGCTCATTAGAACTAAAGTTTCACTCCTATATGTTGTAAAAAATTTTAAATTTGGCACTAAAATTACCTTAACAAGTATGGCACTAAAATTACCTTAACAAGTATTTCTCTCAGTTTTATTACACATCTACTATTAAACAAACAAAAATCAAGCGCAATTGTATTCTCTAAAATCGTACTTTTACCCTCCCCTTACACTTAAGATGAACATTGTCCCCAATGTTCAAATAACAAGATGTAAAAGCATAAAGTAAAAGAATGAAATCAAATACTCCCCTGATTCGCTCGGTGGATAATGAAATTACACGGTTAAATATTCCTCCAAAGAGAATGTTGAAGCTCCATAACTAATGCATCGCCATAAGCTTGATTCCAAAAACATCTCCTTGTCCAAAATAACCTGTTAAACCTGAGAAAACAAACACGAAAACCTGCATAACATCGGCGGGATAAAATCTATATATAAGGATATAATGCTTGTGGAATGATAATTTTGCAGATTCCTGGAGATTATAAGTTGGAGATTTAATAAAAACTTTTTATGAAAACAAAACTTTCAAAAATTTCTGGAAATTAAATCTGACGCCGTCAGGTTATAACCCCTGACGCCGTCAGAAATGACCTGACAAAAATTTTCGTTTTAAGTTTCCGGAAAATTTCTGGAAAAACCTTTACCTCACTTCCTGGAAATCCTGCAAAACATCATTATGACTCGATACAAGCATTTGACTCAAACAAATACTAATATGTATGCTAATTTATTATTATTACGATTCATGTTCATTTGTGTTCTAATAAACCGATTTAGATTTCCCTTACACTTATCTTTTGCAAAATACCTTTATATGTAGTTAAGACGAAGTTAAAAACAACATAAAGCATTTTCACAATTTAGTTTTTAACATGAATCAATAATAATAAAAATTAAACACACATACGGAAAATAAAATCAAACAAATAAATAAACAAACACAAAACAAATAAAATAACAATCAAATGAGGCTAGCATGCGATAAATAAAATCAATGTAACAAATGTTTTAAGGCAAACAGATGCCTTCCCTAAATTATTACAGACCATATTGTTTCAACACATACAACCAAATATCAAATTGTTCAAACAACAAAACATCAAATCACAACATCACTGGTGAGGGGGTCCTTGGCGATAGTCATAGCCAGGAGGAAGATGCCCGTAGTACCCGTATGGAGGGTAATCCTGCTCACGACCCGGGAAAGGGTCAATCTGCAGATGCGGGTCCAACTGATCACGTGTGGATAGATGCTGCATCTGACGAACCGTGTGATCATACATCCAGTCGAACCTCTCGTCCGCCCTGGTCCTCCAAGCATCAACCTGGCCCATCCAGGTCCCCTGGTGAGCCTGCCAGTCCCCCCTGCTCATATGCCGGTAGTAATCAGCTGTACCGGCCTCATACCCCTCATGCTGCTGCTGCTGGGGCTCCTCCTCCTCATCATCCTCATCATCATCATCCTCAGCTCCAACTGGGTGATACCACATAAAGGACCCGTCATGCATCTCCATAATCACCTCCATCTGCTTCAGGGACCTCTCCTTCACCGTCCTGCATTTATCACCACTCAAATACCTCATGACCTCGGGCCTGAGGACTCCATAAGACTGGGCCAGTCGGGTGATGAACATCCCACCATAGATCCTGTCTCCTTCCCTCTCCCCAACTCCACCATGCATAAAGCTAGCAACCCAAAACGGGATGTTGCAGTAAACATCATTAGAGTAGATGGTGTACAGGTAGAAGAGATCAGAAGCTGTGACACGGTGGTGAGAGCTGTGACGCCCTGTCAAGCTGTAGGTGAGGCAACGATGAGTCAACCGAACCCTAGGATCCCTGATTTGGGATGCTACAGTGGTCGAGGTATACACCCCATCCCCAATAGTCTGCCAGAAAATAGAGCATCTAAAATCATTCTTCATCGACTCCCCATGCAACAACCTCTGCATGAACCCTGCCTGAATGGTATTATGCTGATCATATAACCCCAGTCTCCACCCAAACTCAGTAACAGAACACGTCCTTAGCTCACCCCCCAGCCTGAAATAGATCGTGGTACCGCCCACATCGGTCCTTGCCTCAGCCATGTCAAAATGAAAGGTGGCAAAGAACTCCCGTACCAACTCCTCATATACCGGCTCCTGAATCTTAAACAGTCTTTCCCACTGGGGGCCGGTAAACCCATCCGTCTGAAAACTTTGGAGAAAAGTCTGCTCAAGACCTACTCTCCTCAGAAAGCCCCAGTCAACCACTGCTCCATTCTCGACCTTGTGTAGTAACAATTGTGCATATTTGCTTGTAGCAGCATCGTTATCAAAGACACCCCAACTGAGGACCGTATCCCCAAAGTTTTCTTGTTGAGATCGGGAAGAACTTCCTCGGCTGGGTCTTTGACGCTTACTCATTATCTGGAACAAAACAGGAGGAATACAAGTGTTAATATGTGAATTAAAGATTTGGTGGCGCATCAGACAGGTCTGACGCCGTCACGCTTTGATAGGTGACGCCGTCAGATTCGACCAGTGTTCAAATCCATAATTACGAGGGAAAAATCAATATTCAAACTTCAGGCTCAATAACCACACACCACTTTTTGCAGAAAAATGGGTGATTGGATCACAGGTTATGGTTCAAATTCGTGGCCACCCTATTAATGAATTAACCCATTTGATTGCTAATAATCACATGCTTTTAATCATTGCTAAAATAACACTAATTAAAAGACATTATGAGTTCTAAGCATGAATCAACCCTAGGATATCATTTGTAGAGGGTTTTCGAAATTGACAAATCCTATGAGTAATTGAAACGAAAAGAATGAATAAAAATTACTTACCACGTGGAAATTGATGACGAAAGTCGGTGAATTTGATCCTGGAAATTCGAAGGTGGGGTTGGAGAGGATATGGTTTGTGGGGTTTGTGATGAAAGTGATGGAATTAAAGTTATTATTGCTGTGCAGACGGGGTGACGGCGTCACGTTCAAATTCTGACGCCGTCAGATTAGCGTATTTTGCTACTTTGTGCCAGTTTACAAATGAGCCCCTCGTACTTTAAGAGAGCAGCTAGTCAGGGTCAATAATCCTGATAGCTAGTCTCGTTAACAAGTTCCTCCTGGGTCAAATGTTTTGTTACTGTCACGGGGTGTAGTAAAATGCTGAAAAGGGTTGGTTGACGTCTTATTCGGGTCCCAATTTCCATCAAGGCGAGTATTCAGGGAGTGAGAGGAACTTTTCCAGGGGGTTTTCGAAATGATGGTGTGTTTTAATTGAGTTCTTCCCACACCTGGCTTAAAGCCAAAAGATCGTTTCCTAGCTTCATGAAAGTTAGGGAGCGTGACAACCATGCTCCCCACGAAAATGCTACGATCTTGAGAATTCTTTTTCTCGCGAGAGGATCCAAATAGATAAGAGGGCTTTAAAAGTGAAGGCTCGGGGAGAGGGGTTTCATCATCCCATTCGTTGTATGGTTCATTAGGGACCGGGAGTTCAAAGATCTTCTCGATCTTTTTGTGTGCGGCTTCTTTTTTAATTTTCTCTTTTATTCTCGAGATGAATTTTTCTGCTAGTTCCATGAACATATCTTGGGTGTTTTTCAAGTGAGTTTCTAATTCCTTGATGCGTCTCTCTTGGTTGTTCACGAAAGTTAGCATTATCCCTTCAAATTCATCTTGTCGTGAGAATTGGTGAAACGTATGTTTACCAATTGTGTTCACGCACTCATCGGGATTTTTATCAGCCGTAGGTATCTCAGCTTTCATTAAGCTCTCAACCTGCCTTTTTATGTTTGCGAACAGCTGTTCTTGGGTTGCACCCATGCAATTTAAAATCCCTTCTTCCGAGAATGTTGAGTCATCCCATTCTTCTTCTTCGTACTGTGCTAAGTCCTCAATGACTTCCCAGCACTTATCGACACTGAGCCTGCTCAATCTCCCATTGGCGGCGTAATCTATGGCTCTTCTAGTTTGATGATTGACACCATCATAGAAGATTTGGATTTGTAGCCAAGGATCCATGCCATGGTGAGGGACCTTTCGGAGTAAGTCCTTGAATCGAGTCCATGCCTCGTAGAGAGTTTCGCCTTGACGTTGTTGGAACATCAAGATATCATTCCTTAGCTTGGTAGTTCTTCCCGGTGGGAAAAACTGAGCAAGGAAATGAGTAGTGAGATCATCCCAAGAGGTGATGGATCCTGCGGGTTGACGTTCTAGCCACTGACTAGCTTGGTCCCGCAAAGAGAATTGGAAGAGACGCAATCGGGTCGTCTCTCGAGTGGCAACATCAAGGTCTATAGAATCAACGATTTTAAGAAAGTCCTTGAGATGTTGATTAGGATCTTCAGAACGAAGTCCATGGAATGCGCATCCGCTTTGCACCAACCGGATGGTGTCGGATCGCAAGGGTGTGATATTGGCTCCTTGAGTGAGCTCAATGGTGTTTCGATAGCCATGGTGGCTAGGACGGGAATACTCTCCTAAAGTACGGACTCTAGGAGGTGGTGGTGGTTGTTGTGGTGGTGGGTTGTGGGGGTTAAGGATATTACCATCTTCCATGATGTCGGATGGTATGGTTACGAACAAAGACACGAAGATAATAGATAGACTAAAGAAAACCTAGAAAAATAAAATAAAAATCTCACTAGAAAGGAATCTAGTGAGTAGACCTAATAGAAATAAAAATTCAACCTAAACAATAACTATTCCCCGGCAGCGGCGCCAAAAACTTGATTGCGTGGTTTTGTAACCTTACAACAGGTTTTACCTCTCAAGGGATCTCAAGAGGCTTACAACCCCACCAGGCAGTGTACCTGACCGATGTAGTATAGTGTAGTGGTAAGTACGGGGGATTGATCGTTCTCCACAGGGAATAGTGTTCGTTAGGTATGAAAGGCTACTCTAATTAGGTCTAAGGGTTGAGGAAGATTCTTTTTTATGTTTTTATAATTTTATGAAAGCAAGTAAAATCTCGGGTTTGAAGGAGTGGGCGGAATTAGTTGCTAGTCAACTAACCCAAAATTACTACGGATGCAAATAAAATAAAATAACAAAAATGAAATGTGGTGAGAAACTTATGTGTAGAGAAATGTGTTTACTTAGATTTCCTTACTCCCTAACTATCTTTTACCGGTTAATTAGTGTGTATTAGTCGCGTGGATGACGGGTGTATTCCTTAATACCATTCGTGGGGTGGCGTACTTACTTCCCCAACTCTACAAGCTCCTACTTCACTCCTATGTCGAGCCGGCTAGGAAGCTCCTAACATGGGATCACTAGAATTCGCTTGTGCATTAAATACAACCAATAAAACCTTTAGTACGCATTTGGTTCATGTTTCTTAAGACGTTCAAGCAAGTTACCGAATAGGAAGTTAGCCAGTTTTCTTAAGCCTAACATAGATAAACAATCATCCAATACAACTAACAACACACTAACAACCAATAATCAATAGCTAGGTTTCATTAGATCTAAGCAAACACAAGATAAATTTAGCCTAACATGTTAAACAAAAGACAAGAATAAGATAGAATCAAACAACACATAGACATATTGAATGATTAATTGATAACTTATCTTTCAATGAAACATGGAAGATCTCAAGGCAAAAAGCCCTGAAAAAGTAGCTAAAATCGTCTTAGGGTTTTATCCCAAAATTCCACACACTAAGCTCTCCTCCATGACAAAAAATTAGAAAACTATATATAGATTTTTGGATCTGACGGCGTCACCTTATGGAGTGTGACGCCGTCACCTCGCCGCTTTTAGGGTTCCCGGATGACCTTCTTGACGCCGTCCCTCTTTAGCTCTTCAAAAATCCATTCTGGCTTATCAAGGCTTGACGCCGTCTAACAATGAACGTGACGCCGTCCCGTTATGATTTAAGCCGTGACGCCCTCGATCAAGTTAAAGCGTGACGCCGTCAGAATTCACATGCTATTTTCACTGGCTTATCATGAGTAAATTTCACATCCAACTTTTTTTGCCAAGGCATGACGCCGTCCCATGTTAATTGTGACGCCGTCAAGAGTAACTTTTAGCCGATTCTTGAGACTTTGCCGTTTTCTTCACTTTAATGCTCCAAAAACGTCCAAAATGCCTCCTTTTCCAGATTTCTCCTCAAAAGTACCTAAAATGACAAAAGGAACGATTTAGGGCAATATTTGATCAAATAAATACGATTTCGGGCTTAAATGACCCCTTAAAAGCGGTACACTTTTCGCCTCATCAGTATTCCTTAATACCATTCGTGGGGTGGCGTACTTACTTCCCCAACTCTACAAGCTCCTACTTCACTCCTATGTCGAGCCGGCTAGGAAGCTCCTAACATGGGATCACTAGAATTCGCTTGTGCATTAAATACAACCATAAAAACCTTTAGTACGCGTTTGGTTCATGTTTCTTAAGACGTTCAAGCAAGTTACCGAATAGGAAGTTAGCCAGTTTTCTTAAGCCTAACATAGATAAACAATCATCCAATACAACTAACAACACACTAACAACCAATAATCAATAGCTAGGTTTCATTAGATCTAAGCAAACACAAGATAAAATTAGCCTAACATGTTAAACAAAAGACAAGAATAAGATAGAATCAAACAACACATAGACATATTGAATGATTAATTGATAACTTATCTTTCAATGAAACATGGAAGATCTCAAGGCAAAAAGCCCTGAAAAAGTAGCTGAATTCGTCCTAGGGTTTTATCCCAAAATTCCACACACTAAGCTCTCCCTAATGACAAAAAATTAGAAAACTATATATAGATTTTTGGATCTGACGGCGTCACCTTATGGAGTGTGACGCCGTCACCTCGCCGCTTTTAGGGTTCCCGGATGACCTTCTTGACGCCGTCCCTCTTTAGCTCTTCAAAAATCCATTCTGGCTTATCAAGGCTTGACGCCGTCTAACCATGAACGTGACGCCGTCCCCTTATGATTTAAGCCGTGACGCCCTCGATCAAGTTAAAGCGTGACGCCGTCAGAATTCACATGCTATTTTCACTGGCCCGTCATGAGTAAATTTCACGTCCAATTTTTCTTGCCAAGGCATGACGCCGTCTAGAGTAAATCTTGACGCCGTCAAGAGTAACTTTCAGCCGATTCTTGAGACTTTGCCGTTTTCTTCACTTTAATGCTCCAAAAACGTCCAAAATGCCTCCTTTTCCAGATTTCTCCTCAAAAGTACCTAAAATGACAAAAGGAACGATTTAGGGCAATATTTGATCAAATAAATACGATTTAAGGCTTAAATGACCCCTTAAAAGCGGTACACTTTTCGCTTCATCAAGAAAACCATGTAGTTACACAAGCTCGAAATGATACAGGTTAACATGGTCTACTTTATTGCATCGTTTTAAAAATCATATATCATATATTGTGTCATATAAGTAGATTATATAATAAAGTTAAATTAAAACAAGACAAAAAACAACGCTAAGATATTGCCTCCATTTCAAATTATTTAGTATTTTAAATGTATACGTATCTATTGTAAATCATGTTCACTTTTTGTAGGTCGGATTGTAAGCAATAAAAAGAGAGGACCAACACGTATGGCAAAAGTTTGGGCCCAAGAAAAAGGGGATAGAATTCCTATTTTAGTTAATGAACACGGAAAACCTATTAACGACAAAAGTACTCATCTGACTCATTTCATGGGAACCCTTTCAAGGAGTGGAAAGTATTGTCCGCTTTATAAACCATGGAATAAAGTTGCCGTCGAAAAAAAAAAGCTTTGCTTGAACTCTTAAAGGTACACAATGTTAAATTTGTATGTTAATGAATAAAGTATTTGTTTTTTAATGTGAGCTATTACATTTTTTAGACAAAATTTGATATTCCGGAAGCTGGAGAAAAATGGATATTGCAGTCATTTGGGCGGAAGGTGAAGAACTGGAGGGCAAGAGTTAAGGAACTCTACCATGATCCGTCTTTGTCAGTTAAGCAACAAATAAAATCTAGGCCAAAGCAAGTGCAAAAAAAACAATGGAAGAAGCTTGTGAAGTATTGGAATACAGAAAACACTAAGGTGTGAAATTCTCTTCCACTTTAAATAACATTAGTTAATTTCCCATTATGATATTTTAATTTCCTGCTGCAGAGTTTAAGTGAAAAAAACAAGGCGAATCGGGCAAAAAAGAAGATGATCCAAAGAACCGGTAAAAAAAGTTATGCTCGCAAAAGGGAAGAGTTAAAGGTAAGTGTATGGAGAAAGTGGGATTGTTAATGTATCCTGTCGATATCCACTTTTAATACTCATTTTCTTTTTATTCATACAGGCATCTTTGGGACGAGATCCAACTCGATTGGATCTTTTTAGTGCATGCTTCGCTGACAAAGATGGAAATACCAAAAATGAAGACACTGCAAAAGCGATTGTAAGTAATATGCTTTTATGTTTGCAAAAGTGTATTAATAGCAGAAGTTAAACACAATATGCTTTGTTCCGTAACACATGCTTTTCCTATATGTTGTTCATGTTTATATAAAATGCAGGATGATATGAAACGACGTAGTGATAATCTGCCCAACGGTTCGATTGATAATCCTGGACCAGATGATATTTTTTCTACAGTTATGGGTAAAGATCGAAATGGTGATGCAGGCATGTATGGTCTAGGTGTTCGTGCTTCTGATGTTTGGGGTGTAACACCAAGTCGTTCAGCAATTCATATAGAAAACAACGAATTGAAGTCTAGATGTGGAGAACTTACTAGTGAAAATGAAAAGTTACGAGCCCAGTTATCAGAGAAGAATGGGTCGACGGATAGTTCCATTGTTCCACCTCTTACATCACAACATTCTCCTGTTGTAACCACTGAACCTCCACGCTTACGGGTATGTTCCTTTCTAGTTGTTATAGCTTATTTTATCTTTGATAGCTAATGAACCTAGGCTACAAGCTTATGTATCAGTATTATGATTTAGAATGCTCATTTGCCTTTTAAATTTGTTAACTAAGTTATTAAGGGGTGTTTGGTTCTGTGTTGTTTCAACTGTGGTAGTTGCCTTTTCACTTGTTTATCTGCACACTCTGACCTCTTAGGTGATATTAGAACCAGTAAAACTATAAAACCAATGTTTGAACTACAGAAAGTCAAAATCAAATTACCTTCACTCTCACAGTCCACTGTTGGGACCTGTGAGGATCAAATCTCACCCACTTGGTCTAAATCTTGTTCATGTATCTTAAATTAGTGTTATCATAGCTTAAATAATCATAATTAGTGCATACGGATCAAACAAGTTTCATTAAAGTCAAAGTTTAAGTTCAAAATCAAAAAGTCAAAATGGTATGTTAGTCAGAAACTCCATACCTGCAGTATTACATCTGTTTAACCTAATACATGTGTGTTAACTATAAATTGATAAATGTTTGTTGAAAACTGAAATCTAGGTCGGGGATGAAGTTGTCCTTAAAAGCATTCTAAACTCAACCGAGACTGTAGCAAAAGGATGGCTGAGGAGCTTGAACCCAAATGATATTGTTGGTGGTGCAGAGCTTGGACGAGGATGGTGTGAGGTAAACGTTCAAGTACCAACAAAAAGAGATGAAATTTTGGTGAGACCCTATGGGTTATTTACCACAATTGAAGACTGTGTTGGTGCAACCATAGCATGGCCTTGTCCCTTTATCTCGGTATGTCTTTGTTAATCTTGTGATACCAATAATTTTACTAACATGGACCTTAATGCTTATACATGGGTGTTCATTTGTAGGTGGCCCGTGAGGATTGAGAGAGATGATGCATGATGACCACGGACTAAGCTTCTTGTTGCGTTAATGTATTGTTTAATGTTAACAGACTTTATGTTAGATTCTGTCTACCTTATTTATGTTTAGTGCTTTTGTTATGACAATTGGTAATTTGAAATACAATTTCCTTTTATTCATTTAATATTTAGTTGATGTTTTATTCATATCGTAATAATATAGTGTGCATGGTGAAAATAGCGTACTACCATATGACTTGTCAGGACTTTTAAATTGTCCTATTAAACTTATTAACCGTCCTAACAATTAACTTAACATTGAAAAAGTGTCCTAATATGTTGTTATTAGGACGTTATTTAGGTTGTTAATAGACATTTTATACGACCAAAAAATTGGTTTCATAATCTTCTTTGAGATGTTAGAACCCTTTTCTTGGTCCTAAATTAGCTATAATGTTATATGATAAGCGTCCTAACAATTATCTTTTAAGTACGCTTGTATGTGTATCAAAAGATTAAAATTAGGTAACAACGTTTTACAACATTGTAAAAGTGTCCTAATATGTTGTTATTAGGACGTTATTTGCTTGTTCATATACATATTATGCGACCATAAATTTGGTTTCATAATCGTATTTGGGATATTAGGACCCTTTTCTTGGTGTTAAAGTAACTATAATGGTATATGATAACCGTCCTAAGAATTAACATTAAAGGACGCTTGTATGTGTATCAAAAGATTAAAAGTAGGTTACCACATGTTAGAACATTGGAAAAGTGTCCTAATATGTTTTTATTAGGACGTTATTTGTGTTGTTTATAGACGTAAAATGCGACCATAAAATTGGTATCATAATCTTATTTGAGTTATTAGGACCCTTTTCTTGGTTTCTAAAATAGCTATGATGTTACATCGTAAGCGTCCTAACAATACTTTTAGGACGTTTTTATGTGTTTCAAAAGATTAAAAGTAGGTAATCACATGTTAAAACAATGTAAAAGTGTCCTAATATGGTTTTATTAGGACGCTATTTGTGTTGTTCATAGACATATATTACGACCATAAAATTGGTTTCATAAGGGTTAGGACGCTTTGGACCTATTACAACCGCTCGAGATGAAACGCTTTCATCCTTGGTCCTATTAAATGAAAGGTCCTAAAAAGTACCATTTTATGACGCTTATGGGGGTCCTAAAAAGCCATTTTTCTTGTAGTGTTTGAGTGCCATCAGAAGAGCCTCTTTGTGATAAGCACTGCCCATTGTTCGTGGCTTCGGACAAGCATTTGCCATGTGACCGTTCCCCCCACAGTTGTAGCATGTGATAGACGTATTTGCAATGCCTCTCTGAACATTCCCATCAGTCGAATTTCCTCTCTGATCATTCCCCATATTGTTTCTATTTGCCCCTGCAGTATTAAACCTATTTCCTCCTGACTGAACCCTTTGAGTACCATATCCACGATTTCCCGAACCATGTCTGCCTGAAGACCTGTTTTGAATTTCTACTCTGCCATCATTAACAACTGCCTGATTCCTGGTATTTGAAGAAGAACGAAGACGGTTGTTGGATTTGGTGAATCTGCCAAATGCTTTAGCAATCAATCCAAATGCTTCGTTAAGAGAGTTGAAAGCATCCTCTTCTTCATCATAATCTGCATTTGAGTACATCATTGAATCGGTGTTGTTGTATGGAACCAGCTGGTTGTCAGAGTATTGTTGTGGTGCTTCATAAGAAATGATCTGGTTATGAGGTTGGGGTGGAAAACTTGGTTGAAAAGATGATTGGCCAAATTCCTGGTGTGGTAAAGAGAAGTTAGATTGAGCAATGAGAGCAAGTGAGTTTGATGTTGGTGCGGGTGTGAAACCTCCTCGTGCTGCAAATTCTTTATCCACTTCTGATTGATGTTGTTTGAGGTAATCATACATGAGTCCATATTTGACATCACCAATTTTCTTTGTCTGTCTTACAAAAGTTGCATACTTCTGCCATTCAGGACCAAGACATCCAAGGAATTTGGAGTTGACAGCAATCTTAGGTAACTTTATATCATGACGATCAAGGTCATTGTTGGGAATAAAATGTTCAAGTCAAAGAGCCTGCTAAAGATGTCAAAGAGCCTGCTAGTTGTTTTTGAAGAGTATGAAGATGTTCTACCAGTACCTTCTGGGCAGAAGGTACTGCTAGTTGATGAAGAGCCTGCCAAGCTTATGTCAAGTCGATTAGATATTTTGTAATAGATATTTAGTTGAATTATTAGTCTTTGTACATTGTTATACGTTATGTAGAAGTAGTTTAGTCTTCTGTGGTGTACAGAAGAATATTGCAGAGTTGTACATTGGTAGTTGTATTTAATTGTAGGCGCTAAAATAGTCAAAGTATAGTATTATATTCATCCACTTGAACAACTTGTAATAAGGTGTCCTTATCTTATAAAAGGATACCTCAGTCACACTTCATGCATGCATCTCTTCAACCATTAACCAAAAACCGAACCATCTCTCAAGTAACTTAGTTACTCAACTCACAAATCCTTTTACAATCTTAGATTCAAGATTACTTTGTAATCCCGGTGATATTTAGATCATCCGTATTATTTCATCAATAATATTGAATCGTTTTGTGTTAACCAAAGTTGTGTTCCTTGTTCATTGCATTCTCACGTTTACATAACTCACCACCTTGTGTTCTTTTAAGTGTGTTGTAGTAGATTCCGCATGCTAAACACATTCATACATAAATATCTTAACAAAACAAAACCTTTCCACAAGTGGTATCAGAGCTAGGCTTGATATTTACTAATTTAAAAGAACAATGGATGTTGAACATATTCAAACAAATGTTGCAGCTAAACTTCCATTACTTAAGCAAAATGAGTTTGAAATGTGGCGACTAAGGGTAGAACAATACTTTCAAGTGCAGGACTATGCACTTTGGGAGATTATTGAAGGAGGCAACTCATTTAAACCCTCAATCACCACTACAACTGTAAATGATGCTCTTGTAACACAAATACAAGACCAACCAACAAATGCAGATGAAAGAATCCAGAAGCGAAATGATCTAAAAGCCAGGAGTATGTTACTGATGACTATTCCAAATGATCAGCTTTTGATCTTTAACAAATACAAAGATGCCAAAACCCTTTTTGAAGCTATTGTGGCTAGATTTGGTGGTAATGATGCTACCAAGAAAACACAGAAAACACTTCTCAAACAGCAATTTGAGAACTTCACAGCCACAACCAATGAGTCTTTGGACAGTATGTTCAATAGACTTCAGAAGCTTTCAAGTCAGTTAGCCATCCATGAAGTGATGATAACTCAAGAAGACCTAAACTCTAAATTTCTTAGGAGTTTACCTTCAGAATGGTCTATGCATGTCATTGTCTGGAAGAACAAGCCAGATATTGATCAGATGAGTCTTAATGATCTCTACAACAATTTCAAAATAGTAGAGCATGAAGTAAAGAAAACTATTGGGTCAAGCTCAGGAAATATGGCATTTGTTTCATCACCAAGCATCTCAAAGGTTGATAATGAAGAAAAAGGTGGCAGAGAAGAAGGTACTGCCAACACAACCTTTGGTACTGCTAGTACTTCTAGTAGTACCAAAACCATTTTAGATAAAACAATTGGGTGTGCTTTTCTTACATCTCAACACAATGGGTCCATATTAACATTTGAAGATCTTCAAGAGATTCATCTTGATGATCTTGAAGAGATGGACATAAAGTGGCAACTTTCACTTTTGAGCATTAGAGCTAAGAAGTTGTTGATGAGGACTGGCAAAAAGATAATGATAAATGGAAATGAGCCTGCTGGCTATGATAAGTCAAAAGTGGAGTGTTACAACTGCCACATGAAGGGTCACTACTCTAGAGAATGTAGAAGACCTAAGAAGCAGGATGACAAGGGTAGAGGGTTTGACAACATGAATAAAGGAAGCTTTGAGAAGAAAGGAAGCTTTGAAAGCAAGAGTAAGGTTGTTGAAGTTGCTGAGCCAAAAGCAATGGTTGCTATTGATGGCATGGGTTTTGATTGGAGTTTCATGGGTGAAGATGAGTCAACTTCTGATGAATTGGCTTTAATGGCATTCTTCACTCCTGAGGTACAAACTATCAAATGTTCTAATAATTGTGAATTTCTTAAAGAGTTAGAAGTTATAAGAAAATCTTATGATACTCTGACATTAGAACATAGCAAAACCAATCAAACCTTAGTCAACTATAAGTGTGGTATGGCCAAACTAGAAAAACAAATCATTCACTATAGAGAAAATGAACTTACCTTTTCTGATGCTAAAGCTGCTCTTAATAGACAAATATTTTTGAAAGATTCAGAAATAGAAATGTTAAGAAATGAGTGTACTAAAGTGACATTGGCTAGAGATAATATTCAACTGACTGTTACTAAATTGGAAATTGCTTCTGAGTGTACTAGGAGCATAGTAGAGAATCAGATGAATAAAAGAATAAAATCAGGGATAGGATACAATGAATGTCCACCTCCTTATAGAGGAATTCCTTGTCCCCCAGGATCAGATCTTGCTGAATCAGGTTTGCATGAAATCATTAATAAACCATTAGCTAAACCTATAGAGAAGAGTGAACCTTCTGAGAGTGCTAAGATTGCCTCACTCTCTAAGGTGCTCACTGATAAGAGACCAGATGTCCTAATTATTGAAGATTGGGTATCTGATGATGATGAAGATGAGACTGTTCCTATCAAAGGAAACAAAGAAGGACCAAAAAGTCCTAAGAGAGTAGAAATTAAGGCTAAGCCTAAAGCTGTTTTAAAAGCAGTTGAAAGTTGTGAAAAATGTAATAACAAACCTAGGGGAAGCCAAAGAAATTGGAACAACCTTAAGTCACAACAACTAGGTGATGACTTTGTCATGAACAATAAGGCTTGTTATTATTGTGGTAGCTTTAATCATCTTCATGCTTATTGTAATAAATGGGTTCCTGGGAGTAAAACAAAGTCTAAAACAAATGTTACTCACCCCAGAAAAAGTTTTGTCAAGTCTAACACCACAAAAGTTAAAGATACTGTTAGACAAAATAAGCCTGTTATTACAAAACCAACTGATAAAGGTACAAGAAACACTTTCAAATATGTACCAAAAGTTGTGAATAGTCCTATTCAAAATAAATCTGTGGTTAAAACACAAATTTGGAAACCAAAAACCAAAGGTCCTGCTAGACCAAAAGGTCCTGCTAGACCAAATGGTACTGCCAAAATTGGTATTGCCAAAATTGGTATTGATAGACCAAAGACCACAAAATGGATTAAAAGGGAAAGTGCTGTTAAGTCCTCAGCATGTTGGATATGGAAACCAATCCAATCAAAAGGTGCATCAACAATCCTGAAAAGGTTTGATTTCATTGATGAAAGAGGCAAACCCAAGTCTGTCATGGCTTGGGTACCCCAAGGAAACTAATATGTTTATTCATGTGCAGGAACATTCATCTGATATTGGAGATCAAGGATATGTTGATAGTGGATGTTCAAGACACATGACAGGCAACATGTCATTCCTCTCAGACTTCAAAACATTTGATGGAGGATATGTTACCTTTGGGGGAGGAATAAAAGGAAAAATCACTGGTAAAGGTACTATCAAAACCAGTAAACTAGATTTTGAAAATGTGTATTTTGTGAAAGAACTTCAGTTTAATCTCCTTAGTGTCTCACAAATGTGGGACAAAAAGAACAATGTTCTATTTACTGACAATGAATGTATGGTTCTTTCTTCTGATTTTAAGATGCCTGATGAGAGTCAGATCCTTCTTAAAATACCAAAAAGGAACAATATGTATAGTGTTAATTTAAAGAACATTGATCATAAGGAGAGTCTAACTTGTTTGGTAGCAAAAGCCTCATCGGATGAATCTATGCTTTGGCATAGAAGGCTTGGTCATGTAAACTTTAAAACAATCAACACTATTGCAAAATATGATTTGGTAAGAGGTTTACCCAAAAAGATTTTCCAAAACGACCAATCCTGTGTTGATTGTCTAAAAGGCAAACAACATAGAGCTTCTTGTAAGCCCAAGACCCAAAACTCTATTTCTCAGGCTTTACATATGCTTCATATGGATCTCTTTGGTCCTACTAATGTGTGCAGCTTGAATGGTAAAAGATATTGTCTTGTTGTTACTGATGATTATAGCAGATTTTCTTGGGTTTTCTTTTTAAGATCTAAACATGAAACTAGTGAGATTCTTAAATCTTATATCACTGAGGTAGAAAACCAATCTGATAAGAAAGTCAAAGTCATCAGATGTGACAATGGGACAGAGTTCAAGAATAGGGTTATGGATGACTTTTGCAAGGAAAAAGGCATAAAAAGAGAATTTAGTGTAGCTAGAACCCCACAGCAAAATGGAGTAGCAGAAAGAAAGAATAGAACACTTATAGAGGCTGCTAGAACTATGTTGGCTATTTGATAGGGTATTCCTTGCAGAGTAAGGCCTATAGAGTGTTTAACACTTGCACTAGGCTAGTGGAAGAGAATCTTCACATAGAGTTTCAAGAGAAACTAACAAATGTGAAAGGAATTGGACCAGATTGGATGTTTGATATTGATAGGCTTTCAGAATCTATGAATTATGTGCCTGTTTCAGGTACAAATACTAATGATGATGCAGGTTTTGAAGATAATGTTGAAACTCCTAAAGATCAAGATTACATCTGGATGCCAATTTGGAAAAATTTGGATCTATCTTCAAGTCAAGAAGAACCTTCAAAATCAACAAATGAAGGCAAGGAAGATGATCATGGAACTCAGAATAAAGAGAATCAAGAAAGTGGTACAAATGACAATGGTACTGCTAGTTCAACAGATGGTCCTGCTAGTTCAAGTATTGATACTGCTGAGCCATTAAATGTTCAAATAGATGATTCTTTACCAGAAGAGGTGGGGATTAGCAATCTTCCATCTACCTATGAAGTTCCTAAAACACCCAACACTAGAATTCTCAAAGATCACTCAACTGATGATGTGATTGGTAGCATAAATTCTGGTGTTAGAACAAGATCTCAAGTTGGTTTATCTCAAGTCTTGTCTTCAGATGAAGAAGGGTTTATCTCCTCTATTTATGAAGAAAAGAATCATGATATTTCCAATATATGTCTGTTTTCATGTTTTCTATCTCAGGCTGAACCCAAAAACATAAATAAAGCTTTAGATGATGCAAGTTGGGTGGAAGCAATGCAAGAAGAGCTTCTCCAATTCAAGATTCAGAAGGTTTGGATATTGGTTGATTTGCCCAAAGGTCATAGGGCAATTGGAACCAAATGGGTTTTCAGAAACAAGAAAGATGAAAGGGGTATAGTGATCAGAAATAAAGCAAGATTGGTAGCTCAAGGATATACTCAAGAAGAAGGGGTAGATTATGAAGAAGTGTTTGCTCCAGTTGCAAGACTTGAAGCAATTAGGCTTTTCTTGGCCTATGCTTCATTCATAGGCTTCACTGTCTATCAAATGGATGTTAAGAGTGCATTTTTATATGGTGAAATTGAAGAACCAGTATATGTATCTCAACCTCCAGGCTTCATTGATGCAGAGTATCCAGACAAAGTTTATAAGGTTACCAAGGCTCTTTATGGACTACACCAAGCTCCTAGGGCATGGTATGAAACATTGGCTTGTTTTCTACTAGAAAGTGGATTCCAAAGAGGCAGGATTGATCCAACTTTGTTCATCAAAAGAACAAAGAAAGACATCTTGCTAGTGCAGATTTATGTTGATGACATTATCTTTGGATCAACAAACCAAGACTTGCGTGTAGAATTTGAAAAACTTATGCATAATAAGTTTGAAATGAGTTCCATGGGGGAACTTACTTTCTTTTTGGGTCTCCAAGTGAAACAATCTAAAGAAGGCATATTTATCAGCCAAGATAAGTATGTAGCAGAGATCCTAAGGAAATTTAATTTTGCTGATTCTAAGGTTGCAAGTACACCAATGGATCCAGACAAAGGGCTACTCAAGGATGCTGAAGGAGAAGATATGGATTTGCACAATTATAGGTCAATGATTGGGTCTTTGATGTACCTTACATCATCAAGACCAGATATCATGTTCTCAGTATATGTATGTGCAAGGTTTCAAATACATCCCAAAATCTCTCATTTCACAGCAGTCAAAAGAATCTTTAGATATCTTAAGGGTCAACCTAGGTTGGGTCTTTGGTATCCAAGGGAATCATCTTTTGAATTAGTGGCTTATTCGGATAGTGACTATGCTGGTGCAACTCTAGACAGAAAATCCACAACTGGTGGATGTCAATTTCTTGGTTGCAGACTCATCTCTTGGCAATGCAAGAAACAAACAATGGTGGCCAACTCTACAACTGAAGCAGAATATGTTGCTGGTGCAAGTTGTTGTGGGCAAGTTCTTTGGATCCAAAATCAAATGCTTGACTATGGGTACAATTTTCTTAACACCATTATTTATATTGACAATAGCAGTACTATATGTATCATCAAAAACCCAGTTCAACACTCAAAGACAAAACACATTGAAATAAGACACCATTTCATAAGGGATTGCAATGAGAAAAGGTTAATTCAAGTTGTTAAAATTGATTCTGAAAAGAATTATGCAGACCTTCTCACCAAAGTTTTTGATTTAGGTAGATTCAAATATCTTGTAGGAGGTATTGGAATGATAAATCTTTGAATAATATGTGTTTTTGTATATAAAATTAACTGATATTGTATTTTAAACATGGTACTGCTAGTTAGTCAATAGGTACTGTCAATTCATAATTGGTCCTGCTAGTATATAATTTGCTATGTTTTGTTCATATTGATACTTAAATGTTTAAAATGCTTTAGATCAAGTGCTTTGCACTTTGTTCTTTTGGTTTGCAACTAACACATTTCAGGTTGATAACAAAACAAGAGTGCTTCCAAACAAAAAGGGGCAACAAAAGTTATATTAATTTCAAGGGAGATAACAATCTCAGGGGAGGATATGATAGCCCAGAATGGAAGAGAAACCACTTTATGAAACAAAAAGACAAGAGCATACAAGATGATGCAGAGTTGAAAAAGAGAAAGTTAGATCACATATCTAGAAGGGATGAAGCATTTCTCAAGGAGAAAGTTCTATCTAGATCAAACTAAGAAAAGTTTCAACTTAAAGGCATGCTATTAGATGATTTCACTTGTTGAACCAATCATCCAAGATACACAGCATCATTGCCTTTTTAAAATTTCCTCCATCCAAGGAAATTGCACCATCTTTAGGCCAATAAGGCTTTTGGTATTCAGCTCACCAAGTTTTTACAAACTTAAGAGTTGGCTAGTCCTTAAGCAAACGGCTTTTGGTAAAGACACATCAAATCCGTTGATGGTTGATAGTTTACCAAAAACTATATGGTTGTTAACTAACCATACTTAATTGTAAATAGTTAGCTAGTCCTTAAGCAAACGGCTTTTGGTAAAGACAACTCAAATCCGTTGATAGCTGGTAGTTTGCTAAAAACTATAAGGGATTTTATATAAACTTTCAAAGGTACTGGTAGTTCAAAAATTGGTACTGCTAGAGTAAAATGGTACTGCTAGATAGCCGTTGAGCCTGTCAGAAAAAGTTTTAGCCGTTGGGCCTGGTAGTTAAAATTAGCCGTTGGGGTAGTTATGTAAATTACTGATGATTATATTATATTATATTTCACATATAAAAGATCTTTTTAACCGCCTTTACATTTACTTTTAATAATCTTTTTTATTGTCGGTTAAAAGTAATTCTCTCATATCTTCTTTCATCAGTCCTTATCATAATTCACACACACCTTTCATCTTCTACCAGTACTACCAACAAATCCCACCAACATATTCAAAATTTTCATTATGGATTCCACAGTTGTTCTAAACTTTGTCCAACGTCACAATCAATTAGCATTTTTGGAGAAGTCAGAGGATAATGCCTCATTTCATCAAGTAGTGGACTTTTTAAATAACTCCTATATCAGATTTGCTTTACTAGTCAATCCCACTATTTATGAATCTCAAATTTTACAATTTTGGCAAACTGCTAAAATTAAAACTTCTGAAAATGGGGAACAAAGAATTAAGGCCAAAGTGGATGGTAAACATTTGACTCTTACTGAGTCATCCATAAGAAGACATCTTCATTTGGATGATTCTGATGGTATTAGTCAGTTGCCAGATACTGAGATTTTTGAAAATTTGCAAAGAATGGGGTATCATGCTGAGTCTAACAAACTCACTTTTCTGAAAAAGCATCTTACTCCACAATGGAGATTTTTGATTCACACAATCCTTCATTGTTTAAGCCAGAAGAAAACCTCTTGGGAGCAATTTAGTGGAAACATGGCTTCTGCTCTCATCTGCTTGGCTACAAACAGAAAATACAATTTTTCCAAACATATTTTTGAAGGATTGATTAAAAATGTGAAAAGTGAAACAAAGTTTTTGATGTATCCAAGATTTATTGGATGCATCATTGCAAAATTAAAACATTTGTTACTTCCCACAGACTCAATTTATGAAACACCAAAACTTTCTCACAAAGTATTTTCAAACATGAGAATTGGTTTTAGAGGGGAAGATATTCCACTATTTGATGAAATGTTACCACAACATCAAGAAGAACCAACACCATCAGCTGAATCACCATCATCTAGTTCTTCAACTGGTTACATCCCACCAACACATCAAACATCACCAATACCATCTCCAGTACCATCAGCAACACCAACAACATCATCAGATCATGTATCACAACCCCAATCACCTCAGACAATGCAAGAACTAAAACAGAAGGTGAAGTTCTTAGACGATGCTCTTAAAAGTCAAAGTAAGAAATTTTCTGAGATCAACATCAAATTTGTCAAGAGGGTAAAGAAGTTAGAGGGTGAAGTGAAGAAGCTAAAGGGTAAAAGATCTGCAAAGGTTGTTTGATCTGGTTCTTCAAAATCAGATGCTGATAGGTTAGATCACTTTTCCAAAAAGGGGAGGATGGATAGTTCTGAAGATGAGGAAGAGGCTCAATTTGAATTCCATGAAGGAAATCAAGCTTATGATGAAGAGCCTGCTGATACAGAGCAAGAGCCTGCTAGGCCAGAACAAGAGCCTACTAGGATAGAAAGGCTATTGGCTATGGGGTACAAAGGGTCTGCTGAGAAAGTATACAAGAAAAGAGGGGTTTAGAGCCTCAAGGGAATTTGTTTGTTCAAGGGAGAATTTTTGCTGCTGATGAGCAATCTTCTGCTCCATCACAAGAACCAACTCCAAAGGATAAGGGCAAAAGCATTATGATTGAAGATGAGCCTAAGTCCAAGAAGTTGAAAAGAACACAGCAAATTCAGATGGCTTTAGGTGAAGAAGAGGCCAAAAGGGTTCATGAAGAAGAACTGAAAGCACTTGAAGCTTCAAGAATGCTTGCAGTAATGAAAGAGCAGAAAGATGCTGAAGATGCTGCTCAGACTCTTCTTGATACTCAAATTGCTCAAGAAACCTTTGATGCACAAATGCAATGGATTATTGCTAATGATCCGATTGTGAAAGGCCAAGCTTCAATGATAGTAAATGACAAGAATCTCAATTCTGATGAGAAGACAGCAGCACTTGAATCTTTTATCAACAAGAAGTATAAAGAAGCAGCTCTGGCTGACATTTTTGAAAAGATGAAAGAAAGTGAGAAAAGAGGTTTTAAGGTGGGCAAATCATGGAAAGATCAAGTGACTTTCATGAAGAGATTTCTAAAAGGTCAAGCAAATTGGACTGATTATCAACTGAAGAAGAAATCTAATGATGAAATCTACTACTTGTATCTTCAAGCCTACAAAAGTCTTTACTACAAAGTTCCATCTGATGCAAAGCCCTCAATGAAGAAGAAGGATGCTCAGAAGAAAGAAGTAGCAAAATTGGATTCTCAGCAAGTAAGTAAGATGTTAATTACTTTGCCAACTATCATTCATGCTGATCCAATTAGCTGTAGACGCCCTATTATTGACTGGGAAGTAAACCATGATAGATTAGGAAAATCATGGAAAATAATAAGGGTTGGGGGTCAATCTGCTAGCTTTAAGAATTTTGAAAATCTAGTTAGAGCATCTGACAGAGCAGACTTGGAAGAATTGTGGAATCTAGTGCAGATTAGGCTAGACACAAATTCTAGTACTGATGCTAAGGAACAGGAATTATGGGTAGAATTCAATAGGATGTTTGATCCTGATCCCAAAGATGTTCATTGGAAATTTCCCTATTATGATCCTTCAACAACATGGGAATTTCTAAGCCTTAGCAGTATTCATCATCTTTACACATCAAGTGGGATTGAACTCTTCATGTTGGCTGAGAAAAAGTATCCACTTAGTTATGAAGTGCTTAAAACTATGATCTCTAAGAGATTAAGATGTGAAAAAGATGATGAGAAATCAGAAATTGTTCAAAGTTTGCTGAGGAGCATATTTGAGCAATGTGAAAGAAAAAGGAAGAACAGAGAGTGAAGGTTTTTGGAAGAGTTCCCTCAAATCCTCAAGGTATGTATTTTATTCATCAGAAACTTGTGTATTTTAATGGAAATAACAAGTTTAGGGGAGGATTGTTGGGAATAAAATGTTCAAGTCAAAGAGCCTGCTAAAGATGTCAAAGAGCCTGCTAGTTGTTTTTGAAGAGTATGAAGATGTTCTAGCAGTACCTTCTGGGCAGAAGGTACTGCTAGTTGATGAAGAGCCTGCCAAGCTTATGTCAAGTCGATTAGATATTTTGTAATAGATATTTAGTTGAATTATTAGTCTTTGTACATTGTTATACGTTATGTAGAAGTAGTTTAGTCTTCTGTGGTGTACAGAAGAATATTGCAGAGTTGTACATTGGTAGTTGTATTTAATTGTAGGTGCTAAAATAGTCAAAGTATAGTATTATATTCATCCACTTGAACAACTTGTAATAAGGTGTCCTTATCTTATAAAAGGATACCTTAGTCACACTTCATGCATGCATCTCTTCAACCATTAACCAAAAACCGAACCATCTCTCAAGTAACTTAGTTACTCAACTCACAAATCCTTTTACAATCTTAGATTCAAGATTACTTTGTAATCCCGGTGATATTTAGATCATCCGTATTATTTCATCAATAATATTGAATCGTTTTGTGTTAACCAAAGTTGTGTTCCTTGTTCATTGCATTCTCACGTTTACATAACTTACCACCTTGTGTTCTTTTAAGTGTGTTGTAGTAGATTCCGCATGCTAAACACATTCATACATAAACATCTTAACAAAACAAAACCTTTCCACAGTCATTGATAATGTTGGTGAAACGGTGGTAGTAAGATTCAATGGTTTCCCCTGGTTCCATGATGAAGTGAGTGTACTCCATATACAATTTTGACTCAAGATCTTCCTGGTTTAACTCTGTTCCTTCCATGAGAAGATGAACATGTTCCCACATATCTTTAGCTGTCTTTTGAGCATCAATACTTCGATAGATAGGATTGGGAATTCCTTGAAGTATGAAAGACATTTCCAATTGGTTTGCTTCTTGTTGTAATGTTTGCTCAGTTGTATAGTTGGCAACAGGAGTGGGAGTGGTTGTTTCTTCTCTCCCTGAAGTTGCTGGAACAACAGTAGCTGGAATAGGATAGGGTCCTTCTTCAATGACTTTCTTGAGGTATTGACCATGAGGTTTTTTGAGTTCAACGAATCTGAGGAATCTACTAGCCCATTGCACGTAGTTACCCGGAGTTAGCATTGGTGGAGTTTCTTGACTTCCAGCTTCATGACGTGATTGCTGACTACTAATTGCCTCACACATTTTGTTAAACCAATGAGGTTCTCTGGAGTAGGAAGAATAATTCTGCAGTTGTTGATTCTGTTGCATGATTTGTTGTGGGGATACTTGTGGTGGAGAGAGAAATTGATGCTGTTGCACGAATGCTTGTTGTTGTTGATACTGAGGATGAAATTGCTGTTGTTGTGGATGTTGCTGTAGCTGGTAGTAGTAATTGAAGTGAGGTGGTTGAGACATATCTGGATCTTGAAGATAATTAAGATATGTGTTGATGAGATATGTTAAGTTGGTTTGGAAATCGAAAGATTTTGTCCAAATGCGATAAGTACTGTTCACCAAATGCGATAAGACAGTTCACCAAGTGCGATAACCAAGTGCGATAATGACAGTTTCACCAAGTGCGATAAGGACACTACACCAAGTGCGATAACCTTCAATAGCGATAACGAAAGTAGAAAATGCGATAAAACTATAAAGTGCGATAAATAATGACAATTTAAATATGTTATCTTAAAGTGCGATAAGTTATAGCAAAATGCGATAAAATATCAAACAGCGATAAGATAAGATATCAAACTGCGATGATTTATGGCAAATGCGATAGATTTATCACAAATCCAAGTTCGATAATTCTCAACTCTTGTACAAGAGAAGAGAAGCAACCAAGTCGAAGTATTATCACTTTCTAATACAAGAAAGTACAATACTGAGTCCCAATGCCGATAATTGAAGATCTGCCAAATGCGATGAAACCCTAACTTATCTTGATTCGAACTGCGATAAAACCCTTAGTTATCTTGATTGCAACTGCGATGAAACCCTAACTTGTCGAAGTTCACTCAGAAACCAAAAATATCACTTTTCATCAACTTTTCCAATACGCTAATAATACGGATTACACTAAATCGTCCAAATAACCAATAAACCCGATTGTTTTTGACTTTAAACGATTAGTAATCAAAAGATTTGATGAATATTAAGCTTTGTTAATGTAGAAAATATGAAAACCGATGAAGATTAGTGAAATTTTAACGATCTCAAAGCTATTTCTCAACACAAACAAGAGTTTAACGTTAAGTTTGAACAAAAACCTTACAAAATCTATAAAACCAACGTAAATAAAGATACAAATGACTCAAAAACACAATCCTAATTATCCCTAGGCGAATGATACCACTTGTTAGGTCACGATGATATCTTAAACACACACTCGATATGACAAATAAGCACACGTACTACTACTCTAGATTAAGCTACGTATAAAGAGAAATAAGCTAATAAGATAACTAGAGAAGAGAATAAGAAGAATGGAAGGCTTTCAATTAATCGAATTACACACAAGCAGAGCTTTCGCACAATGCATGAAAAACCAACAATGATAATGCATCCCATGCCTTCTATTTATAGGCAATGGGAGGGGAATAATACTAAGAATATTCCCTTGCATGTTTCTAGAATAATTTAACTAATGTGGCCGGTCCATGGACTACTAATGGACCGGACCATAATTACAAACAATATAGTCCTTAACGTGCAACATTTTGTCTAAATGAACAAGACTTGTAATTAATTAAAACATGTTCCTAACACATCCAAAACCTTTGTTCTTGCTATCTTGCTGCCTTGGTCTTTTGCACTCTCTTGAGAAATGACCCATCATGTGGCAGTTATAACACTCTATCCTTGACTTATCAAAACCAGCAGCATCAGTGTTGCTGATTACAAGCTTCTTCCCCGTCTTGTGATAGAACTTCTTGGCTCTCATGCTAAGAAGAGAAATTTGCCATTTTAGATCCATTTCCTCCTGATCATCTTCATGGATCTCTTGGAGGTCTTCATAGGTGAGCATGGACCCATTATTTTGACTTGTAAGAAATGCACAACAAGTCTTTTCATCTAAAATACCTATGGTACTGCTTGATGAACTAGCAGTACCAACACCATCAACAACTTTCACCTCTTCACTTGATTTTGAGGTACTAGGAGTTGACATAAATGCCATGTTCCCAGTATTAGAACTAGTACCTCCATTCTTCTTCAAATCTTGCTCCACAATCTTGAAGTTGCTATACAAATCTATAAGCTCCATTATATCAAGGTCTGGCTTATTCTTCCAGACAACAACATGCATAGCCCACTCTTTTGGTAGGCTTCTCAGAAATTTTGAGTTCAAATATTCTTGAGGTATTTCAACCCCAAGAATAGCAAGTTGGCTCACAATGTTCTGAAGCCTATTAAACATATGGTCAAGAGATTCATTGTATGTAGAGGAGAAGTTTTCAAACTGTTGCTTGAGCAGTGTCTTGTGGGTTTTCTTGGTGGCTTCATTTCCACCATATCTGGCAATAATAGCTTCAAATAATGACTTGGCATCTTTGAACTTGCTGAAGTTTAGAAGTTGATCATTGGGAATGGTCATCATCAGCATGCTTCTTGCCTTCAAGTCATTTTTCTTCTTTATTCTATCTTCTGCAGATGTTGGCTTTGTCTGCAGAGTTGACACCACTTTGCCGTCCACTGTTGATGTAGTGGTGGTAGGCTGGTAAGAGTCTCCATCTTCAATGATTTCCCAAAGTGCATAATCTTGCACTTGGAAATATTGCTCTATCCTCAGCCTCCACATCTCAAACTCATTCTGTTTGAGCATGGGAATCTTTGCAGCAACATTTGTCTGAATAGATTCAACGTCTATTTCTACTTCTTAATCAAATATCAGCCTGTGCTCTGATACCACTTGTTAGGATTCGACACACGGTTAAGGTGGTTAAACCTTTTGTACTTTGTGTGTATGATATATTGAGTTAATATGATTAAGTATGCGGAATCTACTTAATCACACTTAGAAGGTTATTTGTGTTATGGAAATGGAACAGTTGTGTTTGTTATATGACAATGAACAATGAAAGATTAACACCAAACGATTCAATATTATTAAGATAATAATACGAGTGATCTTGAGATATCACTAGGGTTACAACCTTGAATCTTAAGTTTCTATGTCTTGTGATATTGTTGTGTTTGTTCTAGTTCTAACAGTTATGAAAGTTCTAAGTATTTTCACAATATCAACCAACTAGTCTAAGATCTTCTTTTATAGTCCAAGAAGATCTTTACAATATTGCTTAAAGTCTTGATAAACTACTTGCTAACTTATCTTGAGTGTGTCAGTACATAAGATACAACATGTATCTGTGTACACAACTTGATATTGATCACTTTGCTAAAAGATATTATCTACCGTATATCCTTGACTTTAGTACACAAATATCTTTTCAATACTTATCCAACCAGCAGTTGTATATGTGACAATTATCCACTCAGCAGTATCAACTAGCAGTCCCTTCTTTGTACTACCAGTACCAACATCAGTTAGTACGGTTAGTTATAACTTGAACAGTCCTAAGATATACACCAGCAGTTGGAACTGTTAGAGTATTCTTCTCAGCAGTTGGAACTGTTAATACTTGTAATTCTTGATACTTAATCTTCAGAACATTTAATTCCCAACACTAATGCAAGCTTTTATATTTGATGTTCATCCTTTCAGATATGGTATTACATCTGTCACTGTTTTTGTGTCATGTCTTTATTCATATATCTTTAACATGTTTCTTCTCTATATATAGAGAATACAACAATATACCCAATCTTGTCGGGGCGGGGTATGGGGGAGGTAGAATGTAGACAGATCCTACCTCTACCCCATGATAAACCTGAGAGTAAAAAGACTGCTTCTAGGAAGACTTCTCTATGGGTGTGTTTGTTAAAAGTAGCAGTGAGCTGTGAGCAGTAGCCACAGCTCACCGCTCACAGCTCACTGCTTCTTAAAGAAGCATTGGAAAAATGAGTATTGCTAAAAAATAGCAAAGCTCACCGCTCTTTTGCCAAACGAACATTAAAAATCAAAAAGCTCATTGTTCACCGTTCATCGCCACATAAAGCTCCGAGCCAAACATAGCCTATATATAGAGAATAGCAAGTTAAAATCTGGAGAAATATGTATTTAGTGGATTTTCATTGAATAAGTATAAAAACTTGTATGTAACAAGAAGCAGCAATAACCTAAGCGAATTTTGACTCGATCATTAGTCATTTTACTAACTACTTTTACTTGTGTAATAAATCAACAACAATACATAATCTTTTCAGAACGCGGCATAAGACTATTAGTGGTGTAATCGAGTTAATAATTTTAAACGAGTTTCAAAAAGTCAGATTTAAACAATAAGTGCTCATAATTTATAAAATAAGGTGGTTTCCAATTCTGAATTGAGAAATTTGTAGGTTGGAGACTTGGTGTGTTCAATTTCCCTCAATTCTTTGTTTTGGAAGACTGCAACATAAATGGCGTTACTAAAAAAGACAGTCGGTACTCCTAATGTAAATCTCTTCACGCACATTCCGGAAAGCGTAACATGAAGCTTGAATATATGTAAAAGAAAATTAGCATGTAACAACGACTTCATATGACTCTTCAGTAATATGCGAACAAATAAAACATGTGTTGTAATATTTTTTGTACTTTTTACATCTACATACCAGTGAAAGGGTAAAATGTGAACTCTACTTTATTCCATTAAGTAGCATGTATGAGTCAAAAAGGAGACACCGAGAGTGCAAGTATAAGACAACGTTTGTGTTAATTTAAAGTATTTTCTTGAAAGAAAAGAACTAGACCAAAAACATGTTGGAATTTAAATACAAAGGCAAAGACCATCTGATCATGTGTAAGACACTAGCTCAATACTTTATCACACCTTACTATGAATGATCGAATGGTACTAGCAAGAACAAGATAAGAGTATGTCATGTATATATATAAACCGAATCTATTGGATTAAAGATGAAGAGAGAAATACTACACCTCTTGAAGCACACCTCTAAATGAAGTGAAAGTGTGGTATTTATGCTTACAATGTGACGCCCTAGAGGGCTTTCTATGGGCTTCGGTTGGGCCTTGTTGGATTACATGTTAACTTGCTAAATTAAATACTAACTTATTAGCTTATAACAAGAGCCCACTTAGCCTAGACTATTACATAGTATTATCATACGACACAAAGTTCTATTTGTACGAATGACCATCACTTCACTTTATAATTTAAATGCTAACAATCTCCCCCTAAGGGATGGTCATTCAAATGATGCTCCATGTGATTAGGTCTTTCGTCTTCGATGTCTTGAACTTTGTGTGTCGTTGTAGAATAGTCTTTGTTCTTCGTTCCTTCATGCTATGAGATCTTCAAAGTATTGTCTTTTGATCGTTCTTGCCTTGATCAACATCTTCTGTACATTTGCGTCGTATCCTCCCTCATACTCATACTTCTTGAACTTCATACTTATGTCATCCTTTCTTGATACATGAACTTGTTCTTGACATCTTGAATATCTTTTTGACGTTGTCTTGACACTTTGTCTTTAACTTGATCTTTTTGTCTTGAACATTTTCCACTTGAGCTTGTTGAGGATGATCTTCATAAATATAAGTATGAAGAGAGGTAGATGTTGAGCTATATGATGATGATGAATGGACTTTCCTCAGTACCTGCATAAAACAGTTAGCAATAAATCATCCAGCGCTTACAGGTTCAGATTTCGAGATTGTTAACAGCATAGTGTGAAAAATTTCTCTTAATCTTTACCAAGGCTGTTGTGCGTCGCCGAAGTCTACCGGAGTATCACTTCACGACTGTAGACCGTTTGAAGCACGTAACCATCGTGATATAAGGCAAGATCCTTAGATCTCATTATGACTCTTGTACACCTTGTGTCCTTTTTGGCGAACACAGGTGTGATATAATGGAAGTGTTCCTAAGAGATCTGATGAAGCGAAAAGTGTACCGCTTTTAGGGGGTCATTTAAGCCCTAAATCGTATTTATTTGATCAAATATTGCCCTAAATCGTTCCTTTTGTCATTTTAGGTACTTTGGAGAAGAAATCTGGAAAAGAAGCATTTTGGACGTTTTTGGAGCATAAAAGTGAAGAAAACGACAAAGTCTCAATAATCTGCTAGAAAGTACCTGTGACGGCGTCAAGCCCCAATGTGACGCCGTCAACCCTTGATAAGCCAGAGAGGATTTTGGAAGATTAAAGGGGGACGGCGTCAAGAAGGTCGTCAAGCCTTGATAAGCCAGAGAGGATTTTGGAAGATTAAAGGGGGACGGCGGCAAGAAGGCCATCAAGAAACCCTAACCGCGGCGAGGTGACGGCGTCACGACCCAAAGGATGACGCCGTCAGATCTGTTTTCCTATATATATTTTCATAATTTTTAGTCATTAGTGTGCAACTTTGTGAGGAGAAACCCTAATACGATTTTTCTGCTACTTTTAAGGGTTTTATACCCTTGGATCTCCCATGTTCAATTGAAGATAAGTAATCAATTAATCATTCAATATGTCTATGTGTTGTTTGATTATATCTTGTTCTTGTCTTTTATTTAACATGCTAGGCTAGATTTATCTTGTGTTTGCTTAGATCTAATGAAACCTAACTATTGATTATTGGTTGTTGGTATGTTATTAATTGTATTGGATGATTGTTTATCGATGTTAGGCTTAAGAAAACTGGCTAACCTCCTATACGGTAACTTGCTTGAACGTCTTAAGAAACATGAACCAATGCGTACTAAGGTTATTATGGTTGTATTTAATGCATGAGCGAATTCTAGTGATCCCATGTTAGGAGCTTCTTAGCCGGCTCAACATAGGAGTGAAGTAGGAGCTTGTAGAGTTGGGGAAGTACGTACGCCACCCCACGATTGGTATTAAGGAACACACCCGTCATCTACGTAATTAATACACACTAATCAACCGGTAAAAAGATAGTTAGGGAGTAAGGAAATCTAAGTAAACACATTTCTCTCCATATAAGTTCCACAGCCTTTTTATTTTCAGTTATTTTATTTTATTTGCAATTGTAGTTATTTGGGTTAGTTGACTAGCAACTAATTCCGCCCACTCCTTCAAACCCGAGATTTTACTTGCTTTCTTAAAAATATAAAAATACAAAAAGAATCTTCCCTCACCCTTAGACCTATTAGAGTAGTTTTTCAATCCTAACGACACTATTCCCCTAGAGAACGATCAATCCCCTGGTACTTGCCACTACACTATACTACATCGGTCAGGTACACTGCCTGGTGGGGATTGCAAGCCTCTTGAGATCCCTCGAGAGGTAAAACCTGTTGTAAGGTCGCAAAACCACGCATCAAGTTTTTGGCGCCGCTGCCGGGGAATAGTTATTGTTTAGGTTGAATTTTTATTTTATTAGGTCTACTCAATAGATTCCTTTCTAGTGAGATTTTTATTTTATTTTTCTAGGTTTTCTTTAGTCTATCTTTTTTCTTCGTTTCTTTGTTCGTAACCATTACCATCCGACATCATGGAAGGTGGTAATATCCTCGATCCCAACAACCCACCACCACAACAACACCCACCTCCAAGAGCCCGTACCTTAGGAGACTACTCCCGTCCTAGCCACCATGGCTATCGAAACACCATTGAGCTCACTCAAGGAGCCAATGTCACTCCCTTGCGATCCGACACCATCCGGTTGGTGCAAAGCGGATGCGCATTCCATGGACTTCGTTCCAAAGATCCTAATCAACATCTCAAGGACTTCCTCAAAATCATTGATTCTATAGACCTTGATGTTGCCACTCGAGAGACGACCCGAATGCGTCTCTTTCAATTCTCTCTGCGGGACCAAGCTAGTCAATGGCTAGAGCGTCTACCCACAGGATCCATCACCTCTTGGGATGATCTCACCACTCGTTTCCTTGCTCAGTTTTTCCCACCAGGAAGAACTACCAAGCTAAGGAATGATATCTTGATGTTTCAACAACGTCAAGGCGAAACCCTCTACGAGGCATGGACTCGATTCAAGGACTTACTCCAAAAAGTCCCTCACCATGGCATAGAACTTTGGCTCCAAGTCCAAATCTTCTATGACCACATCAATCTCTCCACGAGGCAAACCATTGACCAATCGGCCGGTGGTAAGCTACGTGATCTAAGTGCGGAACAATCATGGGCTCTCTTGGAAGATCTTGCTCTTTATGACAACGAAAGTAGGAATGATCCCCGTGATCTGAATAAAACGGTCAAGGCAATATCTTTGCCTTCGAACAATTCAAGCACTTCCGACCATAGGATCATAGAACTTGAAGACCAAGTCAAGTTTCTTATGAAATCCTACGAGGCTCCTAAACCTTCAAGCCAAGTGAACAAAATCACTTCTTCGTGTGAATTATGTAGTGGTCCCCACGACACTCGTGATTGAGTGGAACTCCCCGAACAAGCTTTTGCGGACTACGCATCCTCGCGTACCGACGGAGTGGGAGACAAGTGGTACACTTTCAAACCCGAGCCAAACCCCTACGGTGATTCATACAACCCCTCATGGAAAAATCACCCAAACTTTAGGTGGAAACAAAACCAAAACGCACAACAAACCAATTCTTCCAACCTACCTAATCGTTTCCAATCAAGCGGTTCATCCCCAAACCGTACTTTCAATAACAATCCTTCCAACAATTATGGTAGTACCAATAATCTTGAAGGATTGATGTCCAAATTTATGGCATCTCAAGAAGCTCGGATAGCTAGATTCGAATCCGAATTCAATCAACAACAAACGGAGATGACCAATAAAATTGACAACTTATTGAAAGCCCTCGATAACCAAGTGCTATCACCTCCACATAAGGACGCTAGGAACACAAATAGCGGACCCCAAGTAAAAGACCCCTCTTCATCCAAACATGTCCACTTCGTCAACATTGTCACTATTAAACCAATTGATAGGAATGAGGATAATAGTGAACCTGAGGATGAGTTTAAGAAAGTCGAGGTTGATAAAGAAGTTAGGAATAGTGAGAGTGAAAAAGTAGATGATGATGAGGACTACTTCCATAGGCTACCCACTAAGGAAGAGCGCGCATATCATACAGACTTATTCGATGACCCCGAGACACCATACTTCCTAGGTAGACCAATTATAGAAATGGGCGACCCTTCTAATCTCAACATACCATGCAACATCGGAAATTTACATGTGTGGAAAGCTTACATCGACCTTAGATCGCCCATAAACATCATGACTAGAGCCCACTACAACTTGATAATGAAAAATCAACTTGGGTATAGGATGCTCCCTGATAAGGGTTGGATGAGTAACTTCACGGGAAGAGTTAAGGGATTACCGGTTTATGTAGGAAACTTCACCTATGCCACCGACTTTGTAATTGTAGAAGATATCCGCCCAATAGTCGATGCATGCTTAACTCAAGTAGTTTTTGGAAAACCATTTGTTGAGGTCTCTAGAATGACTTATGAACCTTTCTTAGGGATAGTTAGATTTAAGGATGAGGCCGATGAGGTAAACTACCAAATGCCATATAAGATAGAGCAATTCCAACACTTGTCAAATGTTGACAAGGAGCTTAAGCAAGCAGTCTACTATAGGAATGATGGAGATAGAAGTAAAGGAGTAGACTATGTTATGAAAAGGATATCCGGCTTCTACAAGGATTGTTTGAAATTAGGACCGGAATATAAAACCAGACATGAGAATGGCCTAGAAACCATGACCAATGATGGAGTCACGTAATGTACAGTGACTTTGAGTCTAGCTACAAGACTCGTTAATAAAGAAAAGCGCTTCTTGGGAGGCAACCCAAGCTTTATTTGCTTTGTGTGTTTATTTATTTGTTTGTTTGATTTTATTTGTTTCCGTATGTATGTTCAATTTTTATTATTATTGATTCATGTTCGAAACTAAATTGTGAAAATGCTTTATCTTATTTTTAACTTCGTCTTAACTACATATAAAGGTATTTTGCAAGAGTTAAGTGTAAGGGAAATCCAAATCGGTTTATTAGAACAAATGAACATGAATCATAACAATATTAAATTAGCATACATATTAGTAATTGTTTGAGTCAAATGCTTGTATCGAGTCATAATGATATTTTGCAGGAATTCCAGGAAGTAAGGTATAGGTTTTTCCAGAAATTTTCCGGAAACTTAACATGAGAATTCTGTCAGATCATTTCTGACGGCGTCAGACCCAAGTCTGACGGCGTCAGGTATTAATTTTCTGAAATTTTTGAAAGTTTTGTTTTTCTTCCGGAATCATAAAATGCTTTATTAAATCTCTAACTTATAAACTCCAGGAATCTGCAAAATTATCATTCCACAAGCATTATATCCTTATACAGATTTATCCCGCCGATGTTATGCAGGTTTTCGTGTTTGTTTTCTCAGGATTAACAGGTTATTTTGGACAAGGAGATGTATGTGGAATCTAGCTTTTGGCGCTGCTTTAATCTTGAAGCTTCAACATTACCTTGGAAGAAGATCTAACCATGTTACCCCTTTATCCACCGAACTGTAACAAACGTGATTCTAGCAGGTTAGTTCGACTAACAGTCTTAATCTATTTTAACTTGTGTTTGGTGTATTATGTGCTTATGTGTGATATAAGTGGTATACGAGGGTGGATTATGGGTAATATGTACGGATATTAGCACTAAATCCCTTGATGTGATATTTTCTTGATGAGTTGAGTAGTGTGAATTGTGGGGAAAATTCATTTTGATCGCCTTTGTGGTGTGGAAATGACTTGTGCAATTTTGGTGTTTTGTGATTTTGCGTAACGAGTCTCCGTTCAATTATTTGAGCGTTAGGAGGTTACGTGGAGGTTATTTTTATTGGGTATATTTATGGAAAGTGTGAAAAATCTATTTTTGGAAACTTTATTTTGAAAATGATATTTTTCCGGGTTGTCGTAAAAACGAAGGTTTATCGCGTAAGGTGTTAAAATTGATATAGGGTTTTTATAAAATATCAAAGGTACAAGGTTTTAAGTGTAATAATTAAAAATAATGGGAAAAAAATAAAAATTATATAAAGGTATATATAAAAAAACGAATTTTGGGTTTTTAGGGGATTTAGGAAACCAAATTTGACTAGAAATCCACTTACCAAATATTAAGGAGGTCTAGAATGATCCATAGGCCATTATAAATACAAAACCAAAACCCTCATTTCCCTCTTGATCAAAAATTCGGCCAACCATAAGGAGAAGAGGAGAAAAATATTTTTTTTAGGGTTTCATTCTTCAAGAGTTAAGGTAAAATTATAATACTTATGTTTAAATAATTTTTATGATTCATGTAATACAATTATGATGGATTAGGGTTTATGTTTAGATCTGTAAATTAGTGATATTAAACATGTTGGAGTCATTAATTAGTGATGTTATGATAATTGGTGAAGTGGTTAGGGTTTAAAACATGTTAATTAATGAGTTATGAATCTGGCAGAATTAATAGGCTGTAAATATGCGATTGTAATTAGTAGATGAAGATGAGTTAGATCACGAATTTTATGTCTAAATTATAGTTCAGAGAAAGAGATTTCCAAAAAGTCTGACCACGATCAATTTTGAGGTCGGGAAGGCAGTCAAACGATTTTTTAAATTAAGGTGTCAAAACAGTTAAACCGGGACAGAATTAGGGTAAAAGTATTGAGGTCAATGGTGGCTTTTAAAGTGTAATTAGGGTTATTCCTTCTGTGGGAATTGAGTTCTATATTATATTTGACTTCCACGCGAAAATTAGACGATAATAAGTTGTGAGAGTATGTCTAAGAGGTCAAAACTTTTTGATGTCCGATCAGATCCGAATCTGGATAGTTGTCATGTTTGATTTTTCTTTGAGTACTTGTGTGTGTTTTTAGTGCATGACCTTCTGGGACAAGCTTTTATGCTTATGAAGGATCAGGGTGGATTTTTGGTGTGAGTTGTAAAGCGTTATTCGCTGTGATTTTATGTGAGTGAAAGTACCCTACAAATCTGTGTTTTTAAAAGTTTTATTTAAGGGATTTAGTGAGTGTAAAGTATTGGGGGATGATTAGTATGGAGTCTAGGTAATCCATAGTGGGTTATATGAATCTTAGACATCCATCATATATATGTGTTACATGGACTATAGCTTTTAGCTTGGTCGCGTGTAATGTGGGATTTATTTGTTTGTATAGATTTGTGTGTTGATAACTTGGAAGCTGCGGAATTGAGGTGAGTTCATAGTCCCATATTTTTTTACTTTGTTTTAAACTTGGGATGGAGATGATGCTTGTTTAAATTATTTTTGAGTTACTGTGATTATGTGGTTATAAAATGCATGGACGTGTAATTGTTATTATACTTATACTACATGTTATTATGGTGTTTATTTGTGGTGATTATACGAGTGGGAAGATGCCCTAGTGGCTCTACTCGTTATTATTATGTCCGGCCGGAAGGGGAATTATATTGGATCGGTGGGCGCGTTCCGTCCCAATTATTGTGAACTTGGATCGGTGGGCACGTTCCGTCCCAATTGTGGTGGTTTTTGGATCGGTGGGCACGTTCCGTCCCAAATTTTGGATCGGTGGGCACGTTCCGTCCCGTAAGCTATGATTGCATGCTAGTGTATAATAACTATATATCTTTGCTGTCCTGCTATGCTATGTTTTATAATCACTATACTTTATGTTTTAATGGAGATACCTTAGTGATTGTTTTGGATTATTTATTTTGGGGTATCGTTACGACACTTTGTGTTTGTACTTTGCTCTATTTATTTGCATGTAGTATTTTCTCTATTTAGACACCAAGTGTTGTGATGATATCCATGATGTTGCACTCGCGTTTCCGCCATTGGCGAGGTGTGACAGATTGGTATCAGAGACTTGGTTATAGAGAAGTAGGTGGTTGAACCTAGACTATAACCTAGGAGTCCCTCATATAGTTGCATTTAGGGCCTATGTGTGAGTATGGTATTTTATGTGTCTATTTTTCTTGAGTTTATGTGTAGTTTTGTCGAGTTTCGGACGCCGATTGGACTCTCATACTTAGTATTGTATACGTCGACCTCCCTCGCGTAAGAAGTTTCATTGGGCTATCATTTTGCTACCGGTTGTAAGGGAAGTGGTAGGATGAAGCGGACTAACCGCAGAATCTGAGTTCCCGCTAGCATAAATCTATGTTCGGACAAGGATGGGATGTATATGGAAAACATTGATGGAGAAGAAGTGGAGAGGTTTGCAACCACGGTGACTGTTGGAGATGGAGTCGTTACCAAGTACTCTGGGAAGTGTCCTCACTTCTCACATGAAGGAAAGGTGGTTCTGTCTAAACCTCGTGAGTTGTATGTACTTGTGGATCATGCGGAATTGGAAGAAAGAAACAGGAATGGGTGGTTGAGTAAAGATGAAGGGGAGTTAGGATGGAATGACGTGGATTCGGATCTGGAGTCCGCAGCAAGTAGTGAGTTTAATCGATCTGAGTGGGGGAGGCAAGTGCGAGAGCGGAGCTTGAGCCATTTTGCGACGTCTTTTGTTTTGTGTCATGTCTTGGAATTCTTATATTGTCGTTTGCCGTCTGGAGCTATGTTGGAGCACGATTACTCCTGAGTATTGGATCAGTTTTATCCAAGTGATTTGATTATAGAGTTAAAGTGGTCATTGGAATTGTTCCATGTGAGATGATTGTTCGCATGAAGTGTGGTCATAGGAGGAAGTACACTTGTGAAAGGGAGCATAGATAATTATGGTGGCCAACATAATTATACATGCTTCACAACACAAGTGGACTTGCAAGTATGATAGCATGGATTGTGTTGTGTATTAGGTGCTATGTGTTATATGTGCGTTATCATCGAGATGTGTGGTCTTGGAAGTAAGTATGCGTGTGGAATAGGCCTTATAACTATGGTCGCGAACATAATTATAAGGGTATCACACACGTGGACTTGTGACCATGATTACATTGATTGATGTTTGTTGTTATATGTTGTGGTAGATGTTATGTGATATCATGTTGATGATGGTTGTATGGTTAGAGATGTATTCTCATAACCGTTTGGGATATCGTTGTATGTGGAAGTGTGTGGGTGGTAAGATTCCATCCTACCTATCATACGCTGATACCTCGATTATCTGTTGACACTAATGTTGTGATATTTAAGTCGGTTCGTTTGTGATGCGTGCGATGTGTCGTTGCGGTTTAGCAGTTTTAATGCCTACTCAAGTTTTAAATTTATATTTAGCCGACTTATCAATAACACACACACTTAACGAGCAGTGTACCCGGTCAGTATGAATATAATGGTAAGTAGAGTGTCGATCACTAAGAGTGGAACGTATTATCTCGTTATTCTAATCAGTATTTTAATATCCTAACGCAAGGGGGTTTCAGCCTGAGAGACTGGCACGGTTTTGTTTGCAATTAAATAATAAAATAAACCAATAGGCACGAATCAGCAAGTAGCACACACGTACACAGATAAATACTCGAGACAATAAGAGGGCTGTCCTTATGATTAAGTAGATTGTCACTTGTTTTATTGATAGCTTTATATGAAGTGTATGTAGTTAACCCTTTCTCGTTGGTCCTAATCTTATCGGCGAGTAAACCCTTAATGATTACTTATGTCTAAAAGTTATTCCTAAGTGATCAATTTAGTAATAACCGTGGGAGCCACATTATGTCCCGCAGTCAAATGCCCGCAAGCCACTAATAGACACAGAGGTTATCAATGCACTAATAAGTAGTAACCAAAGACATCAACATATAAACTTTAATTGATGGGAAAGCAAGTATTAAAGGGAGTGCAATCTTTCGTTGTCACATTACACAAGCCACCAATCCTGATGAATTAAAGTTTGCTAACACAATAAAACAAAACTACTTAATGAATTAAACACATGCAACACCTTCTTACAGCTCTTGTATCTTTGATTTGGGTGTGTCTTGTGCTGCCTCCTTGACTGAATTCGTCCTTAGTTTCTGGTCTTCGGTCTTAGGTTAAAACTTTCGGAACTCTTTAATTCGTCTGGTCTACGGGGTATTTATAGTTTCTGTCTGAGGGAAGATGCGGCGCATCTACTAAGTAGATGCGGCGCATGTACTTAACTTCGCGTGGGGTCCAAGATTATAATATTCAGGAATATTCGTACACCGCCAGAAGATGCGGCGTATCTTTATCTTTGGATGCGGCGCATGTCCTCTTGTATCTTGGATCGTATCTGGTGATATCTTGATAGAGATGCGGCGCATGTCATGAGTGAGATGCGGCGCATCTGGAGCAGATTAGTCTTGATCTTCTTCATTTCAGTAGACTCTTCACTTTATGCATGTTTTGCTCCATAATTAGTCCAAAATCGCTAAGTTTCACCAAATGCTTGTTTTTACCTGAGAATTACAAAAGTAAACGATTAAGTATCAATCCTCATACATAATATAGTAAAACAAGTCAAATTAATAGGATAAATGATAGTAATAAAATGTACTTATTTGAGTTCATCAAATATCCCCCCACTTGAAAATGTATCCTAAAAGATGTTAGGATTTATTTTTATATTTAAGCATGTATTCGTTTATTTCATAATCACACAACTAAACACTTAACGAATTAGAAGTAAAATAAAATAAGTCGATAAAAGCAAATCTAATCGTTTAACTGTCCAGTCGCGACGAATATTCTATCATAAGCTTGGCAAGTATACACATCTCCTCCACTAAAGCTAAGGAATAACAAGTCTAAAGCGGTAAAAAGGGTTTTTAGGCTTAAGGGTTAATTATTCTCTTTCACTATCGATCTCAAATTCCAGAAAAGGCGACAAAATCACAAATACATGATCGAATCCACGAACACGATACTTGCAATTGCTCAAATCCTTAACTCGAATAGGCTAAAGATAGGTCCAAACTTCACCAATAATAATATATCAAAAAGGGCGACAAAATCATAAATACATAGCCGAATCCACGACTACGATACTTAAGATTGCTCAAATCCCTAATCTCAATAAATCAAAGGTTTGGTTGGATAAAGAACAATATAGGGTATGGTTAACATTTGGGATATAAATTGGTGTAAAGTGAAAAATAAACAAAACAAATAAATTAAAATCCTAAGTGTGGTTAATCACTATCCCAACCATCCCATGAATAAGACTCATATCATAGAATAACTCACGCTTTAACACTTGAAACACACGCTTTAGGTAGACACGAATTATACTCAACAAGATCTTAATCAAAGAATAAACCTTAATTGGCGTTCCCAGAACTACCAATTCCCATTCAATCCATAGATATAGTACAACAAATAGTGGTGATATCGACCACTTACATAACTTTACATAAGTTGGTTAAAAATAAACATCCAACTCTTTTTCTTTTTCTTTTCTCATTTTTTTTCGAATTTTTTTTTTTTTTTTTTTTTTTTTTTTTTTTTTTTTTTTTTTTTTAACTTTAATCATAAACATAGATGTGTAAAATTTCACCACATCACTATAATGATAATTCTGGATAATTTTTCCATACTTCTCATACTTCAGAAATAACGGTAATAGTGAAAGTAGTAAACACACGAAAAATAAACTCAAAGATATACAATATTTACTTTCACTCCAATTGCATTGTGCAATTTCCCGACCTAACCAAAGATAATGAATTACGCACGCGAACACAGGTAATGTAAGGAAACACACTTTGCCTATAGCAATTAACCAAACCACGGATTCTAATCTACAAGGTAGGCTAAGGTGTAAGGGTGTAACAAAACATTTTAAACATAGGTGTAAGAAACGAAAGGAATGGCTCTGAGTGTTTTTCTAGGGGTATCTTACTCTAAAAATGAGAGTAAAAAAAGGGTTTATACGGGGGTTAACTAACCAGTGTAGTTAGCTAATAACACATAACATATAAAGGCTATTTGGGTGTAATCCTAGAATTTTACCAATTTAGACAAGTCATTCCAATTATATAAATAATACTCATTATGGTGGTCTCGAATAGTATACAAGCCAAGTTCTAAAGTTTACAAGTCACCGGCACACTCATAGATTTGTGAATTTTGGAAAATCACAATTTTTGAAAATAATGTCATGTGTGCAGCTATGCAACTTAGATCTTAAACAAAACATGCTAAAAAAAAAAAATTTAAGTTTGATATATTAAGCACATTTTAAGCATAATTTTTGAAAAAGTTTAGGACAAGTAAATGTTAAGTGTTCTAATTCTCCAATCCCCCCACTTAAGTTAAACAACGTCCTCGTTGTTTGTATAAAAGGTAAAAACTGGAAAATAAAAGAATTAGAACAGGAAAACTCCCCTGAGATTTGCTCGGTATGATCCTCCATTAGTATAAGAACAAAAATCAACTTCTTGTGGATTAGAACGTTAAAGCTTCATACTTGATGTATCCACAGGAAATCCAGGAAACTATAATACCACCAAAGCTTTAAAACACACCTAAGATAAGAAAGGTTAAAACTTGCATAATACATTAGTAGTTAGGAAAAATAAAACTTAAAAATTAAAACTGAAAATCATCAGGTCAGTCGATGCGCCGTATCTTATGGAAGAAGATACGCCGTATCGAGCCTGGAATAAATACGGATCAGAATAAAGATGCGCCGCATCCTTAACCAGGGATGCGCCGCATTAAAATAAACTGATAAATAGTTTTAAAGTCGAAAATAAAAATGCAGAAAAATAAAATAAGATATGACCATTGCAGGAGATGCGTCGCATCTCAGAATTGAGATGCGCCGTATCATCATGCGGGCCTGACTGTAAAATAAAACTAAATAAAGGATAGGATGCGTCGCATCTGTTTACCAGATGCGGCGCATGTAGTTACCAAACAGACTGTTAACAGTCTGTTGTAAAATGACTCGTTCCACGGTTCATCTCTCACGTTCTCTCGTACTCTCATGCTGAACTTAATGCCAGTCTTCATCAAATATAACAAGAAACATAAACTGAAACATTAAATATATACACGAGAATGGTGATTAGTACAATCCAAAATAATAATAATATGTGGAACAATGTCTGTAAAATCAAGAGAGTAAGATCATGGGTGAGTGTGGTCGTCTGGATGGGTCCCGGAAGTGCTGGCTCCATCAGTCCTCTGGCGGACTCTGCGCTCGTATGCACGTGCCACTCCCGTAACATGAGTACCATCTGGACGATCGTGTGTAATACCCTGCTGCTCTAATAGTCTGCTCACACTCATGACCACCCACTCTGAGTCTCTCCTCAGGGCTCTCAACTCTCCCTCGACTGCGTCGAGTCTCTGACCCATGGTGCGTGGGGGTACTGGTGCCTGCGCCTCCTCCTGATGGGCTGGAGCAGCAGCCGGAGGTCCCTGAGGGCCTCCCTGCTCCGCCTCTGGTCCTGCTGCTCTGGCGGGCCCTAATGCTGCCCAAAAGTGGCCTCCCGCAACCACCTGGCAAATCCCGAGTCTAACCAAATAGTCCCTATCGATAACCGGGAGACGGGCCACAATAACCTCCAGCCCCGCTGGGATCTCTGCTCCAATAACTCCAAAATGGCGGGCCAGCCTCGAAACAAAATGCCCGCCAGTCATCTGGCTCCTCCGATCTCTCCCTGCAGCAGATCGGTGGAGGTAGTGCGCTAAAAAGTGGGGGATGTTCACCGACAACCCCTCATCCATACTCCTCAAGAGGAAGAGGTCCAGAGTGGTCACCTTCTCAGGTGACTGACCCCTCCCAGCAATGGTGAGTGCAATCAAACGGTGGCATAGCCGCCTCATCGGCTCCCTGATCAAAGTATATGAGGGGGTGGAAGTAGTAATATCACCCAATGAAGAAATCCGGTCCCAGTAATCACTGAATAATCCTCTGTCAGGGACAACCCGTAAACTCTCAGCCCAGTACCTGGCAAACCCAGCAGATCCAAGCTCCTCCTCAGTGTGTAGCCCCATGGCCAAAATAAACTGCCTCATCGACATCTGCCTATGCACACCTCCTAACCTGAACACCAGAGTGTCAGCTGTATCAATCTCCAAATCCGTCTCCCTGTAATGAATCGTGCTAAAGAACTCCAGCATGAGCTCCCTAATCAGAGGCTCGTCAATCCTAAATAGTCTCTCCCAAGCACTAGACCTAAACACCACCTCCTCATCGTCTCCAGCAACTACCATCTCCATCCGATGCTGTAAACTCTCAGCTGCATGTCCACCACCAATCAACCCTACATCATCAAAACTCAAAACCTGGACTCTGAATATTGATTGCGTGGTTTTGTAACCTTTCAACAGGTTTTACCTCTCGAGGGATCTCAAGAGGCTTACAACCCCACCAGGCAGTGTACCTGACCGATGTAGTATAGTGTAGTGGTAAGTACGGGGGATTGATCGTTCTCCACAGGGAATAGTGTTCGTTAGGTATGAAAGGCTACTCTAATTAGGTCTAAGGGTTGAGGAAGATTCTTTTTATGTTTTTATATTTTTATGAAAGCAAGTAAAATCTCGGTTTTGATAGAGTGGGCGGAATTAGTTGCTAGTCAACTAACCCAAATTACTACGAATGCAAATAAAATAAAATAACTGAAAATAAAATGTGGTGAGAAACTTATGTGTAGAGAAATGTGTTTACTTAGATTTCCTTACTCCCTAACTATCTTTTACCGGTTAATTAGTGTGTATTAGTTGCGTGGATGACGGGTGTATTCCTTAATACCATTCGTGGGGTGGCGTACTTACTTCCCCAACTCTACAAGCTCCTACTTCACTCCTATGTCGAGCCGGCTAGGAAGCTCCTAACATGGGATCACTAGAATTCGCTTGTGCATTAAATACAAACAATAAAACCTTTAGTACGCATTTGGTTCATGTTTCTTAAGACGTTCAAGCAAGTTACCGAATAGGAAGTTAGCCAGTTTTCTTAAGCCTAACATAGATAAACAATCATCCAATACAACTAACAACACACTAACAACCAATAATCAATAGCTAGGTTTCATTAGATCTAAGCAAACACAAGATAAATTTAGCCTAACATGTTAAACAAAAGACAAGAATAAGATAGAATCAAACAACACATAGACATATTGAATGATTAATTGATAACTTATCTTTCAATGAAACATGGAAGATCTCAAGGCAAAAAGCCCTGAAAAAGTAGCTAAAATCGTCTTAGGGTTTTATCCCAAAATTCCACACACTAAGCCCTCTCCTTAATGACAAAAAATTAGAAAACTATATATAGATTTTTGGATCTGACGGCGTCACCTTATGGAGTGTGACGCCGTCACCTCGCCGCTTTTAGGGTTCCCGGATGACCTTCTTGACGCCGTCCCTCTTTAGCTCTTCAAAAATCCATTCTGGCTTATCAAGGCTTGACGCCGTCTAACCATGAACGTGACGCCGTCCCCTTATGATTTAAGCCGTGACGCCCTCGATCAAGTTAAAGCGTGACGCCGTCAGAATTCACATGCTATTTTCACTGGCTTATCATGAGTAAATTTCACGTCCACTTTTTCTTGCCAAAGCATGACGCCGTCCCATGTTAATTGTGACGCCGTCAAGAGTAACTTTTAGCCGATTCTTGAGACTTTGCCGTTTTCTTCACTTTATGCTCCAAAAACGTCCAAAATGCTTCCTTTTCCAGATTTCTCCTCAAAAGTACCTAAAATGACAAAAGGAACGATTTAGGGCAATATTTGATCAAATAAATACGATTTAGGGCTTAAATGACCCACTAAAAGCGGTACACTTTTCGCTTCTTCAAATACCCTTACACTTGAGATTTGCTTGTCCTCAAGCAAATGCGCTTTTATTCTAATCAAAATACAAGTTAGGGGTCATTTAATGCTAACATAAAAGTAATTACAATAAATATTCGTTCCACTTTAATCATAATAAGCACGGAGATTACAAACTAGCACCTCACAAGTAGTGTTTAGATACTCACATCTCTCAAGTGTCATCAAAATAAATCTCATAAATGAAAACGGATAATATCTCTCACTACCTGTCATAGCAAATAGATTACCATAGGCTTGGGAAAGGATCGAAAACCTCCTCCACTAGGCGTAAGCACCTAAGATAAACTATCAAAGAGGGCTTTTAAATGGGTTATAACGTTAGGTGTAGGGAAAAGGAAAACACGGTTTTGTTGGATAAAGGATATTTTACTGGTGGCGAGTTAAAGATCTTGATCAATTACATGTACTATACAATGTTGCTAAGCCAAGACTAGACTCGATCTTAAGCTAGAAACGAAATAACAAAATAACAAAAATATAAAACAAACATAAAATAAAACGGGATGGTAGTCCGTATGTTTTTTCTATTTTTTCTTTTTCTCATTTTTTTTTTTGTATTTTTCTTGATTTTTTCGATTTTTTTTTTTTTTTTTTTTTTTTGCATACACTTTTGCCCTACCATCCAAAATAATACATCATAGGGGCATTGCATCCCCCTTACACTTGAATTTTTACATAACTTTACAAATACTAATCTAATGACTCGAATTAAGATAATCGAAAAACTTGAAGTACTTTTAAAATATTTAGCACATATGGGGGTAATAAATGATGTTCTTCCCCATTACTCCATTATACTAGTACTTTACCCATGAGTCCCAATCGTCCCAAAACAATATGTACAAGGATATGACTCGACTTAGCAACCATGTAATCAATTAGATAATTAACTTGGGTTTAAACAAATGTTGTAACAATAATGCACTAAAAATGAGTGCATACAAGGTAGGCTAAGGCGATTTGGGTGTACATTTTAGTGGGGTGTAACAAATTCTTCCTTTAAGTAAAATGCTTAAAGGTCGAAACGAAAAGATAGGCTCTGAGGGGTGTACTAGGGGTATCGTGTACTAAAAATGAGTACAACGCAAAGGGTGTGGGAGAATTACTTGACCAATGTAGCCAAAATAATTATAACAAAAACACAGGTGTAAAACAATGGGTTAATCCTAATGCCTCTTATCATGTAGTAAATCTAACTACACGAATGTAGTCTCACTTGTGGCCTCGGAATGGTCCTAACGCAAGTTCTAGAATCTAAGTGCTACCGGTACACACATCATAGCATAAATGCTTTTCCTACCAATTCTAGGGGCGAACCTCACATATTTGGGGTGGAAAATTTTTTAGTGGTACGGTTTTGTGCTAGTCATATAACTCCTATCCGTGAGACGCTCATTAAGATCAAAGTTTCACTCCTATATGTTGTAAAAAAATTTAAATTTGGCACTAAAATTACCTTAACAAGTATTTCTCTCAGTTTTATTACACATCTACTATTAAACAAACAAAAATCAAGCGTAATGGTATTCTCTAAAATCGTACTTTTACCCTTCCCTTACACTTAAGATGAACATTGTCCCCAATGTTCAAATAATAAGATGTAAAAGCAAAAAGTAAAAGAATGAAATCAAATACTCCCCTGATTCGCTCGGTGGATAATGAAATTACACGGTTAAATCTTCCTCCAAAGAGAATGTTGAAGCTCCATGACTAATGCATCGCCATAAGCTTGATTCCATAAACATCTCCTTGTCCAAAATAACCTGTTAAACCTGAGAAAACAAACACGAAAACCTGCATAACATCGGCGGGATAAAATCTATATATAAGGATATAATGCTTGTGGAATGATAATTTTGCAGATTCCTGGAGATTATAAGTTGGAGATTTAATAAAAACTTTTTATGAAAACAAAACTTTCAAAAATTTCTGGAAATTAAATCTGACGCCGTCAGGTTATAACCCCTGACGCCGTCAGAAATGACCTGACAAAAATTTTCGTTTTAAGTTCCCGGAAAATTTCTGGAAAAACCTTTACCTTACTTCCTGGAAATCCTGCAAAACATCATTATGACTCGATACAAGCATTTGACTCAAACAAATACTAATATGTATGTTAATTTAATATTATTATGATTCATGTTCATTTGTGTTCTAATAAACCGATTTAGATTTCCCTTACACTTATCTTTTGCAAAATACCTTTATATGTAGTTAAGACGAAGTTAAAAACAACATAAAGCATTTTCACAATTTAGTTTTTAACATGAATCAATAATAATAAAAATTAAACACACATACGGAAAATAAAATCAAACAAACAAATAAATAAACACACAAAGCAAATAAAACAAATAAAGCTTGGGTTGCCTCCCAAGAAGCGCTTTTCTTTATTAACGAGTCTTGTAGCTAGACTCTAAGTCACGGGGTCTACGTTTTTCCGTTTTGCTTCTCAATTGCCCCTCTAATCATCCTAACAACCTCCATATCAATTTTGTATTTAGGTCCAAGGTTTAAGCAATCTTTATAATAAAGGCTTCTCCTATTCCAAACATGGTCCATGCCTTTTTCTTTATCCTCTTCATTGATGTCCTCAATCGCACCAATGTTGTCCATGTCAAATCGAGGCACAAAACGAAACTCATTAACCCGATAAGGCATCCTATATGTGATCCTATCTATGTGATTAGAAAACTGAACCGTGCCTTTCAAACGGTCATACCTTAAATTGGATGCTTCGATAAATGGCTTACCTAACACAACGCGAGATAGGTGGCAGTCAACAACACTTGCCATATCTTCTAAAATCATGAAGTTGGTGACAAAGGTAAAGCTCCCAACAAGGATATATATATCCTTAATTCTTCCAACGAAGTTACAAACTCCGCCTGGACACTTGGGGTCCATCCTAGGCTCAAGTGGTGTGTTTATGATTTGGCTATAGAGGCCTGAGGACATAACGTTGATTGGGGATTTACAGTCAATGTAAGCATGCTCAACGTATTGGTACCCAATCATACATGGTATCTTCACATTCCCGGGATCACCTCTCTTAATCTTTGGGTCAATTCTAACAAAAGGTGGTCGAGGGTTATCAACTAGGTTGTTATAGTAAGCAATCTCCTCCTTAGTGGGGTATTCATTGAAATAATCATCAAACCTAGGATCTACCTTCACTTCCTCAATTTTCTCAATCAACTTATCAACCGTAAGATTATTACGTTCTAAGTAATTATCTGAGTATATGGCGGTCCCTAAGTTGTTCAAGGCATAATCAAGCTCTATATCAATCATTCTACTGAGCTCCCTGAGCTCACTAATCTCATTCTCAAGTTGGCTACGCAACAAAGCCACTTCGCCAGGTGTAAGGGGTGGATTCGCGTTTTCCATAATGGCAAACTGAATAGTTAATGAAAATCTGTTACGAACAAAAGCACAAAGAAAATAGATAGACTAAAGAAAACCTAGAAAAATAAAATAAAAATCTCACTAGAAAGGAATCTAGTGAGTAGACCTAATAGAAATAAAAATTCAACCTAAACAATAACTATTCCCCGGCAGCGGCGCCAAAAACTTGATTGCGTGGTTTTGTAACCTTACAACAGGTTTTACCTCTCGAGGGATCTCAAGAGGCTTACAACCCCACCAGGCAGTGTACCTGACCGATGTAGTATAGTGTAGTGGTAAGTACGGGGGATTGATCGTTCTCCACAGGGAATAGTGTTCGTTAGGTATGAAAGGCTACTCTAATTAGGTCTAAGGGTTGAGGAAGATTCTTTTTATGTTTTTATATTTTTATGAAAGCAAGTAAAATCTCGGTTTTGATAGAGTGGGCGGAATTAGTTGCTAGTCAACTAACCCAAATTACTACGAATGCAAATAAAATAAAATAACTGAAAATAAAATGTGGTGAGAAACTTATGTGTAGAGAAATGTGTTTACTTAGATTTCCTTACTCCCTAACTATCTTTTACCGGTTAATTAGTGTGTATTAGTTGCGTGGATGACGGGTGTATTCCTTAATACCATTCGTGGGGTGGCGTACTTACTTCCCCAACTCTACAAGCTCCTACTTCACTCCTATGTCGAGCCGGCTAGGAAGCTCCTAACATGGGATCACTAGAATTCGCTTGTGCATTAAATACAACCAATAAAACCTTTAGTACGCATTTGGTTCATGTTTCTTAAGACGTTCAAGCAAGTTACCGAATAGGAAGTTAGCCAGTTTTCTTAAGCCTAACATAGATAAACAATCATCCAATACAACTAACAACACACTAACAACCAATAATCAATAGCTAGGTTTCATTAGATCTAAGCAAACACAAGATAAATTTAGCCTAACATGTTAAACAAAAGACAAGAATAAGATAGAATCAAACAACACATAGACATATTGAATGATTAATTGATAACTTATCTTTCAATGAAACATGGAAGATCTCAAGGCAAAAAGCCCTGAAAAAGTAGCTAAAATCGTCTTAGGGTTTTATCCCAAAATTCCACACACTAAGCCCTCTCCTTAATGACAAAAAATTAGAAAACTATATATAGATTTTTGGATCTGACGGCGTCACCTTATGGAGTGTGACGCCGTCACCTCGCCGCTTTTAGGGTTCCCGGATGACCTTCTTGACGCCGTCCCTCTTTAGCTCTTCAAAAATCCATTCTGGCTTATCAAGGCTTGACGCCGTCTAACCATGAACGTGACGCCGTCCCCTTATGATTTAAGCCGTGACGCCCTCGATCAAGTTAAAGCGTGACGCCGTCAGAATTCACATGCTATTTTCACTGGCTTATCATGAGTAAATTTCACGTCCACTTTTTCTTGCCAAAGCATGACGCCGTCCCATGTTAATTGTGACGCCGTCAAGAGTAACTTTTAGCCGATTCTTGAGACTTTGCCGTTTTCTTCACTTTATGCTCCAAAAACGTCCAAAATGCTTCCTTTTCCAGATTTCTCCTCAAAAGTACCTAAAATGACAAAAGGAACGATTTAGGGCAATATTTGATCAAATAAATACGATTTAGGGCTTAAATGACCCACTAAAAGCGGTACACTTTTCGCTTCATCAAATATTTTCTTGAAGTAAATCGAGTCAAGCCTACGCAAGTAATCTTCCAGAGTGGCAGGAGTTAGTCCCATGTTCTCAAATTGTAGCCACTGATGCCTAAGTGTGACCTCTGGTAATGCCATCTGAAATAGATATTCACAGTCAGTAAACAGTCTGCAAATAAGGTAGATACGGCGCATCTGATTTAATCAGTGCGGCGTATCTATATAAAGTATAAGAGATGCGGTGCAAGACAATAGATACGGCGTATGGTGATGCGTCGTATCTAGATTAATCAATACGGCGTATCTAGAATTTTATCGATTTTGAAATAGGTCGTTACGCCGCATTAATCACCCTAGATGCGCCGCATCTAAAAGCATATCAGTATAAAATAAAGGGTCAGGCACGTTTTTCAAGAATCCGTATCCGTGACGTAAACTACCACTAAATATCACAGTATCATATTCTCCTTATATCAGTTCTAATATCTCATTCCACCACTACTAATTCGCCTTCCCGCTAAATATTCAAAATCGAACCCAAAACCTAAATTTTCGATTAGATCAAATTAGGTTATAAGTTCAATTATTTATGCAAATTAAATACGGGGGAAACCATCTAGAGCAAGTCCTAATCATATATCTATATCATTTAAGCACGAATTGATTCAATCATACAAACCCTAATTTTCGTATTAATCAAGATTAAATCGAAATGGAGTAATTACCTTAATTTGATTATTAGGAGGAAGATTCTAGATCGGATTAAAGGTGGATTAAAGAAGAACGATCGGGATTTCGAGTATAATTTTAGTGTGTGTTCGTTCTTGACTGTGTGAGGATTATGCGGTAAAGAGTTTAGATCCGGCGCATTCCCGTCGTATTTATAGGGCGACACGATGCGCCGTATTAGAAAATTTGGATGCGCCGTATCTATTTAATCTCGTTGACTAGTCAATAAGTTCTAATTGGTCAGGGATACGGCGCTTTGGATATTTAGATCCGCCGTATCTCTATGTTAGTTAACGAAATTTAAATGAAGAACGTACCTTGGCCTCCGCAACACAGTTCCTTATACATCAAATTTGGGTTAAACGGCACACCATATAGATGAATTCAAAATAAGAGCAATAGGCATAAACGTTTCATTAATAATTGTAATCTTATTGTTTAGTGGATAAGGATTTATTCCGAGGTTAGGAACAAATATCGTTTTTGAGCATACAAAATTAAGATTACGATTTGAATCAGATGTATAATATGGATAATAAAATTGAGATCATAGTGTAGAGAACTTTCCTTTGAGCAGGTTGAATTATCGTAGAGTTTACCTGGAATTCTATTTCAAGAATATAAGACGTTCAACGTTACCAGTACTGAGTTTTCCTCTACTCTTGTCGTCTTATGTTTGATCACTCCAGCTAGCGTCTCTTGGTTAGGTTCAGAATGTAATCTTTCTTGGTGATGCTCGAGTCATCATTTATCCTGAAAATAAACAACTTGCACACGAGAGTAGCTGACCGATCAAGGTAAATATCAAAAATCAACTATATTTATCAAATTATATTCATCGTATTAACAAAAGTTAATGCGCCGTAGTTTCGTTACGTTTAAAAATAAATATCGATTTTTGATTCAGAAAGATGCGCCGTATCGATATAGATCGATGCGTCGTATCTGTTTAATAATTCGCAAACTGTTTTTAATTAAAATAATAGATACGCCGTATCTACGAAAGCAGATGCGTCGTATGGCGTTAACGTTTAGAAATTTTTTTTTTTATCAAAAACAGATACGCCGTATCTGCAAAAGCAGATGCGTCGTATTACTTTATCTCTTTTAAAAAAAATTTCGTATTAAAAACAGATACGCCGTATCTTGGGGAAAAGATGCGTCGTATCGAATTAATTAAACGCGTTGTATAAAAAAAATTAAACGCAATACGCCGTATCTGATAAATCAGATGCGCCGTATCGTTTGATTTAGCACAGTACAACGATAGCAGAACAGAAAACACGAAAAAATAAAAACAAAAAATTTAAAACACACAAACAAAAATAAACACACAAAAATAAAAGAAAACAATTAACACACAATACAACAAATATGCAAAAATAATACAATGATGCAATTAATCTAATAAAAAGAAAATCCTAATTAAAATACTAATCAAATTAACAGATAATAACAATTCACTCCCCGGCAGCGGCGCCAAAAACTTGATGCGTGCGATGTGTCGTTGCGGTTTAGCAGTTTTAATGCCTACTCAAGTTTTAAATTTATATTTAGCCGACTTATCAATAACACACACACTTAACGAGCAGTGTACCCGGTCAGTATGAATATAATGGTAAGTAGAGTGTCGATCACTAAGAGTGGAACGTATTATCTCGTTATTCTAATCAGTATTTTAATATCCTAACGCAAGGGGGTTTCAGCCTGAGAGACTGGCACGGTTTTGTTTGCAATTAAATAATAAAATAAACCAATAGGCACGAATCAGCAAGTAGCACACACGTACACAGATAAATACTCGAGACAATAAGAGGGCTGTCCTTATGATTAAGTAGATTGTCACTTGTTTTATTGATAGCTTTATATGAAGTGTATGTAGTTAACCCTTTCTCGTTGGTCCTAATCTTATCGGCGAGTAAACCCTTAATGATTACTTATGTCTAAAAGTTATTCCTAAGTGATCAATTTAGTAATAACCGTGGGAGCCACATTATGTCCCGCAGTCAAATGCCCGCAAGCCACTAATAGACACAGAGGTTATCAATGCACTAATAAGTAGTAACCAAAGACATCAACATATAAACTTTAATTGATGGGAAAGCAAGTATTAAAGGGAGTGCAATCTTTCGTTGTCACATTACACAAGCCACCAATCCTGATGAATTAAAGTTTGCTAACACAATAAAACAAAACTACTTAATGAATTAAACACATGCAGCACCTTCTTACAGCTCTTGTATCTTTGATTTGGGTGTGTCTTGTGCTGCCTCCTTGACTGAATTCGTCCTTAGTTTCTGGTCTTCGGTCTTAGGTTAAAACTTTCGGAACTCTTTAATTCGTCTGGTCTACGGGGTATTTATAGTTTCTGTCTGAGGGAAGATGCGGCGCATCTACTAAGTAGATGCGGCTCATGTACTTAACTTCGCGTGGGGTCCAAGATTATAATATTCAGGAATATTCGTACATCGCCAGAAGATGCGGCGTATCTTTATCTTTGGATGCGGCGCATGTCCTCTTGTATCTTGGATCGTATCTGGTGAGATCTCGATAGTGATGCGGCGCATGTCGTGACTGAGATGCGGCGCATCTTGAGCAGAATTGACTTGATCTTGCCCATTTCAGTAGACTCTTCACTTTATGCATGTTTTGCTCCATTATTAGTCCAAAATCGCCAAGTTTCACCAAATGCTTGTTTTTACCTGAGAATTACAAAAGTAAACGATTAAGTATCAATCCTCATACATAATATAGTAAAACAAGTCAAATTAATAGGATAAATGATAGTAATAAAATGTACTTATTTGAGTTCATCAGTTTGCTAGACTATTGAATGATGAGCCTAGTGAACTTAAACCTAGTATTGTGATTGAAATAGCTAGTGGTAAGGAAGTAGAAGTTGACAAGGTTATTCGTGGGTGTACTTTAGTGTTAGAGGGTATCTCGTTCATGATTGATTTGATACCTTTTGGGCATGGGAGTTTTGATGTGGTAATAGGGACGAGCTGGTTGTCTAAGCATAGGGCCGAGGTCATATGCCACGAAAAGATAGTTCGTATACCTTTGGAGAGTGGTGGTGTCCTTCGGATACAAGGAGAGTGCTTAGGGAAGGACTTGAAAACCCTTAAGACGGCGAAGGCTAAAGAACTTAAGTTAGAAGAGATTCCTGTGGTATGTGAGTTTTTTGGCATTTTTCCTGAGGACTTGTCCGGATTGCCTCCAATCCGTCAAGTTGAATTTCTTATAGAGTTGGTTCCTGGAGCGGTACCTGTGGCGAAATCCCCATATCGTTTAGCACCCTCTGAGATGCAGGAGTTGTCTGCGCAGATGCAAGAACTTCAGGATAAGGGGTTTATCCGACCTAGTCACTTTCCGTGGGGAGCACCTGTGTTATTTGTTAAGAAGAGGGATGGTTCGTTCCGGATGTGTATTGGCTATCGAGAGTTGAACAAGTTAACTGCTAAGAATCGGTATTCTCTTCCTAGGATCGATGATCACCTTGACTAGCTGCAAGGTTCTCGATTCTTTTCAAAGATAGATATACGTTATGGTTATCATCAGTTAAGAGTGTATGAGGAGGATATTCCGAAGACTGCTTTTAGGACTCGTTATGGACACTTTGAGTTCACGGTTATGCCATTTGGGTTGACAAATGCACCTGCGGTATTCATGGATTTGATGAATCGCGTTTGCAAGCCTTACTTGGATAAATTCGTGATTGTGTTCATAGACGACATTCTAATTTATTCTAAGTCGAAGGAGGAGCATAGAGAACATTTGAAGACGATACTTGGATTACTGGAGAAAGAGAAGTTGTATGCCAAGTTCTCAAAATGTGAGTTTTGGCTTGAGGAAGTACATTTTCTTGGTCATGTGGTGAATAGTGAAGGAATACATGTGGACCCTAGTAAGATAGAAGCGGTCAAGAACTGGAGGGCTCCTACGACGCCGTCTGAAATACGCTCATTCTTAGGATTGGCAGGATATTATCGAAGATTTATAGCGAATTTTTCGAAGATTGCTAAACCCCTTACTTTGTTGACTCAGAAGAACAAGAAGTATGTTTGGGGAGAAGAGCAGGAGGTGGCTTTTCAGTCACTAAAGGATAGTTTGTGTAATGCACCTATTCTGACGTTACCTGATGGGCCAGATGATTTTGTTGTGTATTGTGATGCATCGAATCAAGGATTTGGATGTGTGCTAATGCAAAGAGGTAAGGTGATAGCTTACGCATCTTGACAGCTAAAGATTCATGAGAAGAATTATACGACTCATGATTTGGAGCTTGGTGCGGTGGTATTTGCTCTTAAGAATTGGAGACATTATCTGTATGGCACAAAGAGTGTTGTTTATACAGATCATAAGAGTCTTCAGCATATTTTCAGTCAGAAGGAGCTGAATATGCGACAAAGAAGGTGGATTGAGTTATTTAGTGATTATGATTGCGAGATTCGCTACCATCCTGGAAAGGCGAATGTGGTAGCTGATGCTTTAAGTAGAAAGGAGCGGATTAAGCCTAAGCGTGTGCGAGCAATGTGTATGACGTTATAGTCGGGAATTAAGGGTAAGATATTGGCAGCACAAGAGGAAGCTCTTAAGGATGAGAATGCGACATCTGAGATGCTGCATGGCTTAGATCAACAAATGGAGAAAAAGGAGGACGGTGGACTGTATTTCTTAGATAGAATATGGGTTCCATCGGTAGGAGGTGTAAGAAAGTTGATCATGGATGAGGCTCATAAATCGAGATATTCGATTCATCCAGGATCGGATAAGATGTATTATGATCTTAGAGATGCTTACTGGTGGCCGAGAATGAAGAGGGAAATAGCTGAATATGTTAGCCAATGCTTGACTTGTTTGAAAGTTAAGGCTGAGCATCAGAAACCCTCAGGATTGTTACAACAGCCGCCGATTCCTGAGTGGAAATGGGAGAGAATAACAGTGGATTTTAGTACTAAGTTGCCTAGAACAAGTAATGGACATGACACGATATCGGTCATAGTGGACAGGCTGACAAAGTCTGCACATTTTCTGGCCATTCGTGAAGATTATAAGATGGAAAAACTGGCGAGGATTTATATTAATGAGATTGTGGCGAGACATGGTGTGCCTGTGTCGATTATTTCAGATCGTGATAGTAGGTTTACTTCGCGGTTTTGGAAATCATTGCAAAAGGCGTTGAATACACAGTTGGATATGAGCACTGCTTATCATCCACAAACTGATGGACAAAGTGAGCGAACGATTCAGACTTTGGAGGATTTACTTAGAGCGTGTGCTATTGATTTTGGAGGAAGCTGGGATACTCATTTGCCTTTGGCTGAGTTTTCCTATAATGTGCACCATTTGAAATGTTGTATGGAAGGAAGTGTAGATCACCTATTTTATGGGAAGAGGTTGGGACAAGCCAACTAATTGGTCCTGAAATAGTGCAAGAGACTACAGATAAGGTGTTCAGATTAAGGAAAGACTTAAGGCAGCAAGAGATCGCCAAAAGAGCTATGCGGATAATCGCCGTAAGCCTTTGGAGTTTAGTGTTGGTGATTTTGTAATGTTGAAAGTGTCTCCTTGGAAAGGTGTTGTGCGTTTCGGTAAGAAAGGCAAGTTAGCACCTAGGTATGTAGGACCGTTTGAAATTACGGAAAGAATCGGGCCGGTGGCATATCGGTTAAGATTGCCTGAGGAATTAAGTAGTGTGCATGATACGTTCCACGTATCTAATTTGAAGAAATGTTTGGCGGATGCTAGTTTGCATGTGCCATTAGATGAGATTAAGGTAGATAAGACTCTTCATTTTGTTGAGGAACCTATTGAGATTATGGATCGAGAGGTCAAGAGTACGAAGCGTGGTAAGATAGCATTGGTGAAGGTACGTTGGAATTCCAAACGTGGTCCTGAGTTTACTTGGGAACGTGAGGATCAGATGAGGTCCAAGTACCCGAAGTTGTTTCCTGAGAAGGTTGATGAGACGAACTGTTAAATCTCGGGACGCGATTTCCCTAAGTGGGGGATAATGTAACAACCGTGATTCTAGCAGGTTAGTTCGACTAACAGTCTTAATCTATTTTAACTTGTGTTTGGTGTATTATGTGCTTATGTGTGATATAAGTGGTATACGAGGGTGGATTATGGGTAATATGTACGGATAGTAGCACTAAATCCCTTGATGTGATATTTTCTTGATGAGTTGAGTAGTGTGAATTGTGGGGAAAATTCATTTTGATCGCCTTTGTGGTGCGGAAATGACTTGTGTAATTTTCGTGTTTTGTGATTTTGCGTAACGAGTCTCCGTTCAATTATTTGAGCGTTATGAGGTTACGTGGAGGTTATTTTTATTGGGTATATTTATGGAAAGTGTGAAAAATCTATTTTTGGAAACTTTATTTTGAAAATGATATTTTTCCGGGTTGCCGTAAAAACGAAGGTTTATCGCGTAAGGTGTTAAAATTGATATAGGGTTTTTATAAAATATCAAAGGTACAAGGTTTTGAGTGTACTAATTAAAAATAATGGAAAAAAAATTATATATAGGTATATTTAAAAAACGAATTTTGGGTTTTCAGGGGATTTAGGAAACTAAATTTGACTAGAAATCCACTTACCAAATATTAAGGACGTCTAGAATGATTGATGCGTGGTTTTGCGACCTTACAACAGGTTTTACCTCTCGAGGGATCTCAAGAGGCTTGCAATCCCCACAAGGCAGTGTACCTAACCGATGTAGTATAGTGTAGTGGCAAGTACCGGGGGATTGATCGTTCTCTAGGGGAATAGTGTCGTTAGGATTGAAAAACTACTCTAATAGGTCTAAGGATGAGGGAAGATTCTTTTTTGTATTTTTTTATATTTTTATAAAAGCAAGTAAAATCTCGGGTTTGAAGGAGTGGGCGGAATTAGTTGCTAGTCAACTAACCCAAATAACTACAATTGCAAATAAAATAAAATAACTGAAAATAAAAAGGTTGTGAAACTTATATGGAGAGAAATGTGTTTACTTAGATTTCCTTACTCCCTAACTATCTTTTACCGGTTGATTAGTGTGTATTAATTGCGTGGATGACGGGTGTATTCCTTAATACCAATCGTGGGGTGGCGTACGTACTTCCCCAACTCTATAAGCTCCTACTTCACTCCTATGTCGAGCCGGCTAAGAAGCTCCTAACATGGGATCACTAGAATTCGCTCGTGCATTAAATACAACCATAAAAACCTTAGTACGCATTGGTTCATGTTTCTTAAGACGTTCAAGCAAGTTACCGTATTGGAGGTTAGCCAGTTTTCTTAAGCCTAACATCAATAAACAATCATCCAATACAATTAATAACACACCAACAACCAATAATCAATAGTTAGGTTTCATTAGAACTAAGCAAACACAAGATAAATCTAGCCTAGCATGTTAATTAAAAGACAAGAACAAGATATAATCAAACAACACATAGACATATTGAATGATCAATTGATTACTTATCTTCAATTAAACATGGGAGATCCAAGGGTATAAAACCCTTAAAAATGGCAGAAAATTCGTCTTAGGGTTTCTCCTCACAAAGTTGCACACTAATGACTAAAAATTGCAAAACTATATATAGAATTTAGGGGCTGACGGCGTCACGTTGTAGAAAGTGAGGCCGTCACCTCGCCGCGGCTAGGGTTCCCGGATGGTCTTCCTGACGCCGTCCCTCTTTAATCCTCCAAAATCCACTCTGGCACGTCAAGGGTTGACGCCGTCACAATTGTGCTTGACGCCGTCTCTCTTTAACTTAAACCGTGACAGCCTTGATCACCTTAAAGGGTGACGCCGTCAGACTTCCATTGTAAAACTTTCTGGCGCGTCACGTGTATTTGTCATATCCACCTCTTTTGCCAAGCCGTGACGCCGTCAGGAGCAATCCTTGACGCCGTCACGTGTACTTTTCCAGCAGCTTTGGAGACTTTGTCGTTTTCTTCACTTTTATGCTCCAAAAACGTCCAAAATGCTTCCTTTTCCAGATTTCTTCTCCAAAGTACCTAAAATGACAAAAGGAACGATTTAGGGCAATATTTGATCAAATAAATACGATTTAGGGCTTAAATGACCCCCTAAAAGCGGTACACTTTTCGCTTCATCAAATACCCTTACACTTGAGATTTGCTTGTCCTCAAGCAAATGCGCTTTTATTCTAATCAAAATACAAGTTAGGGGTCATTTAACGCTAATATAAAAGTAATTACAACAAATAGTCGTTCCACTTTAATCATAATAAGCACAGAGATTACAAACTAGCACCTCACAAGTAGTGTTTAGATACTCACATCTCTCAGGTGTCATAAAAGTATATCTCACAAATGAAAATGAATAATATCTCTCACTACCTGTCATAGCAAATAGATTACCATAGGCTTGGGAAAGGATCAAAAACCTCCTCCACTAGGCGTAAGCACCTAAGATAAACTATCAAAGAGGGCTTTTAAACGGGTTATAACGTTAGGTGTAGGGATATGATAAACACGGTTTTGTTGGATAAGGGATATTTTACTGGTGGCGAGTTAAAGATCTTGATTAATTACATGTACAATATGGCGTTGCTAAGCCAAGACTAGACTCGACTTAAGCTAAAAACAAAATAACAAAAACATAAAATAAACATAAAATGAAACGGGATGGTAGTCCGTATGTTTTTTTTCTACTTTTCTTTTTCTCATTTTTTTTTCATACACTCTTGCCCTACCATCCAAAATAATACATCGTAGGGGCGTTGCATTCCCCTTACACTTGAACTTTTACATAACTTTACAAATAACTATTCTAATGACTCGAATTAAGATAATCGAAACACTTGGAGTACTTTTAAAATATTTAGCACATATGGGGGTAATAATGTTGTTCTTCCCCATTACTCCATTACACTAGTACTTTACCCATGAGTCCCAATCGTCCCAAAACAATATGTACAAGGATATGACTCGACTTAGCAACCATGTAATCAATTAGATAATTAACTTGGGGTTTAAACAAATGTTGTCACAATAATGCACTAAAAATGAGTGCATACAAGGTAGGCTAAGGCGATTTGGGTGTACATTTAAGTGGGGTGTAACAAATTCTTACTTTAAGTAAAATGCTTAAAGTTAGAAACGAAAAGATAGGCTCTGAGGGGTGTACTAGGGGTATCGTGTACTAAAAATGAGTACAACGCAAAGGGTGTGGGAGAATTACTTGACCAATGTAGCCAATGTAATTATAACAAAAACACAGGTGTAAAACAATGGGTTAATCCTAATGCCTCTTATCATGTAGTAAATCTAACTACACGAATGTAGTCTCACTTGTGGCCTCGGAATGGTCCTAACGCAAGTTCTAGAATCTAAGTGCTACCGGTACACACATCATAGCATAAATGCTTTTCCTACCAATTCTAGGGGCGAACCTCACATATTTGGGGGTGGAAAATTTTTTAGTGGTACGGTTTTGTGCTAGTCATATAACTCCTATCCGTGAGACGCTCATTAAGACCAAAGTTTCACTCCTATATGTTGTAAAAAATTTTAAATTTGGCACTAAAATTGCCCTAACAGGTATTTCTCTCAGTTTTATTACACATCTACCATTAAACAAACAAAAATCAAGCGTAATAGCATCGCCAAAAGCTGGATTCCACATACATTGTCCTCCTTGTTCATAATAACAAGATGTAAAAGTAAATAAGGTAAAAGAATGAAATCAAATACTCCCCTGATTCGCTCGGTGGATAAAGAGGTAACATGGTTAGATCTTCTTCCAAGGTAATGTTGAAGCTCCAAGACTAAAGCATCGCCAAAAGCTTGATTCCACATACATCTCCTTGTCCAAAATAACCTGTTAAACCTGAGAAAACAAACACGAAAACCTGCATAACATCGGCGGGATAAATCTATATAAGGATATAATGCTTGTGGAATGATTATTTTGCAGATTCCTGGAGTTTATAAGTTAGAGATTTAATAAAAACTTTTATGATTCCGGTAGAAAAACAAAACTTTCAAAAATTTCAGAAAATTAAAACCTAACACCGTCAGGTTGTAAGGCCTGACGCCGTCAGAAATGATCTGACAGAATTCTCATGTTAAGTTTCCGGAAAATTTATGGCAAAACCTATACCTTACTTCCTGGAATTCCTGCAAAACATCATTATGACTCGATACAAGCATTTGACTCAAACAATTACTAATATGTATGTTAATTTAATATTGTTATGATTCATGTTCATTTGTTCTAATAAACCGATTTGGATTTCCCTTACACTTATCTTTTGCAAAATACCTTTATATGTAGTTAAGACGAAGTTAAAAACAAGACAAAGCATTTTCACAATTTAGTTTTGAACATGAATCAATAATAATAAAAATTAAACATACATACGGAAGCAAATAAAATCAAACAACCAAACAAATAAACACACAAAGCAAATAAAGCTTGGGTTGCCTCCCAAGAAGCGCTTTTCTTTATTAACGAGTCTTGTAGCTAGACTCAAAGTCACGTACATTACATGATTCCATCATTCATAATGACGTATCCCTGATAGATATAATCCTTGTTATTAGGGTGGTGGTGTCTCAATCGCTCGACATTCGCAGTCACTTCACCTCCTCCCTTGCTGGTCAAGCTTACTACCCCATCTTGGTGTAAACTTTTAATTGTGAATAGTCCGTACCACCAGGGACTTGGTTCATCGGTAGGTACTTTTGTTTCTGAATGCCTTAGGAGCATTGAGTCTCCTTTTGTAAATTCAATGGGGTTATTGGTCTGCTCATTAGCCTCAATATAATCGTTATTTCCACCCTTACATTCTCTAATCTCATTTTCATTGTAATTCTTAATCCTTGCCTCCCATGCAAGGATTTTCTCTCGAATATTATCACGGATTATATTGGGGTTCGCCTCCATCTTCTTTTGTAGAGCAACATCCCGTATATGTCGTGGGATCGTTGGGAAGTTTATTGTTTTCTTCCCCTTCTTCATTTGGATGGTACTATTTTCGTAATCGATTTGTGCCCTAGTGGTAACGAGAAAGGGTGCCCCAAGGATTATTGGCATATTCATATCATTTCTTTCAATAATCATGAAGTCGACCGGATATAGGAATCCGGCAACGTTGACCAACACATCTTCTGCAATTCCTAACGGGTACTCATAAGAATGTTTTGCAAAGGAGAGTTTAGTACGGGTGATGGATGGCAGTTCGTCGGTTAACTGGACATAAACGGATAAAGGCATCAAATTTACGTCGGAACCTTGGTCAGCTACCGCATCCAGATACTTGAGTTTTCCAATGCTGCATGGTATTTCGAAGACCCCGTAGAATTCCTGCTTTTCCACTAACTTTTGTCTTATGAGGCTCTCATACAATTGCCCTCCGGGTAATGTGTCATATTCATCATCCGGTTCCATCCTCTTGGACTCCTTGTTGGGTAGATGAGTATGTCGATAGTTTCTCACCCAATCGTTTATGGTCTCCTTGTTTATTTCGTGCTTCAAGTAATGCCTCACTTGTTGTGACTTTGGCGGTTCTACCAATTGGCGCTCCTCAGAGGGCGCCTCCTTTCCCTTGTCGGAATCGCATTTGTAGGCATTGGTGTTTTCGTCATTAAGTGGGACGAGGTCAATTTTGTTAACTTCCATAGTTATCAACTTCCCTCTTCCATCATTTTCGCCCTCTTGGACGACGGAGATGGCATTAACACATTTAGTGTTGGGAACTTCAACGTCTTTTCGCACTAACACATTTTCAGGAGCTTTTGTTTTTGTGTATTCTTTCAAAAGGCCCAACATCTCAGCCATCTTCTCTTCCATCTCCTCCTTTTGTTTATAGATAGCTTCCTCAAATTTTGCCAACCGTTCGGAGTGTTTTGACATGTATTCTCTCATTCGAGCTTCGAATGTTGGACTAAGTTCCTGAGGTGGTGAGTTGGGTTGAGCGTGCTTATGGAAGGGTTTAGTATTTTCCCTCCGGGGTGATTCGGACAATGGTATTTGCTTAATGCTTGAGACCGAGTTAACTGTTGCTTTTTGTGGACATAAGGTTCTCTTTTGCTTTTCCATAAGATATGCAACCCTCTTCTCAAGTTCACTAACGCTTTCCTCGGTGATTTGATTGGCTTTATCGGGCGATGAATATGTCTTGACCGCCGAGTGTACGTCGTGGGAAACTTGCCACAATTCATTATCGTCGGATGCAAGCTCATCAATGATTTCCCATGATTCCTCGGCGCTTCTGTCACGCAATCTGCCTCTGGCGGCTCGATCGATGGCACGCTTGGTGTGGTAATCAACATAGTCATAGAAGATTTGGATTTGAAGCCAGAGATTTATGCCATGATGAGGGACTTTTTGGAGTAAGTCCTTGAATCGAATCCATGCCCCATACAGGGTTTCGCCTCGACGTTGTTCGAACATCAAGATATCCTTCCTTAACTTGGTAGTTCTTCCTAGTGGGAAAAACTAAGCGAGGAAACGAGTGGTGAGATCATCCCAAGAGGTGATGGATCCTGCGGGTAGACGCTCTAGCCATTAACTAGCTTGGTCCCGTAGAGAGAATTGAAAGAGACGTAGTCGGGTCGTCTCTCGAGTGGCAACATCAAGGTCTATTGAATCAACGATTTTGAGAAAGTCCTTGAGATGTTGATTAGGATCTTTGGAGCGAAGTCCATGGAATGCGCATCCGCTTTGCACCAACCGGATGGTGTCGTATCGCAAGGGAGTGACATTGGCTCCTTGAATGAGCTCAATGGTGTTTCGATAGCCATGGTGGCTAGGACGGGAGTAGTCTCCTAAGGTACGGGCTCTAGGAGGTGGGTGTTGTTGTGGTGGTGGGTTGTTGGGATCGAGGATATTACCACCTTCCATGATGTCGGATGGTAATGGTTACGAACAAAGAAACGAAGAAAAAAGATAGACAAAAGAAAAACCTAGAAAAATATAAATAAAAATCTCACTAGAAAGGAATCTAGTGAGTAGACCTAATAAAATAAAAATTCAACCTAAACAATAACTATTCCCCGGCAACGGCGCCAAAAACTTGATGCGTGGTTTTGCGACCTTACAACAGGTTTTACCTCTCGAGGGATCTCAAGAGGCTTGCAATCCCCACCAGGCAGTGTACCTGACCGATGTAGTATAGTGTAGTGGCAAGTACCGGGGGATTGATCGTTCTCTAGGGGAATAGTGTCGTTAGGATTGAAAAACTACTCTAATAGGTCTAAGGATGAGGGAAGATTCTTTTTTGTATTTTTTTTAATATTTTTATAAAAGCAAGTAAAATCTCGGGTTTGAAGGAGTGGGCGGAACTAGTTGCTAGTCAACTAACCCAAATAACTACAATTGCAAATAAAATAAAATAACTGAAAATAAAAAGGTTGTGAAACTTATATGGAGAGAAATGTGTTTACTTAGATTTCCTTACTCCCTAACTATCTTTTACCGGTTGATTAGTGCGTATTAATTGCGTGGATGACGGGTGTATTCCTTAATACCAATCGTGGGGTGGCGTACGTACTTCCCCAACTCTATATGCTCCTACTTCACTCCTATGTCGAGCCGGCTAAGAAGCTCCTAACATGGGATCACTGGAATTCGCTCATGCATTAAATACAACCATAAAAACCTTAGTACGCATTGGTTCATGTTTCTTAAGACGTTCAAGCAAGTTACCGTATAGGAGGTTAGCCAGTTTTCTTAAGCCTAACATCGATAAACAATCATCCAGTACAATTAATAACACACCAACAACCAATAATCAATAGTTAGGTTTCATTAGATCTAAGCAAACACAAGATAAATCTAGCCTAGCATGTTAATTAAAAGACAAGAACAAGATATAATCAAACAACACATAGACATATTGAATGATCAATTGATTACTTATCTTCAATTAAACATGGGAGATCCAAGGATATAAAACCCTTAAAAACGGCAGAAAATTCGTCTTAGGGTTTCTCCTCACAAAGTTGCACACTAATGACTAAAAATTGCAAAACTATATATAGAATTTAGGGGCTGACGGCGTCACGTTGTAGGAAGTGACGCCGTCGCCTCACCGCGGCTAGGGTTCCCGGATGGTCTTCCTGACGCCGTCCCTCTTTAATCCTCCAAAATCCACTCTGGCGCGTCAAGGGTTGACGCCGTCACAATTGTGCTTGACGCCGTCTCTCTTTAACTTAAACCGTGATAGCCTTGATCACATTAAAGGGTGACGCCGTCAGACTTCCAATGTAAAACTTTCTGGCGCGTCACGTGTATTTGTCATATCCACCTCTTTTGCCAAGCCGTGACGCCGTCAGGAGCAATCATTGACGCCGTCACGTGTACTTTTCCAGCAGCTTTGGAGACTTTGTCGTTTTCTTCACTTTTATGCTCCAAAAACGTCCAAAATGCTTCCTTTTCCAGATTTCTTCTCCAAAGTACCTAAAATGACCAAAGGAACGATTTAGGGCAATATTTGATCAAATAAATACGATTTAAGGCATAAATGACCCCTTAAAAGCGGTACACTTTTCGCTTCATCAATGATCCATAGGCCATTATAAATACAAAACCAAAACCCTCATTCCCCTCTTGATCAAAAATTCGGCCAACCATAAGGAGAAGAGGAGAAAAATATTTTTTAGGGTTTCATTCTTCAAGAGTTAAGGTAAAATTATAATACTTATGTTTAAATAATTTTTATGATTCATGTAATACAATTATGATGGATTAGGGTTTATGTTTAGATCTGTAAATTAATGATATTAAACATGTTGGAGTCATTAATTAGTGATGTTATGATAATTGGTGAAGTGGTTAGGGTTTAAAACATGTTAATTAATGAGTTATGAATCTGGCAGAATTAATAGGCTGTAAAGATACGATTGTAATTAATAGATGAAGATGAGTTAGATCACGAATTTTATGTCTAAATTATAGTTCAGAGAAAGAGCTTTCCAAAAAGTCTGACCACGATCAATTTTGAGGTCGGAAAGGCAGTCAAACGATTTTTGTAAATTAAGGTGTCAAAACAGTTAAACCGGGACAGAATTAGGGTAAAAGTATTGAGGTCAATGGTGACTTTTAAAGTGTAATTAGGGTTATTCCTTTAGTAGGAATTGAGTTCTATATTATATTTGACTTCCACGAGAAAATTAGACGATAATAAGTTGTGAGAGTATGTCTAAGAGGTCAAAACTTTTTGATGTCCGATCAGATCCGAATCTGGATAGTTGTCATGTTTGATTTTTCTTTGAGTACTTGTGTGTGTTTTTAGTGCATGGCCTTCTGGAACAAGCTTTTATGCTTATGAAGTATCATGGTGGATTTTTGGTGTGAGTTGTGAAGCGTTATTCGCTGTGATTTTATGTGGGTGAAAGTACCCTACAAATCTGTGTTTTTAAAAGTTTTATTTAAGGGATTTAGTGAGTGTAAAGTATTGGGGGATGATTAGTATGGAGTCTAGGTAATCCATAGTGGGTTATATGAACCTTAGACATCCATCATATATATGTGTTACATGGACTATAGCTTTTAGCTTGGTCGCGTGTAATGTGGGATTTATTTGTTTGTATAGATTTGTGTGTTGATAACTTGGAAGCTGCGGAATTGAGGTGAGTTCATAGTCCCATATTTTTTTACTTTGTTTTAAACTTGGGATGGAGATGATGCTTGTTTAAATTACTTTTGAGTTACTGTGATTATATGGTTATAAAATGCATGGACGTGTAATTGTTATTATACTTATACTACATGTTATTATGGTGTTTATTTGTGGTGATTATACGAGTGGGAAGATGCCCTAGTGGCTCTACTCGTTATTATTATGTCCGGCCGGAAGGGGAGTTATATTGGATCGGTGGACGCGTTCCGTCCCAATTATTGTGAACTTGGATCGGTGGGCACGTTCCGTCCCAATTGTGGTGGTTATTGGATCGGTGGGCACGTTCCGTCCCAAATTTTGGATCGGTGGGCACGTTCCGTCCCGTAAGCTATGATTGCATGCTAGTGTATAATAACTATATATCTTTGCTGTCCTGCTATGCTATGTTTTATAATCACAGTGAACTGATGATAAAGGTGTTTTGTGTGTCTTAAACCTATGAATCTCACCAACATTATGTTGACGTTTTAAGCATCATTTTCAGGTGAGCATTCTAAGGCTAAGATAGAAGGGCGCGATTAGAAGAGACCTAGTTTGCATTTGAGGATGGCTATCTATGAGTTCTAATTTGTTTTAGTTGGATTTTGTTATGATACTTGGTTTCCTTTCATTTCAACGTTATGTTTTAATGAAGAAACCTTAGTGATTGTTTTGGTTATTTGTTTTGGGGTATCGTTATGACACTTTGTGTTTGTACTTTGCTCTATTTATTTGCATGTAGTCTTTTCTCTATTTAGACGCCAACTGTTGTGATGATATCCATGATGTTGCACTCGCGTTTCCGCCATTGGCGAAGTGTGACACGAACGAATCAGGGGAGTATTTGATTTCATTCTTTTACCTTATTTACTTTTACATCTTGTTATTTGAACATTGGGGACAATGTTCATCTTAAGTGTAAGGGGAGGGTAAATGATGATACCTTAGAGAATACAATTGCACTTGATTTTTGTTTGTTTGATGGTAGATGTGTAATAAAACTGAGATAAATACCTGTTAAGGCAATTTTAGTGCCAAATTTAAAATTTTTTACAACATTTAGGAGTGAAACTTTGGTCTTAATGAGCGTCTCACGGATAGGAAGTTATATGACTAGCACAAAACCGTACCACTAAAAAATTTTCCACCCCCAAATATGTGAGGTTCACCCCTAGAATTGGTAGGAAAAGCATTTATGCTATGATGTGTGTACTGGTAGCACTTAGATTCTAGAACTTGCGTTAGGACCATTCCGAGGCCACAAGTGAGACTACATTCGTGTAGTTAGATTTACTACATGATAAGAGGCATTAGGATTAACCCATTGTTTTACACCTGTGTTTTTGTTATAATTACGTTGGCTACATTGGTCAAGTAATTCTCCCACACCCTTTGCGTTGTACCCATTTTTGGTACACGATACCCCTAGTACACCCCTCAGAGGCTATCTTTTCGTTTCTAACTTTAAGCATTTTACTTTAAGTAAGAATTTGTTTACACCCCACTTAAATGTACACCCAAATCGCCTTAGCCTACCTTGTATGCACTCATTTTTAGTGCATTATTGTGACAACATTTGTTTAAACCCCAAGTTAATTATCTAATTGATTACATGGTTGCTAAGTCGAGTCATATCCTTGTACATATTGTTTTGGGACGATTGGGACTCATGGGTAAAGTACTAGTGTAATGGAGTAATGGGGAAGAACAACATTATTACCCCCATATGTGCTAAATATTTTAAAAGTACTCCAAGTGTTTCGATTATCTTAATTCCGAGTCGATAGAATAGTAATTGTAAAGTTATGTAAAAGTTCAAGTGTAAGGGGAGAACCGAGGCCCCTATGATGTATTATTTTGGATGGTAGGGCAAGAGTGTATGTCAAATATAAAAATAATATATATAATAATAATAAATAATATATATATATATATATATATATATATATATATATATAGGGTAAAGTTAAAATAAAAAGACAAATATCCGTACACTACGTAAAAAGATTTTTTTTTTCAAAAAAATTCGCGAAAAAATCCAGAAAAATTCCACAAGATCGGGAATGTTGATGCATGAAACTTTTGTGAAAGAAGTTTTTCTAATTTTGAGTTTTTATACGTTTTTTTTAATGCACAAAAAACGAATTTTGATACGCAAAAAATTTTTGATGCACAAAATTTTCAACTTATTTTAGTTAGATGAGCAATATTATTTTGATTAAAAAAGTCAAAAGAACTTGGGTGCAAAAATGAATTTTTGATGCACAAAAAAGCGATTTAATGCACAAACGTATTTTTTCATAAATTGTTTTCGGAAAAAATATCAACTTTTAGAAAAACTTCCTTCACAACTTTTTCATGTACCAACATACCTGATCTTGTGGAATTTTTTGGAATTTTTCGAGAAAATTTTTGAAAAAAAAAATCTTTTTACGTAATGTACGGATATTTGTCTTTTTATTTGATCTTTATCCTATATATAATATATATATATATATATATATATATATATATATAATATATATATATATATATATAGAAAAAACATACGGACTACCATCCCGTTTCATTTTATGTTTATTTTATCTTTTTGTTATTTTTCATTAGCTTAAGTCGAGTCTAGTCTTGGCTTAGCAACGCCATATTGTACATGTAATTAATCAAGATCTTTAACTCGCCACCAGTAAAATATCCTTTATCCAACAAAACCGTGTTTATCATATCCCTACACCTAACGTTATAACCCGTTTAAAAGCCCTCTTTGATAGTTTATCTTAGGTGCTTACGCCTAGCGGAGGAGGTTTTTGATCCTTTCCCAAGCCTATGGTAATCTATTTGCTATGACAGGTAGTGAGAGATATTATTCATTTTCATTTATGAGATATACTTTTATGACACCTAAGAGATGTGAGTATCTAAACACTACTTATGAGGTGCTAGTGTGTAATCTCCGTGCTTATTATGATTAAAGTGGAACGACTATTTGTTGTAATTACTTTTATATTAGCGTTAAATGACCCCTAACTTGTATTTTGATTAGAATAAAAGCGCATTTGCTTGAGGACAAGCAAATCTCAAGTGTAAGGGTATTTGATGAAGCGAAAAGTGTACCACTTTTAGGGGGTCATTTAAGCCCTAAATCGTATTTATTTGATCAAATATTGCCCTAAATCGTTCCTTTTGTCATTTTAGGTACTTTGGAGAAGAAATCTGGAAAAGAAGCATTTTGGACGTTTTTGGAGCATAAAAGTGAAGAAAACGACAAATCTCAATAATCTGCTAGAAAGTACCTATGACGGCGTCAAGCCCCAATGTGACGCCGTCAACCCTTGATAAGCCAGAGAGGATTTTGGAAGATTAAAGGGGGACGGCGTCAAGAAGGTCGTCAAGCCTTGATAAGCCAGAGAGGATTTTGGAAGATTGAAGGGGGACGGCGTCAAGAAGGCCATCAAGAAACCCTAACCGCGGTGAGGTGACAGCGTCATGACCCAAAGGGTGACGCCGTCAATCTGTTTTCCTATATATATTTTCATAATTTTTAGTCATTAGTGTGCAACTTTGTGAGGAGAAACCCTAATACGATTTTTCTGCTACTTTTAAGGGTTTTATACCCTTGGATATCCCATGTTCAATTGAAGATAAGTAATCAATTAATCATTCAATATGTCTATGTGTTTTTGATTATATCTTGTTCTTGTCTTTTATTTAACAGGCTAGGCTAGATTTATCTTGTGTTTGCTTAGATCTAATGAAACCTAACTATTGATTATTGGTTGTTGGTGTGTTGTTAATTGTATTGGATGATTGTTTATCGATGTTAGGCTTAAGAAAACTGGCAAACCTCCTATACGGTAACTTGCTTGAACTTCTTAAGAAACATGAACCAATGCGTACTAAGGTTATTATGATTGTATTTAATGCGTGACCGAATTCTAGTGATCCCATGTTAGGAGCTTCTTAGCCGGCTCGACATAGGAGTGAAGTAGGAGCTTGTAGAGTTGGGAAAGTACGTACGCCACCCCACGATTGGTATTAAGGAATACACCCGTCCTCCACGCAATTAATACACACTAATCAACCGGTAAAAAGATAGTTAGGGAGTAAAGGAAATCTAAGTAAACACATTTCTCTCCATATAAGTTCCACAACCTTTTTATTTTCAGTTATTTTATTTTATTTGCAATTGTAGTTATTTGGGTTAGTTGACTAGTAACTAATTCCGCCCACTCCTTCAAACCCGAGATTTTACTTGCTTTCTTAAAAATATAAAAATACAAAAAGAATCTTCCCTCACCCTTAGACCTATTAGAGTAGTTTTTCAATCCTAACGACACTATTCCCCTAGAGAACGATCAATCCCCCGGTACTTGCCACTACACTATACTACATCGGTCAGGTACACTGCCTGGTGGGGATTGCAAGCCTCTTGAGATCCCTCGAGAGGTAAAACCTGTTGTAAGGTCGCAAAACCACGCATCAAGATCTTTTAATGAATCTCATGGCTCTAGACTCGATAATGTGCGTTTTGGTTTTAGTAGTCGGAGGCATGGAGCAGAGTGCCACCTTTTCAATATCAACACATCTCGGAGTGAGAGGCCGATAGATTATGCAGTATTCTCCGTGAGAAATGAAACAAATATCTTTTAAGAGATATCTGAGTGGCTAGGAGGGGTGGTGCAGCGCGTCACTGGGTCCATGACGTCTTGTCTTCAATATCAGTATCAACTTAGTGAATACCGATAGCAGATGTATTGACCCGGTTTCTACTCTAAGTTTTCATGGAATTGTCCTTGGGTAGATCCCTCCGGCTCTGGCGGATCATAGGACATAAACCTAACCATAATCACCTTATTACTCCATGATTATCCTAGATTTGTTGATCACTTGCCATAAAACCTTTTGTGAAAATCTCTCAAAGTGTTTATGATTTTTAAACACATTTTTGTTAACACTTCGAGAGTTTTGCATTTTCTGAAATACTCCCCCTTCACATGTGCTCATGCATTTTTAGGATAAGTTTGCACATGATGGGTAGAGTTTGCACATTTTGAATTGATCGATTTTTCAGTGAACATGACCATTGCGAGACACGTTTACATCACTAGTTAGACTAGCTTGAAATTATTACCCGTCTCGGTCATATTCAAAGATAATCTCTCGAATTGGTACATTCTACTCAGACAAGTCCTTTGCGAGACACGTTTACATCACTGGATAACTAGCTTGAAATTATTACCCGTCCCGGACAAGTCTTTTCGATAACTAACTTTTAATTTTCGTCAATTCGAGGGTTCATATGAGTCGAGCTCTTTTTGAGATTCAATCCACGATCTTTTAAACATTTTTATCACATTTTAATCACGTCTTCTCCCCCTCAAAAATAGCATGTCGTGGCATTTTTTATATCAACTGATTAAAATGAAGCTTTTTGAAGAGATAGACGAATTTGTTTTAGCATGAAATCGGAACTTTTTGTTTTTAATATTTTTTCATTTTTTATATTCCCCTTATAGCATAAGTCAATTTTAAGGTTTTGGAAGGAGTTGTCTTGAGCACAGAATTTTGAGAAAGATTTTCAAAAATCTTTTTGAAAAATCTTGATCATGTGCTCAAGGATTCTTTATTTTGCCATTAACATTACGAGTCCTGATCTGAAATAATCAGAAGTCATCAATGTAGCTCGGGTTTCGTACTGAACTATACGAAAGCCATTGTGAAGAAATTTTGAGAAACGACATGTTTTAGAAAACATTTAAATGAACTCTAGCTCAAGCATCTGTACATGTCTGTATCATTGTTGAATGACATTTCTAGATATGTACAAAATATCGATTATACGAGAGACATGTCGTGAGAAGAATATTTTTGGATTTTATATTTTATATTGTTTTTGTATTTTTGAAATTTTTCTATTTTTATATTTTCCTTTTGTTGGTTTTTCAAATTTGGTATTTTCTTTTTGTTGGTTTTACAAATTTGGTATTTTGCTTTTTTTTTTCAAAAATATTTACTGCGAAGCTTTTTGAGATAATTCGAGAATAAAAAATATTTTTTTTTGTTTTTTTGAAAAATTTTGACTTCTCGAATCTTCTTGAACTGGTGTAGTTTAGTTTTGCTCATCAACTCTTGGTAGAACAATCTCAATTACTGGAGTTGCTGGAGTAGATGTTTGTGATGTCGACGGAGTTGGTGCGTCAGCTTCGACTGTTGTTGATGCATCTTGTGGTGGTGGTGGTGGTTGATGTTGTTGAGCGGGTGCAGCGGAATGTTGTTGTGATGCATTTGTCGAAGTTCCACCATAGTATTCATCAAACATAAATTCGAAGAAATTTTCCATTTCTTGACTTGTAGGTTTTTCAGTGTGACTGAGCTCCTTGGGGCACAAGTCCAGAACAAATATGCCCAGAAATCTTACCGTTTGGTGTGGGTCCTAATCTGGCATAATTAGAAGCCATCGGGATAAGCGCGGGTTCTAGAGCGAGTCTCCATTATCCTTTTAGTTCTTCTGTTATACACCCTGAATGCCCTCGAGTTTTCTGAATAACCAATGAAGATTCCAATATCACCCTTAGCTTTCAACTTCCCCAGATCTTCTTTGTCGTTTGTTGGATAGCACAAAGCGCCAAATACATGAAGGTAAGAGATATCGGGTTTTCTGTTGTTTACTAGTTCAAATGGGGTTTTATTGAATCTTGGATGGATTAGAAATCGGTTCTGAGTGAAACATACAGTGGCAACAGCATCAGCCCATAAGAATAACAATGCACTAGAATAAATCAGCATCGTGCGAGTAGCTTCCACAAAAGTTCGATTTGTTCTTTCAACTACCCCATTCTGCTGTGGAGTTCTAACAGCTGATGTCTGATGAGTGATTCTAGCATTTTCAAAGTAGGTTCTTAACTCCTGATTTGTGAATTTTTGCCATTATCTGTTCTTACGATCCTTACTGGAGCTTGGAGTAGGACTTGAATACGCTTCAGAAAGGTGATGATGATGCCTGGTGCTTCTTCTTTTGACCTCAGAAACTTTACCCATGTATATCTTGAATAGTCATCGACGATAACAGGAATATACTTCTTCCCATTAATGCTTTCAACTCTCATTGGGCCACATAAGTCCATATGCAATAGATGTAACTTATCAACCGAACTGGGTACGGTTTTAGGTTTATATGTTGCCCTTTTTCTTTTTCCTTGTTCGCAAGATGGACATAAGTGATCTTTGGTGTATTTGAACTTTGGGAGACCGTTGACGATGTTGTCATTGGCTAACTTGTTGATGGTGTCAAAGTTGAGATGGGATAATCTTCGGTGCCACAACCAGGACTTAGTTTCGCAAGCTCTTGTCATGAGACAAATTGGTGATGAAGAGGCCATTTGGTTTATGTCGATAGCATATCGATTGGTGCCACGATTCCAGATAAGAGATCGTCTCCAACCAAATTTCTAACGAAGCAAGTGTTTTTCCTAAATGCAACCTCTAAATCTGCGTCACAAAACTGTCCGACTGAAAACAAGTTGTGTCCCAACCCTTCGACATAGTAAACCCAAGTGATTAAGTAGTTCCCGAACTGAAGATCTACATAACCCAGAATAGCTGCTACATGATCATTTTCTAAGCGTACAGTTCCCATGAACTTCCATACAAAGTTGATCAGCAGTTTTAGATTCCCGGTCATGTGCTTGGAGCAACCCGAGTCGACGATCCAAAGACATATTTCGATAACCTGCCAAGAACAGAAGATTTTGTATTTGGAAACCGTTTGACATTTGGTTCCATGGGGTTAGGGGTAACAAATGAATCACACTCATAGAAGGTTTCTACTTGTTCTTTAGAACAACTTTTAATTTGCCATTCTTAAGTGTGAATTTTCTACCCGTTGGTTTCCATGCACATAACTTAAGATAATTCCTAGGCATTTGACTTCTAGTGGTTGGCCTATATCCTGCAATTAAACGTTTTACATATCTAGATCTAGCACTAGTGTCTGTAGGAACATCTTTACACACACTCCCACCTTTACACCTCTTGAAGCACACCTCTAAATGAAGTGGGAGTGTGGTATTTATGCTTACAATGTGACGCCCTAGGGGGCTTTCTATGGGCTTCGGTTGGGCCTTGTTGGATTGCATGTTAACTTGCTAACTTAAATACTAACTTATTAGCTTAAAACAAGAGCCCACTTAGCCTAGACTATTACATATTATTATCATACGACACAAAGTTCTATTTGTACGAATGACCATCACTTCACTTTATAATTTAAATGCTAACACGATGTCAATCAACTTTTGAAATTTTTCTCTGTAGAAAAAAGAAAACAACTTCAATGCACAATTATGAACCATATCATTTGAACCATAAGGTTCTTTCACAACTTGTTTGGTTTCAATCTTTGAATTTAGTGTGTACATTCCAGTAGTAATAACTTTAGGATTTTTCAAAACATCTTTTTCTGTTTCTTTTGGTTTTTGAAGAACTCGAGAATCTTGTTTTCGAAAACACAGATGAAGTTGGTCGTTTTAAAACATTCAAAACTTTTTAATTTGCCAACTTACTTGAGCTTAAAAACTCAACATTCTTGTTCTTAATCAAATCTGTTAGAATTTAATAATCATGACAATCATATATTTATTCTAATAACAATCAAACACGTTTGCGGAAGCGTAGGATCATATTTAACATATAAAAGATTAACGGAATAATAAAAGTAACGTACCTTTGATCCTAGCAAAAACAAGGATCAAACTTTAATCTTCTTCTTCAAATCTTTAACAAAAGTGGATTAGCGAGATATCCCTTACCGTTTTGTATCTCAATCCAAGATGTATAAACTATAGTGAGTTTATACCACAGTCTTGTACACACGTACTATAACCGAGTTAATGATTATGCTAGTAATAAACACAAATTTAAACCAAAACTATTTTGCTTAAGAAAAATCTTGATCGATCCAACCCAAGGTTTGTGATCCGATCGGTTTGAAGAAAACAAGAAGACACAAAGGGTTTAGGATTATAGCAAGAGTGCAAGAGTTGAAAACCAATAACCCTAGCCTTTGTATTTATAGAGTGGAAAACTTAGAGAGCAAGTTAGGCATGGATTGGGCTTGTAAAACCCTAGGCCGATCGGTTCTATATTCCCCAAAGGATTCTAGAACTTTCTTACTCCTCTAATTTCACTTAAAGTCCTTCCTATATTCACTAACGGTCGTTAGTCAATTCCCGTTAATTACTTAACGTCCGTTAGTCGTTATTTTGTGTTTAAATAATTAAATATATAACGGTTTTTATATATATATATATATATATATATATATATATATATATATATATATATATATATATATATATATAATATATATATATATATATATTAATTATTGTACATTAATTCCTCATACGTAATGTGTGCAATCCCATGGTCCCGAGTTTGATTCTAGTCATACACGTTTAATATTTGTCCATAAACTTAACAGCTCCCACTTGGACATCTATTAATAGTGTAATGACATTGGTTAGCGTCTAGCAACACGCCAATGCCCCTAGTACAACTCGGGTGGTGGTCTCCTGGAAAAACCATTCGATGATTCATCATCATACTTATCCTTTTGTTTCTAATACTACATTAATAAAGATATGGATCTCAGTCATTCTTTATTAACCATTCTGTGAAAACGTAGAGGGGGGTGAATATGTTTCCGTTTTAAAAACTTAAAACTTGTTGTATCAAATGTCCGTTTAAGCTTGTTAAAATATGAAAGATGTTAAGTATAGTTTATGACTAGCATATACTAAACAAGCTGTCACACAAGTATTATCAACTAGTCACAACGCAAGCAATCATATAATGCAAACATAAAAGTAAAGCAATAAGTAAAAGAAAGCGCAAACCGAACACGATGATTTATAGTGGTTCGTTCACGGAGCTCCTCTCCGCCCTACTCCACTCCCCGAGTACCTAACTCGAGAGTTACTTCACTAGATCAACAAGCTCCCTTGTAGGCGGAGAAAACCTTTACACGTCGCTTACTCTTTTTCTGGTACTAAGCTAGATACCGAGTTCTTTACAAGGGTACAACCACTCCCAACGTCGCTTAACCTTTTTCCGGTACTAAGCTAGATACCGAGTTCTTTACAAGGGTACAACCACTCCCGTCGTCGCTTATACTTTTTCCGACACTAAGCTAGATGTCGAGTTCTTTTACAAGGGTACAACTACTCCCAATATGTTTTGTGGCCCAACATAGAAACCTTGTGTTTTATGGCACAAACACATAAACCATCCAATCTAGTTTGGTGTTTAGATTGTGATGCAATGATGTTTACAATGATGATCCATGACATAAATGGGTCATGGATATGAATGACTAATCTAAATAAACTTCGATAGATAGGAAGCCTTCAATGGATGAAGATCACAAGTTCCCTAAGCTTGTTGTGATGGATCTTCATATATGCATGTGGAATCTACATGAACTTCTTGAATAAGAAGTCTTCAAACAATGAGAATGTCAAGTGCCCTTGAATCTTCATATGTTGGTATGCTTTGGTGGATGATGACTTCAAGATCTCCAAGCCTTCTGGTAGATCAGGAGGTATGCTATGCTTGTGATGTATGATGACTCACGATCTCTGAGCTTGCTTCACAGGATCATTACGAGTGTATACTTACAACATAATGAAAGTTAGTAACATTATGATCATCATTAAAAGGGTGATTAATGTGTGTTTCTACATGGTTTACTACTGATCTAAATGTATGCAAAGGGGGGAGAGAATGTGTGTTCTTGTGGGTTTAAATAACAATGGGCTACTATTTATAGGAAAACCGTTCAAACAGCCCGCGAATTTGGCAGAACCAATTCCAGGGGTCTGCCCTTTATGCTGTTTGGTTCCGCCGGGACATGACAGCTAGATCTTACCATATCTTACCAAGATCTTACACAATCCAACTCGTTGCTTGAAGATCTTTCCAAAATATTTTACTAAGTCTTACAAGATATCTTAAAGATATCCAAATGATGTATGCAATGATGTCATGAACATATTTCCATTTTAAGAATTAAAATGTAAATGTAATATGTAAATGTATAAGAATATGTAACTTGTATATACTAGCTAACTAATATATTTTTATCAAGTTGTACCATGTTTATGTATTACTAAAGATGTTAAACTACTTATGCTATATTTATCAACATCATTTTCATAAGTAATCACATTTGACTTAGTTTGACACCTAAAGTGTACTTATCCTATTATGACATGAATGCAACTAAGAAAACATGGTGTACAAGTAAAAGTACTTGTGTATGCAAAATGTGAAATGAGGTTCTAAGTAGAATGGTTAGTCTTTTTAAAATACTTAATGGCCTTGCCGTATTTTAAACATTCTAAATGGTTTGTTAAGGATTTGATCATAATGCCACATAACAAACATGTACGAACCTGTGTTGTATCATACGAGGACTCGAGAAGTCGAGAGGTGTTGAATGTATGTTGAGACAAGATATGATTACAAGTAACTTGTACATTTTACGTTATGTATCAAGTTACATGTTTGTCATCAATCAAAACAAACGAGACTGCTTGCACTAACACATTCTGTTTCTCGTAGTTTCTGATTGAGCAAGATTACCAAATCTTCTGAATATATTCAGGGGAGATCTTGGGTGCGGCCGTACAAACATCTTGTCAACCCTACGAGGGGCCCATCATATTAAACTTCAAACAATTTGAAGGAATAAATTCTCTCTTGACTACGAGCCTAACCCATGAACTTTGCAACATTCCTGAAAACAATCCTTATAGCTACCAGTTACGTATAGCGGTAAATTGCTTCACAGAAATGCACTTCATCCATGACAGTTATCTAGTATCTCAAGTCTGAGGATAACTATATATACATGATTTTCTTGATGACAAGATCCATAAAGTAAACTCATGAAGTTGGGATAATTCCTATATTCAATTCATTAAATATCATGTGAAATTGGCATGTCAACGCATCAATATACTTTCAAGTATATTCTACCAATACATAGATTTGTCTTGATTTAATGATATTCTCATATCATTAAATGACAACGGACAATTTAGAATAACATAAGTTATTCACGGATTTAAACATGCAAATATAGGATACAATCTATTATTAATGAAAACAAACGTACCAAGTACTTTAATTCATTGTAAATAATAATTGCTTAACATCCCTTATCCAAATACTAAAATAGATCAATGCATGATAATTCTCATTAATGAATTATGCCTCAAGTCATGTCAATCATACTTGTTGACAAGACATAAATGAACTAATCTTGATCTATCGGAATTTTGAGAATATTATTTCAAGAATTCAATTAGTGAAGTTCTTGTATGTGTGCATTCAACTATCTTGATATTGCCACATAATATTTCATAAAATGTGTGACATCCTCAACCACCAATTTATGACAACTAAACTATCAAACCTTTTATAGTTTAAAGTATTCTAATTCTTTAATGTATAATGCAACTATGCTCTTAGTTAAGCATAACTAGTACACATGGCCATTATCAAGGAATAAATCCTACCATGACTAGTATTGAGTGTCATCTCAATTTTATTAGCATCATTGTATGCAAACAACAATATGCTCTTTAAAATTCCGTAAACTTTAATATTCATTGTGTAATGTTTGATGCCTTCAATCTTTCAAGATTTGTTGGCTATAATGATTACGCAACAATTTGCCATATGGTTCATACTTAGAATTTAGGAGCTATTCCAGGCTGAGGATGTTAATTCTATATCCAACCATATCCATTACACTTAGTTATCTAATAAATTTCAATTAGATATCAATGTTGTCAAATCATCTTGTATCCAAGCATGATACAACAAATAACATGATGTTCATGAAAATATCCTTGTATCAAACTCAGATTTCATTCATGTTATATCTTTTCAAAGATATGTTTCAATTTAGACTTTCTAATAGTATATCATGTTCTATTAGAATCAATTATTTTACCGCTTATGTTTATAACAATAAACATATATTCCAAGGTTGTATGTTTATTTTCTAAATCTTCAAGTGAAGTTTCATTCCAAACTAAGACTTAACATTTAACGTATATGGAATGTTACTTCATATATGTAATACAACATATATGAAATAAGAAAATAAATATAACACTCCCACTAGCTTTCAGGAATATCAAGGAATTATCTTATTTTAATTATAAATCAAACTTGGATTTAATAATTAAACATAAGTATATCTCCTAGATGCATGCATTAATCCATTCATGAATTATTGTCACTTTGTATACTTCCAAAGATTATTTGAATTCAAATACTCCTTTTAGTTACTTATCGTCCTCGCACAAGTAATTACTCAAGAAAAAGTTTTTGATATTCCATTGTCAATTTCATATTAATGAAACTAAGAATGACAATCACAATCTTTATTTAATGTACCTAGAAAGAATATTCTATCACAGTTAATTGCTTAAGTGTGATTGATAATCTTGTCATAAGACATACATTAAATATGTTTACAAAATGGTCCATATGATTTCTACACAAAGGTTTAAACCTCTAGATTTTCATTTCCTTTGAAGAAATTCATCTTCATTCTATAGTCTAACTATAGAATTCAAGATTAATTAAGTTTCCAAAACTAATTATGTTTATGGACTGCATCTAAACATTCATAGTATGAGAAACTTGCCAAATTCAATATTTGTAGTTAATCTTAATGACCAACAGGTTTACCATAATCCTGTAACTCATAATCCTCAACATATTATACAAATATTTGAGATATCCTTGCAGATCTATGAATGAGAATTCCATCATCTTGAGATTTAACATTAACATGTTTAATTCCTCATCATAACATTTGCTAGTGTATTTTTAGAATATTATGTATCTTGTAACTTTATCTTTTCAAGATAAAACTCCCACTTGCCTTTTGCAATTTATAGAATATCTATAAATACTTAGCAAGTAGAGCATCACAAAATTGTTCTCTTTGGGACATTACAAATACATATTGACAGTTCCTTACATTAGTTTGTTAATATCCTACTTTATAAGTTGTTTAACAAATGAAGAACTTCAATTTTACGACTTAATGTGATTCATCACATTTCATAATAAACGGTGTCTTATTAATCTTCTAGGTTGGAGTCTTATTGAGTATATACAACCCATACTCAATTTTCTAACCTTGATAACTTTTGGAAGAAAAGAAGTTATAGTTATCTTTAATCAGACAATACCAATAAAGTTTGATTCTCCTAACTGAACACACCACAAACTTTTGGTATTTCATTAGAACTAATATTGTGAGACAATCTAACAATATGTAAGATAACCTTATACTCCTTTTGGCTTACCTATTTACCAACTAAGTCAACTTAATGGTGAAATAGATTTTCAAGCCAATTACAAGCTTTATAACACAAGTACTTTTAACTAAGCCACTTCATGTCCATTTCTCAACAAGGAGATATGAACTGTTATAATCCCACTATACGTCATAAATCATTGATCAAATCAATGACTTCTTGTATATATCTTAATAAAGAAAACATAACAAGTTAACGTCTTACTTTATATTATAATAAGTCTTGTAACCATTAAAAGACTTCATATTTATAACTTTACAACAAAGTATAAATATGTATAACTAAAGTAATCATGAACACCACAATTTGGTTTCAATAGTAATTTCAAGTAATTTATTACTTCATATATTTATGAAATTCCAAGAATACATAAATATTTAAATTTGAAGTAGTATTAGATTACTTCATTTATTTTATGTCATTTCAATAATAAATAAATATGTAGTTTGAAGTAGTCTCATTATCCTTATTGACACTTGTTCTAATAGGCATCTAATTTAGAAACAGTAATTGTCCATGTACGGTCTCACGTAATCATGGAATTTCACCTTGTTGTTGTAATCTAGTCAAGGTCTCACTTTAGCTAAATTTCAACAACAAGTGTTTCTAGATTAGAGGTGTATTAGTAATATTTAGAACGTTAGTTTCTTACCTTGCTGTAAAACACTAGAACTACTTTATCACATCAATAATATAACTCGTATGGAACTCTAGAAAGATGAGACGAGGAGAGTATGTATGTATATTAACCGATCGTATATTAGATTAAGGAAAGAAAGCACAAAACATAAAACACACACACACTCCCACCTATACCTCTCTAAAGCAAACCTCTAAATGAAGTGGGGTGGTGTATTTATAGTAAACATGAGACGCCCTAGTGATGCCCTAAAGGCTTTCTATGGGCTTCGGTTGGGCTTATGTTGGACTTGGATTTATATAACTTTACTTATAACATATTAGCTTAGTCCAACCATAAGCCCTCTTATACTATTCTATTATATTACATTCGACACACTACAAAGTTGTTAATACAAAATGACCATCACTTTTAAATCAATGCTAACAATCTCCCCCTAAGGGATGGTCATTCAAATGATGCTCCCAGTGATTTAGGTCTTTCGTCTTCGTTGTCTTGAACTTTGTGTGTCGTTGTAGAATAGTCTTGATTCTTCGTTCCTTCATGCTATGTGATCTTCAAAGTATCGTCTTTCGGTTCTTCTTGCCTTTGATCAACATCTTCTGTACATTTGCATCGACGTTTCTTCCATCATACTCATACTTCTTGAACTTCATACTTATGTCGTCCTCATTTTGATACATGAACTTGTTCTTGACATCTTGATTAGCTACTTGACTTTTTCATAACACTTTGTCTTTAACTTGATCATTTTGTCTTGAACTTTTTACTTCGAGCTTTGTTGAGGATGATCTTCATAAGTATGAGTATGAGGAGATTTGAATGTTGAGCAATATGATGATGGTAAATGGACTTTCCTCAGTACTTGCATAAAACAGTTAGCAATAAATCGTCCAACGCTTACAGGTTAAGATTTTGAGATTGTTAACAGCATAGTGTGATAACTTTCTCAAATCTTAACCAAGGTCGTTGTGAGCTGCTGAAGTATACCGGGATATCACTTCACGACTGTAGACCATTGGAAGTACGTAACCATCATGATATAAGGCAAGATCCGAAGATCTCATTCAGACTCTTGTACACCTTGTGTCCTTTTTGGTGAACACAGGTGTATTATACTGATAGTGTTCCTAAGAGATTTTAGATGAATCTCATGGCTCTAGACTCGATAATGTGCGTTTTTTTTTTAGTAGTCGGAGGCATGGAGCAGAGTGCCACCTTTTCAATATCAACACATCTCGGAATGAGAGGCCGATAGATTATGCAGTGTTCTCCGTGAGAAATAAAACAAATATCTTTTAAGAGATATTTGAGTGGCTAGGAGGGGTGGAGTAGCGCGTCACTGGGTCCATGACGTCTTGTCTTCAATATCAGTATCAACTTTGTGATTACCGATAGCAGATGTATTGACCCGGTTTCTGCCCTAAGTATTCATGGAGGGCTATTTCTTTTCACCCTTTCATTAAACTTTTCTTTTTCATTCTTCAACCCCTTCTTTCCCTTTCTCATTTACTCCTTTTTTCAATCTTACCAAGGACTTCTAATTCTAATCTATTGGAATTGTCCTTGGGTAGATCCCTCCGACTCTGGCGGATCATTGGACATAAACCTAACCATAATCACCTTATTACTCCATGATTATCCTAGATTTATTGATCACTTGCCATAAAACCTTTTGTGAAAATCTCTCAAAGTATTTATGAATAAAACACATTTTGTTAACACTTCGAGAGTTTTGCATTTTCTGAAATACTCCCACTTCACATGTGCTCATGCATTTTAAGATAAGATTGCACATGTTGGGTAGAGTTTGCACATTTTAAATTGATCAATTTTTCAGTGAACATGACCATTGTGAGACACGTTTACATCACTAGTTAGACTAGCTTGAAATTATTACCCGTCCTCGGTCATATTCAAAGATAATCTCTCGAATTGGTACATTCTACTCAGACAAGTCCTTTGCGAGACACGTTTACATCACTTGATAACAGCTTGAAATTATTACCCGTCCCGGAGAAGTCTTTTCGATTTCTGACATTTAATTTTCATCAATTCGAGGGTAAAATCTGAGTCGAGCACTTTTGAGATTCAATCCACAATTTTTAAATATTTTGATCACATTTTAATCATGTCTTCTCCCCCTCAAAAATAGTATGTCATGATATTTTTTATATCAACTGATTAAAATGAAACTTTTTGGAGAGATAGACGGACTTGAGCATGAAATTGGAACATTTTTTTTTCATTTTTTTTATACTCCCTCTAAATAAAGCATGTTTTTAAGAGTTTGGAGGGAGTTATCTTGAGCACAGAATTTTGAGAAAGATTTTGAAAAATCTTGATCATGTGCTCAAGGATTCTTTATTTTGTCATGGAAAACACTAGTCCTGAAGAAATTTTGAGAAACGACATGTTTTAGAAAACATTTAAATGAACTCTCGTTCAAGCATCTATACATGTCCGTATCATTGTTGAATGACATTTCTAGATACGTACAAAATATCAATTATACGAGAGACATGTCGTGAGAAGAATATTTTTGGTTTTTATGATTTTATATTATTTTTGTATTTTTGAAAATTTTGAATTTTTATTTTTGTTTTTGTTGGTTTTTCAAATTTTGTATTTTGTTTTTCAAAAATATTTACAGCGAAGCTATTTTGAAAATATTTTCAAGAAGATTCGAGAAGACTTTCTAGCTCCTTAGGAGTTATTCTTCGCATGCCAATTCGTCGAACTAAATTATCAAACCTTTCTTTTGGAAGGGCTTTAGTAAATAGATCGGCGAGTTGGTATTCAGTCTTCACGAAAAATAATTCAACAGTACCCTCTTCTATGTGTTCCTTGATGAAGTGATAGCGGACTCTAATATGCTTGGTCTTCTAGTGTTGTACTGGATTGCACGAGATGGCTATGACACTTTTCCAATCACAATACAAAGGTATGTGGTCGAAAGTAAAGCCATAATCTGTGAGTTGTGTCCTCATCCATAGAACTTGGGCACAACACGCAGATAGAGACACATACTCGGCTTCTGCGATTGATAGTGCAGTATAGTCTTGTTTCCTTGATGACCAGCCTACTAGCTTTTCACCCAAAAATTGTGCTCCACCTGATGTGCTTTTTGCCGTAACTTGGCAACCTACATGGTCCGCATCTAAAAATGCTATTAGTTTAAACTCCGAATCCTTTGGATACCAAAGTCCCATGTTAATGGTTCTTCAAGATTCCAAAAGATCCGTTTGACCTCTTGGAGGTGAAGTTCGATAGGCCTTGCCTGAAACCGTGCTAATAAACAAACATCAAAATGAATATCGGGTTGACTAGCAGTAAGGTACATGAGAGAACCAATCATGCTCCGATATTTCATCAGATCCATGGGTTTCCCAAATAAATCAGCACCTATTTTTGGTGAAGTGACCATTGGAGTACCAACAGAGTCACAATTTTCCATACCATATTTTTACAAAATCTCAATTGTATATTTAGCTTGATTTATAAAAATACCACGAAGGGATTGATGTATTTGTAAACCAAAAAAGAATTTTAATTCCCCCATCATGGATATTTCAAATTTGCTTTTCATGAGATTTTCAAAATGTTTTGAATGTTTCGGATTAGTGGACCCAAAGATAATGTCGTCCACGTAAATCTGAACAATCAAAATGTCATCTTTGAATTTTCTAGTAAACAAGGTTGAATCAATTGTTCCTTTGGTGAAGTTGTTTTGGATCAGAAAATATGATAGTTCGTCATACCACGCCCTTGGAGCCTGTTTTAAACCATAGATGGCTTTCTTTAGCTTGTAGACGTAGTCGGGATGATCTTTGTCAATGAATCCGTCTGGCTGACTCACATAGACCTCTTTTTTCAGAGTTCCATTCAAGAATGCTGTCTTGATATCCATCTGATAGACCGTAATTTTTTTGTGAGCTGCATATGCTAAGAAAATCCTGACTGCCTCAAGTCTTGCTACAGGCGTGAATGACTCATCAAAATCTATCCCTTCTTCCTGTCTGAATCCCTTAGCCACTAGACGAGCTTTGTTGCGAATGACATTCATTTCTTCATCCTTCTTGTTTTTCCATAACCACTTTAGATCAATGACAAGTTTGTCAATTGGTCTTGGAACTAATTCCCAAGTGTCATGTAACTGATACTAAAGAAGTTCTTCCTGCATCACTTTTATCCATGCATTATCTGACATCACCTCCCGAATGTTCTTTGGCTCTTTTAAACTGACTGAGTAGACATAGATGCACATGTCGGAGTCGGTGGCGAGGTGTCTTCTCGTCTGAACTGGCCTTGAAGGTTCACCAATTATTTTTTCTATTGGATGGTCTTTTGTCCATTGTAACGTAGAAGGGTACCTTGGATTTGACGAATGCGTGTTAGATGGTTCATGTAACCTTGAAGATGATTCAGCAAAATCCGTTGCAAATGGGTTTTTGAAGACTTCTTCTTCTAACACAGCATCGTTTTGGGTTGGTTCTTCTTGAAATGTTGTATTTTGGTTTTGCTCATCAACTCTTGGTAGAACAATTTCAATTACTGGAGTTGCTAGAGTAGATGTTGATGACGTGGAGGGAGTTGGTGCGTCAGCTTCGATTGTTGTTGATGCATCTTGTGGTGGTAGTGGTGGTTGATGTTGTTGAGCGGGTGCAGCGGAATGTTGTTGAGATTCATTTTTCGAAGTTCCACCATAGTATTCATCAAACATATACTCGAAGAAGTTTTCTAGTTCTTGATTTGTTGGTTTTTCAGTGTTAGTTGACTGAGCTCCTTGTGGTACGAGTCCTAAACTAATATGTCCAGAAGTCTGACCGTTTGGTGCGGGTCCTAATCTGGTATGATTAGAAGCCATCGGGTTAAGCGCGGGTTCTAGAGCGAGTCTCTCAGAAGCCATTTGTGAAAATTTGTCAAACTTCACATTCATCGTCTCCATTATCCTTTTAGTCCTTCTATTATACACCCTAAATGCCCTCGAGTTTTCTGAATAACCAATTGTAACAACCGTGATTTTAGCAGGTTAGTTTGACTAATAGTCTCAATCTATTTAACTTTTATGTGATGTGTAATATGTGCTTATGTGCGGTATATGTGCAGTTTATGGGTAATAAGTACATGTGTTAGCACTAAATCCCTTGATGAGGGATTTTTATCATGTTGAGTAGTGTGAGTTTTGGGAGAAGTTCATTTTGATCGCCTTAATGGTGTAGAAATGACTTGTGTAGTTTTGGTGTTTTGGTGGTTTTACGTAACGAGTCTTCGTTAAATAATTGAGCGTTAGTTAGTTACGTGGAGGTTATTTTTATGGAGTATATTAGTGTTAAGTGTGAAAATTCTATTTTTGGAAACTTTATTTTGAAAATGATATTTTTCCGGATTGTCGTAAAAATGAAGGTTTATCGCGTAAGGTGTTAATTTGAGTAAAGGGTTTTTATAAAATACAAAGAGTACAAGGTTTTTAGTGTAATAATTAAATTTAATAAAAAAAATAAAAAAATATATATATATTATATAGGGGGCCGGTTAGGGATAAAAAAAAAGAAAAAAAGAAAAGAATACCTAATTTGATTACAAATCCACTTACCTAATTAACCCTTATCTAGAATTTTCCATAGGAGCCTATAAATACAAAACAAAAAACCCTCATTCCCCTTGTTCATGAATTTCGACCAACCATAAGGAGAAGGAGAGGAAAAATTATTTTTAGGGTTTTTATTCTTCAAGTATTAAGGTAAATTTATAATCCTTATGTTTAATTAATTTTTATGATTCATGTAATACAAATTGTGATGGATCTAGGGTTTGTGATTAGATCTGTAAATTAATAATATTAAACGTGTTAGAGTCATTAATTAGTGATATTATAATGATTGGTGAAGTAATTAGGGTTTTAAACATGTTAATTATTGAGTTATGAATCTGGCAGAATTAATAGGCTGTGAAGTTACGATTGTAATTAATAGATGAAGATGAGTTAGGTCACGAATTTTATGTCTAAAATATAGTTCACAGAAAGGGATTTCTAAAAAGTCCAACCATGATCAATTTTGAGGTCGGGAAGTCAGTCAAACGATTTTTGTAAGTTAAGGTGTCAAAACTGTTAAACCGGGACAGAATTAGGGTAAAAGTATTGAGGTCAAAGGTGGCTTTGAAAGTGGAATTTGGATAAGGCCTTCTGTGGGAATCAAGTTCTATATTATATTTGACTTCCACGCGAAAATTGGACGATAATAAGTTGTGTGAGTGGGTCTATGAGGTCAAAACTTTTTGATGTCCGATCAGATCCAAATCTGGATAGTTGTCATGTTTGATTTTTCATTGGGTACTTGTGTGTGTTTTTAGTGCATGATCCTCTGGGAAAAGCTTGTATACTTATGAAGGATCATGGTGAATTTTTGGTGTAAGTTGTGAAGCTTTATTCGCTGTAATTTTATGTGGGTGAAAGTACCCTACAAATCTGCGTTTTCTGAAATTTTTAATAAAGGGATTTAGTGAGTGTAACGTATTGGGTGATGATTAGTTAGGAGTCTAGGTAATCCCTAGTGGGTTATATGAACCTTAGACATCCATCATATATATGTGTTACATGGACTATAGCTTTTAGCTTGGTCGCGTGTAATGTGGTATTGTTTGTTTGTATAGATTTGTGTGTTGATAACTTGGAAGCTGCGGAGTTGAGGTGAGTTCATAGTCCCATATTTTTACTTTGTTTTAAACTTGGGATGGAGATGATGCTTGTTTAAATTATTTTTGGGTTACTGTGATTATGTGGTTATAAAATGAATGGACGTGTAATTGTTATTATACTTATACTACATGTTATTATGGTGTTTATTTGTGGTGATTATACGAGTGGGAAGATGCCCTAGTGGCTCAACTCGTTATTATTATGTCCGGCCGGAAGGGGAATTATATTGGATCGGTGGGCGCGTTCCGTCCCAATTATTGTGAACTTGGATCGGTGGGCACGTTCCGTCCCAATTGTGGTGGTATTTGGATCGGTGGGCACGTTCCGTCCCAATTGATGTGGTGTTTGGATCGGTGGGCACGTTCCGTCCCAAATTTTGGATCGGTGGGCACGTTCCGTCCCGTAAGCTATGATTGCATGTTAGTTGTATGATAACTATATTTTTACTGTCCTGCTATATTTTATGATCACAGTGAACTTTTATCGGAGATATGTTTTGTGTGTCTTAAACCTATGAATCTCACCAACATTATGTTGACGTTTTTAAGCATCATTTTCAGGTGAGCATTCTAAGGCTAAGATAGAAGGGCGCGATTAGAAGAGACCTAGTTTGCATTGAGGATGGCTTATCTTTGAATTTAGTTTGATTAAGTGAGCTTGTTTGTGATACTTGAATGTCTTTCATTTTTACTTTATGTTTTAATGAAGATACCTTGGAGTTTGTTTTTGGTTGTTTTGGTTTTGGGTATCGTTACGACACTTTGTGTCTGTTCTTTACCCTTTATATTTGCATATAGTAATTCTCTATATAGACGCCATGTGTTGTGATGATATCCATGATGTTGCACTCGCGTTTCCGCCATCGGTGAGGTGTGACAGATTGGTATCAGAGACTTGGTTATAGAGAAGTAGGTGGTTGAACCTATACTATAACCTAGGAGTCCCTCATATAGTTGCATTTTGGGCCTATGTGTGAGTATGGTATTTTACGTGTTTATTTTCTTGAGTTTATTAGTAGTTTCGTCGAGTTTCGGACGCCGATTGGACCCTCATACTTAGTATTGTATACGTTGACCTCCCTCGCGTAAGAAGTTTCGTTGGGCTATCATTTTGCTACCGGTTGTAAGGGAAGTGGTAGGATGAAGCGGACTAACCGCAGAATCCGAGTTCCCGCTAGCATAAATCTATGTTCGGACAAGGATGGGATGTATATGGAAAACATTTATGGAGAAGAAGTGGAGAGGTTTGCAACCACGGTGACAGTTGGAGATAGAGCCGATACCAAGTACTCTAGGAAGTGTCCTCACTTCTCATATGAAGGAAAGGTGGTTCTGTCTAAACCTCGTGAGTTGTATGTACTTTTGGATCATGCGGAGTTGGAAGAGAGAAACAGGAATGGGTGGTTGAGCAAAAATGAAGGGGAGTTAGGATGGAATGACGTGGTATCGGATCTGGAGTCCGCTGCAGGTAGTAAGTTTAACCAATCTGAGTGGGGATGCAAGTGTGAGAGTGGAGTTTGAGCCATTGTGCGACGTCTTTTGTTTTGTGTCATGTTTTGGAATTCTTATATTGTCTTTTGCCGTCGGGAGCCATGTTGGAGCACGATTACTCCTGAATATTGGATCAGTTTTATCTATGTGATTTTGAACATAGAGTTAAGTGGTCATTGGAATTGTTCCATGATCGTTGGAATTGTTCCATGTGAGATGATTGTTTGCATGAAGTGTGGTCATAGGAGGAAGTACACTTGTGAAAGGGAGCATAGATAATTATGGTGGCCAACATAATTATACATGCTTCACAACGCAAGTGGACTTGCAAGTATGATAGCATGGATTGTGTTGTATATTAGGTGCTATGTGGTATATATGCGTTATCATTGAGATGTGTGGTTTTGGAAGCAAGTATGCGTGTGGAATAGGCCTTATAACTATGGTCGCGAACATAATTATAAGGGTATTACACACTCGGACTTGTGACCATGATTACATTGATTGATGTTTGTTGTTATATGTTGTAGTAGGTGTTATGTGATATCATGTTGATGATGGTTGTATGGTTAGAGATGTATTCTCTTAACCGTTTGGGAAATCGTTGTATGTGGGAGTGTGTGGGTGGTAGGATTCCATTCTACCTATCATATACTGATACCTCGATTGTCCGTTGGTACTAATGTTGTGATATTTAAGTTGGTTCGTTTGCTAGACTATTGAATGATGAGCCTAGTGAACTTAAACCTAGTATTGTGATTGAAATAGCTAGTGGTAAGGAGGTAGAGGTTGATAAGGTTATTCATGGGTGTACAATAGTGTTAGAGGGTATCCCGTTCACAATTGATTTGATACCTTTTGGGCATGGGAGTTTTGATGTGGTGATAGGGATGAGCTGGTTGTCTAAGCATAGGGCCGAGGTCATATGCCATGAAAAGGTAGTTTGTATACCTTTGGAGAGTGGTGGTGTCCTTCGGATACAAGGAGAGTGCTTAGGGAAGGACTTGAAAACCCTTAAGACTGCGAAGGCTAAAGAACGTAAGATAGAAGAGATTCCTGTGGTATGTGAGTGTCTTGGTGTGTTTCCTGAAGACTTGTCTGGATTGCCTCCAATCCGTCAAGTTGAATTTCGTATTGAGTTGATTCCTGGAGCGGCCCCTGTGGCGAAATCCCCATATCGTTTGGCACCTTCTGAGATGCAGGAGTTGGCGCAAGAACTTCAGGATAAGGGATTTATTCGGCCTAGTCATTCTCCGTGGGGAGCGCCGGTGTTATTCGTTAAGAAGAAGGATGGTTCGTTCCGGATGTGTATTGACTATCGGGAATTGAACAAGTTGACGGTTAAGAATAGATATCCTCTTCCTAGGATTGATGATCTTTTTGACCAGCTGCAAGGTTCTCGATTCTTTTTGAAGATAGATCTACATTATGGTTATCATCAGTTAAGAGTGTATGAGGAGGATATTCCGAAGACTATTTTTAGGACTCGTTATAGACACTTTGAGTTCACGGTTATGCCATTTGGGTTAACAGATGCACCGCGGTATTCATGGATGTGATGAATCGCGTTTGCAAGCCCTACTTGGATTGATTTGTGATTGTGTACATAGATGACATTCTAATTTACTCTAAGGCGAAGGAGGGCATGGAGAATATTTGAAGTTGATCCTTGGATTGTTGGAGAAGGAGAAGTTGTATGCCAAGTTCTCAAAATGTGAGTTTTGGTTTGAGGAGATACATTTTCTTGGACATGTGGTAAATAGTGGAGGAATACATGTAGACCCTAGTAGGATAAAAGCAGTCAAGAACTGGAAGGTTCCTACGACGCCGTCCGAGATACGCTCGTTCTTAGGATTGGCAGGTTATTACCGAAGATTTATAGCGAATTTTTCGAAGATTGCTAAACCCCTTACTTTGTTGACTCAGAAGAACAAAAAGTATGTTTGGGGAGAAGAGCAGGAGGTGGCTTTTCAGTCACTAAAGGATAGTTTGTGTAATGCACCTATTCTGACGTTACCTGATGGGCCAGATGATTTCGTTGTGTATTGTGATGCGTCGAATCAAGGATTTGGGTGTGTATTAATGCAAAGGGGTAAGGTGATAGCTTATGCATCCCGACAACTCATGATTCATGAGAAGAATTATACCACTCATGATTTGGAGCTTGGTGCGGTAGTATTTGCTCTTAAGAATTTGAGACATTATCTGTATGGCACAAAGAGTGTTGTTTATACAAATCATATGAGTCTTCAGCATATTTTCAGTCAGAAGGAGCTGAATATGGGACAAAGAAGGTGGATTGAGTTATTTAGTGATTATGATTGCGAGATTCGCTACCATCCTGGAAAGGCGAATGTGGTAGCTGATGCTTTAAGTAGAAAGGAGCGGATTAAGCCTAAGCGTGTGCGAGCGATGTGTATGACAGTACAGTCGGGAGTTAAGGATAAGATATTGGCAGCACAAGAGGAAGCTCTTAAGGATGAGAATGCGACCGCTGAGATGCTGCGTGGATTAGATCAACAAATGGAGAAAAAGGAGGATGGTGGACTGTATTTCTTAGATAGAATATGGGTTCCATCGGTAGGAGGTGTAAGGAAGCTAATAATGGATGAGGCTCATAAGTCGAGATACTCGATTCATCCAGGATCGGACAAGATGTATTATGATCTTAGAGATGCTTACTGGTGGCCGGAATGAAGAGGGAGATAGCTGAATATGTTAGCCAATGCTTGACTTGTTTGAAAGTTAAGGCTGAGCATCAGAAACCCTCAGGATTGTTACAACAGCCGCCGATTCCGGAGTGGAAATGGGAGAGAATAACAATGGATTTTATTACGAAGTTGCCTAGGACGAGTAGTGGACATGACACGATATGGGTCATAGTGGACAGGCTGACAAAGTCTGCACATTTTCTGGCCATTCGTGAAGATTATAAGATGGAAAAGCTGGCGAGGATTTATATTAATGAGATTGTGGCGAGACATGGTGTGCCTGTGTCGATCATCTTAGATCATGATGAGATACTTACTTCGCGATTGTGGTATACGGTTTATAGAGCTTTGGGAACGCGGTTGTAGATGAGTACGGCTTATCATTCTTAAGAGTATGGATTAAGAGAGAGTACAAATTTGACGTTGGATGTTTCTTTTGTTCAAGATTGTGGTGCTGCTAATTGCACCCTAGCGTGGGTGAGCAGATCATTTGTAGTTGGATTTAGATCGTGGAAGTTCGGTGCTGGGTATTCGTGTTATTGATCGGAGTAATGTATATATTTCCGTGTATCGTTGGATTGTCGGTAATGTTTTCTATCGTGTGTATTCGAGTATTCAATTGGTTCGTATCTTGTGGTACTTTCTCTGTGACTGTATGGCATGGTAGAATTCCCCATAGTCATAAGAAGTGCTAGTGATTTATGGTTTTATGGTGTGGTATTATCCCGTTGGGTATCCACAAATTTTCTTTGGCTAATGTTACTGGTGGCTCGAGTAGTTAAATCTCGGGACGCGATTTCCCTAAGTGGGGGATAATGTAACAACCGTGATTTTAGCAGGTTAGTTTGACTAATAGTCTCAATATATTTAACTTTTATGTGATGTGTAATATGCGCTTATGTGCGGTATATGTGCAGTTTATGGGTAATAAGTACGTGTGTTAGCACTAAATCCCTTGATGAGAGACTTTTATCATGTTGAGTAGTGTGAGTTTTGGGAGAAGTTCATTTTGATCGCCTTAGTGGTGTAGAAATGACTTGTGTAGTTTTGGTGTTTTGGTGGTTTTACGTAACGAGTCTTCGTTCAAATAATTGAGCGTTAGTAAGTTACGTGGAGGTTATTTTTATGGAGTATATTAGTGTTAAGTGTGAAAATTCTATTTTTGGAAACTTTATTTTGAAAATGATATTTTTCCGGATTGTCGTAAAAATGAAGGTTTATCGCGTAAGGTGTTAATTTGAGTATAGGGTTTTTATAAAATACAAAGAGTACAAGGTTTTTAGTGTAATAATAAAATTTAATAAAAAAAAAAAAAAATATATATATATATTATATAGGTGGCCGGTTAGGGATAAAAAAAAGAAAAAAAGAAAAGAAAACCTAATTTGATTACAAATCCACTTACCTAATTAACCCTTATCTAGAATTTTCCATAGGAGCCTATAAATAAAAAACCAAAAACCCTCATTCCCCTTGTTCATGAATTTCGACCAACCATAAGGAGAAGGAGAGGAAAAATTTATTTTAGGGTTTTTATTCTTCAAGTATTAAGGTAAATTTATAATCCTTATGTTTAATTAATTTTTATGATTCATGTAATACAAATTGTGATGGATCTAGGGTTTGTGATTAGATCTGTAAAGTAATAATATAATATTAAACTGTTAGAGTCATTAATTAGTGATATTATAATGATTGGTGAAGTAATTAGGGTTTTAAACATGTTAATTATTGAGTTATGAATCTGGCAGAATTAATAGGCTGTGAAGTTACGATTGTAATTAATAGATGAAGATGAGTTAGGTCACGAATTTTATGTCTAAATTATAGTTCAGAGAAAGAGCTTTCCAAAAAGTCCGACCACGATGAATTTTGAGGTGGGAAGTCAGTCAAACGATTTTTGTAAGTTAAGGTGTCAAAACTGTTAAACCGGGACAGAATTAGGGTAAAAGTATTAAGGTCAAAGGTGGCTTTGAAAGTGGAATTTGGATAAGGCCTTCTGTGGGAATCAAGTTCTATATTATATTTGACTTCCACGCGAAAATTGGACGATAATAAGTTGTGTGAGTGGGTCTATGAGGTCAAAACTTTTTGATGTCCGATCAGATCCGAATCTGGATAGTTGTCATGTTTGATTTTTCATTGGGTACTTTTGTGTGTTTTTAGTGCATGATCTTCTGGAAAAGCTTGTATGCTTATGAAGGATCATGGTGAATTTTTGGTGTGAGTTGTGAAGCTTTATTCGCTGTAATTTTATGTGGGTGAAAGGACCCTACAAATCTGCGTTTTCTGAAAGTTTTAATAAAGGGATTTAGTGAGTGTAACATATTGGGTGATGATTAGTATGGAGTCTAGGTAATCCTTAGTGGGTTATATGAACCTTAGACATCCATCATATATATGTGTTACATGGACTATAGCTTTTAGCTTGGTCGCGTGTAATGTGGTATTGTTTGTTTGTATAGATTTGTGTGTTGATAACTTGGAAGCTGCGGAGTTGAGGTGAGTTCATAGTCCCATATTTTTACTTTGTTTTAAACTTGGGATGGAGATGATGCTTGTTTAAATTATTTTTGAGTTACTGTGATTATGTGGTTATAAAATGCATGGACGTGTAATTGTTATTATACTTATACTACATGTTATTATGGTGTTTATTTGTGGTGATTATACGAGTGGGAAGATGCCCTAGTGGCTCTACTCGTTATTATTATGTCCGGCCGGAAGGGGAATTATATTGGATCGGTGGGCGCGTTCCGTCCCAATTATTGTGAACTTGGATCGGTGGGCACGTTCCGTCCCAATTGTGGTGGTATTTGGATCGGTGGGCATGTTCCGTCCCAATTGATGTGGTGTTTGGATCGGTGGGCACGTTCCGTCCCGTAAGCTATGATTGCATGTTAGTTGTATGATAACTATATTTTTACTGTCCTGCTATATTTTATGATCACAGTGAACTTTTATCGGAGATGTGTTTTGTGTGTCTTAAACCTATGAATCTCACCAACATTATGTTGACGTTTTTAAGCATCATTTTCAGGTGAGCATTCTAAGGCTAAGATAGAAGGGCGCGATTAGAAGAGACCTAGTTTGCATTGAGGATGGCTTATCTTTGAATTTAGTTTGATTAAGTGAACTTGTTTGTGATACTCGAATGTTTTTCATTATTACTTTATGTTTTAATGAAGATACCTTGGAGGTTGTTTTTGGTTGTTTTGGTTTGGGGTATCGTTACGACACTTTGTGTCTGTTCTTTACTCTTTATATTTGCATATAGTAATTCTCTATATAGACGCCATGTGTTGTGATGATATCCATGATGTTGCACTCACGTTTCCGCCATCGGCGAGGTGTGACACCAATGAAGATTCCAATATCACCCTTAGCTTTCAACTTCCCCAGATCTTCTCTGTCGTTCGTTGGATAGCACAAAGCGCCAAATACATGAAGGTAAGAGATGTCGGGTTTTCGTTTGTTCATAAGCTCATATGGGGTTTTATTGAATCTTGGATGGATTAGGGACCGATTCTGATTGAAACATGCAGTGGCAACAGCATCAGCCCATAAGAATAGTGGTGCACTAGAATAAATCAGCATCAAGCGAGCAGCTTCTACAAGAGTTCTATTTCTTCTTTCAACTATCCCGTTCTGCTGTGGAGTTCTAACAACTGATGTCTGGTGAGTGATTTCAGTATCTTCAAAGTAGGTTCTCAACTCCTGGTTAGTAAATTCTGTGTCATTGTATGTTCTTACGATCCTTACTGTAGCTTGAAGTAGGACCTGGATGCGCTTTAGAAAGGTGATGATGATGTCTGGTGCTTCATCTTTTGATCTTAGAAACTTTACCCATGTATATCTTGAATAGTCATCGACGATAACAAGAATATACTTCTTCCCATTAATGCTTTCAACTCTCATTGGGCCACATAAGTCCATGTGCAACAGATGTAACTTATCAACCGAACTGGGTACGGTTTTAGGTTTATATTTTGCCCTTTTGCGGTATTTGAACTTTGGGAGACCGTTGACGATGTTGTCTTTGGCTAGCTTGTTGATGGTGTCAAAGTTGAGATGGGATAATCTTCTTTGCCACAACCAGGACTTAGTTTCGCAAGCTCTTGTCATGAGACAAATTGGTGATGAAGAGGCCATTTGGTTTATGTCGATAGCATATAAGTTGGTGCCACGATTCCTAGTTAAGAGATCATCTCCAACCAAATTTCTAACGAAGCAAGTGTTTCTCCTAAATGCAACCTCTAAATCTGCATCACAAAACTGTCCGACTGAAAACAAGTTGTGTCCCAACCCTTCGACATAGTAAACCCGAGTGATTAAGTAGTTCCCAAACTAAAGATCTCCATAACCCAGAATAGCTGCTACATGATCATTTCCAAAGCGTAGAGTTCCCATGAACTTCCATACAAAGTTGATCAGCAGCTTTAGATTCCCGGTCATGTGCTTGGAGCAACCCGAGTCGACGATCCAAAGACATATTTCGATAACCTGCCAAGAACAGATGATTTTGCATTTGGAAACCGTTTATCATTTGGTTCCATGGGGTTAGAGGTAACAAACGAATCACACTCATAGAAGGTTTTTGTTTGTTCTTTTGGAATCACTTTCAATTTTCCATTCACAATTGTGAATTCTCTACCCGTTGGTTTCCATACGCACAACTGATGTGGTGTTTTTTGCTATAATTATTTTATATCCACGGCAGCGGCTCCAAAGACTTGGTGCGCGCGTGATGTGTCGTTGTGGCTTAGCAGTATTAATGCCTACTCAAGTTTTAAATTTATATTTAGCCGACGTATCAATAAAACACACACTTTAACGAGCAGTGTACCCGGTCAGTATGAATATAATGGTAAGTAGAGTGTCGATCACTAAGAGTGGAACGTATTATCTAGTTATTCTAATCAGTATTTTAATATCTTAAGTTAGCTATACAATCCTAATCTAACGCAAGGGGGTTCAGCCTAAGAGACTGGCACGGTTTGGTTATGATTAAATAGAAAACTAAACTAATGAGCACGAATCAGCGATTAGCACACACGTACACAGATAGATACTTGAGACAATAAGAAGACCTGTCCTGATAATTAAGTAGCTTGTCACTTGTTTTATTGCTAGTTTTATATGAAGTGTATATAATTAACCCTTTCTCGTTGGCTCTAATCTTATCGGCGAGTAAACCCTGAATGATCACTTATGTCTATCCCACTATCCTAGAATATTGAGCATTTGTGATGCCCACGTTTCGTATACGCTAGAATAGATAGGCGAGGAAGGGGCATGGCGACCCAAGCAATGCTCAGCTAGACACAGAGGTTATCAATGCACTAATAAAAGTCACCAAAGACATCAACATATAAACTTTAATTAATGGGAAAGCAATTTTAAGGGGTGCCCATGATATTCCGTAGTCACATGGAATCGGCCCATCAATCCTGATGAATTAAAGTGTACTAATACAATAAAACAAAACTACTTAATGAATTGAATACATGCAGGACCTTCTTACAGCTCTTGTATCTTCGTTTAGGGTGTGTCTTGTGCTGCTAATACGTCTGAATTCGGCTTTAGGGTTTCTGTCTTTCTCTTCTGAGTTAAGCTATCTCTCGAAATTCGTCTGGCCTTGGGGTATTTATAGTTTCTGTCTGAGGGTTAGATACGGCGCATAGGATAAGTAGATGCGGCGCATTGACTTAACTTCGCGTGGGGTCCAAGATTAATATATTCAGGAATATTCGTACACCGCCTTAAGATGCGGCGTAACTCCATTTCTCTATGCGGCGCATGTCCTTTGCTGTCTTGGATCGTAACTTGTGAAATCTTGATAGTGATCCGCCGTATGTAAGAAGTATGTTGCGGCGTATCTGGAGCAGAATGATCTTGATCTTGTACATTTCAGTAGATTCTTAACATCTTGCTTGTTTTGCTCCATAATTAGTCCAAAATCACCAAGTTTCACATAATACTTGTTTTTACCTGAGAATTACAAAAGTAAACATTAACGTATCAATTCTCATATATAATATAATAAAACAAGTCAAATAAATAGGACAAATGATGATAATAAAATGTACTTATTTGAGTTCATCAACTATCCCCCCACTTGAACTTTACTTGTCCCCAAGTAAACCTTAGAATAAATCTTATGAAAACGTATCCTAAAAGATATTATGATTTATTTTTATATTTAAGCATGTATTCGTTTTGTCATAATTGCACAACCAAACACCTAACGAATTAGAAATAAAATAAAATATTTTGATAAAAGCAAATCTAATCGTTTAACTGTCCAGTCGTGACGAATATTCTATCATAAGCTTGGCAAGTATACGCATCTCCTCCACTAAAGCTAAGGAATAACAAGTCTAAAGCGGTAAAAAGGGTTTGTTGGTTAAGGGTTAATCATTCTTCTTAATCTCTATCGAACTCACATTCCAGAAAAGGCGACAAAATCACAAATACATGATCGAATCCACGACCACGATACTTGCAATTGCTCAAATCCTTAACTCGAATGGGCTAAAGATAGGACCAAGTAATCTTTACCAATAATATTATATCAAAAAGGGCGACAAAATCATAAATACATAGCCGAATCCACGACTTCGATACTTAAGATTGCTCAAATCCCTAATCTCAATAAATCAAAGGTTTGGATAAAGAATGATGTAGGGTATGGATAATATTTGGGATACAAATTGGTGTAAAATAAAAAATAAACAAAACAGATAAATTAAAATCCTAAGTGTGGTAAATTACTTTCCCAACCATCCCATGAATAAGACTCTATCATTGAATAACTCACGCTTTAACACTTGAAACACACGCTTTAGGTTTGACACGAATTATACTCAACAAGATCTCAATCAAAGAATAACCTTAGTTGGCGTTCCCATAACGGCCAACTCCCATTCAATCCATAAATATAATATACAACAAATAGTGGTGATATCGCCCACTTAATACAAAACTTTACATAAGTTGGTTAAAACAAACTTCCAACTTTTCTTTTTCTTTTTCTTTTCTATTTTTTCAATTTTTTTTTTTATTTTATTTTTTTATTTTTATTGACATCAACATATATGTGTAAAATTTCACAACTTTTCTATCACTATTTTTCCGGATAATTTTTCCATACTCTTCATACTTTCAGAAATAACTGTAATAGTGAAAGTAGTAAACACACGAAAAATAAACTCAAAGATATACAATATTTACTTTCATACCAATTGCATTGTGCAATTTCCTGACTCAACCAAAGATAATGAATTACGCACGCGAACACAGGTAATGTAAGGAAACGCACTTTGCCTAAAGCAATTAACCACGGATTTTAATCTACAGGGTAGGCTAAGGTGTAAGGGTGTAACGAAACATTATAACAAAGGTGTAAGAAACGAAAGGAATGGATCTGAGTGTTTTTCTAGGGGTATCTTACTCTAAAAGTGAGAGTAACAAAGGGGTTTATACGGGGGTTAACTAACCAGTGTAGTTAGTTAATATCACATAACATATAAAGGCTATTTGGGTGTAATCCTAGAAATTTACCAATTTAGACAAGTCATTCCAGTTATATAGATAATACTTATTATGGTGGTCTCGAATAGTATACAAGCAAGTTCTAAAGTTTACAAGTCACCGGCACACTCATAGATTTGTGAATTTTGATAAGTTCAAAATTTTTGAAAATAATGTTATGTGTGCAGCTATGTAATTTAGACTTTAAACAAAAACATGCTAAAAATTTTAAATTTTAAGCATATTAAGCGCATTTTAAGCATATTTTGAAAAAGTTTAGGACAAGTAAGTGTTCTAATTCTCCAATCCCCCCACTTAAGTTAAACAACGTCCTCGTTGTTTGTATCAAAGGTTAAAAACTGGAAAATAAAAGAATTAGAACAGAAAAACTCCCCTGAGATTTGCTCGGTATGATCCTCCATTATTCGTATAAGAGCAAAAAATCAACTTTCTTGTGGATGAGAACGTTTAAGCTTCATAGATGATGTATCCACAAGAATGCAGGAATCTATAATACCATTTAGACTTTAACACACCTGAGTTAAGAAGGTTCAAACTTGCATAATACATTAGTAGTTAGTAAAAATAAAACTTAAAAAATTAAACTGTAAATCATCAGGTCAGTCGATACGCCGTATCTTATGGAAGAAGATACGCCGTATCGAGCCTGGAATAAATACGAAATAAAATAAAGTAAAATAAAATATTAGAAAAATAAAAGATAGGATGCGTCGCATCTGTGTTACTGGATGCGGCGCATACGGTTAATAACCAGAATGGTACAGTCTGGTATAAAATTCATGTTCTCCTCGGTATATCTCTCGGGTTCTCTCGGTTACTCATGCTGAACTGAATGCCAGTCTTAATAAAGCATCAATGAAACATAAACTGAAACATTAAATATAAACATGGTAGTAATAATTAGTACAGCCCCAAAAGAATATAAGTAATATACGAGGAAACATGTCCGTAATCAAAAGAGAAAATGCAAAGAGTGGTCAAGCTGTAGGCTGGTCGGGAGTCACGTCATCTGTATGGGCTCTTGAGGTACTAGCTCCGTCAGTCCTGCGGCGAACCCTGCGCTCGTATGTGGCCATCCCTCTGACATAAGCACCATCTGGGAGGTGGTGGCTGATCCCATGAAGAGCCATCACCCGACTGACACCGTTGACTAACCAGCTCGCATCTCTCCTCACTCCAGCAAGCTCAACTCTCTGTGCCTCGAGAGCCTCTCTCAATGACCTAACTCTAGCTCCACTCTCTCGACTCTCTGTCCTACAGTGCGGGGAGCTGGTGGTGCTGGTGCCTGTACTTCCTCCTGAGCTGGAGCAACAGCTGGGGCCGCCTGAGCATCCCCCTGCTCCGGCTCAGCAGGCCTAGGTGGTCCTAAAGGTGCCGAGAAGTATCCACCCATCATCTCCTCGCATATCCCAAGCCTAGTCGCAAGATAGTCTGCATCCATACCAGGTAATCTAGCTACATCAATCGGGAGATCGGCAGGAATCTCATCACCCAATACCCCAAAGTGCCTAGCAAGTCGAGAGACAAAGTGACCCCCAGTCATCTGGCTCCTACTGTCTCTCCCTGGAGCTACTCTGTGTAAATAATGTGCCAAGAAGTGAGGGATGTTCACCACAGCTCCCTCGTCCATGCTCCGCAAAAGAAAAAGGTCCAAAGTAGTCACCTTCTCAGGTGACTGTCCCCTCCCGGCAATAGTCAGGGCTATCAGACGGTGACAAAGCCTCCTCATGGGCTCTCTAATCAGTGTGTATAAAGGAGTGGTGGTGGTCGAATCACCCCCAGATGAAATCTCAACCCAATAATCTCCTAACTCCCCACGATCCGGAACGACCCTTAAACTGTCAGCCCAATAATCAGCAAAACCTGGAGATGCCATTTCCTCTGCAGTGTGCAACCCGAGAGCTAGTATGAACTGCCCATAGACATCCTTCGCTCTAAACCACCCAGTCTGAATACCAAAGTATCGAACGTGTCAAGACCAAGATCTGTCTCCCTGTAGTGCACTGTACTGAAAAACTCCAACATCAAAACCTTCACCAACAGCTCCTCAATCCTAAACAATCTTTCCCAAGCGTAAGACCTGAATAAAACCTGCCCTTCCCCAACACTGTGTACCATCTCCAACCTAGTTCGTAACCTACCAGCAGCGTTACCCCCATCAATATGCCCGATGCTGTCGAAGTCCAAAACTAGGAACACTGAACACCTTCCTCTAATAAAACTTCCTAAGTCTAGGCATGTAATCATCAACGGTACCCTGTGTCAGTCCCATAGTCTCGAAACGGAGCCATGGGTGTCTACGGGCGGCAACTGGGAGATCCATTCTGAAAAATTCAAAACAGAAAATATTAGTGTTCTGTTAGTAGGAAGATGCGGCGTATTACAAAAGGCGATACGGCGCATAGGTCATGCGTCGCATCTAGGTATAACTGATATATGGTGCAGATGGTAAAGACAGTAATACGCCGCATAGATTAAGGGGATACGGCGTATGGGGGATGCGTCGTATCTAAGTTAAGTAATACGGCGTATATGGAAGTATTTAAATTGGAAATAGGTTGTTACGCCGCATCAAGTAACTTAGATGCGCCGCATCTAGCAATATATCAGTATAAAAGAAAGGGGGTCAGGCACGTTTTCCAAGAATCCGGACCCGTGACGTAAACTCCAACTTAACATCACAGTTCCATTTAATCCCAATATCAATATCTAAAACTTCCTGTTACTTCATTTTCCCTCCAAAGTTTAAAAATAATCCTGCGAACCCTAATTTTCATTCGAATCAAATTGGCTTTTAATTCAATAGTCTATCAAAAATTTAACATAGGGGAATTCATCTAGTCCATGTTCTAATCAAATCCCCTAAATCTTTCAAGCCCTAATCAAATTATTATATAAACCCTAATTTTTAAATTGAACAAAATTAAATAGAATAATTACCTTATATAATGATTAAGATTCGGTCTAGAGTTCGGATTAGAAGTTTGATTCGAGAAAAGAACTCAAATTAGAGGGTTTAATTTCGTCAAGAAGTGTGCATTTTTACTGTGTGAATATTGGGGTAAAAAGGGGAAATCCGGCGCATCTCTTTCGTATTTATAGGGTAAGTACGATGCGCCGTATCGCATAATTGTATGCGCCGTATCTTATCTAAATTCGTTGACTGGTCAATAAGTGTTAATTAGTCAGAGATACGGCGCTTAGAATACTAATATCCGCCGTATTACTGTGCTAGTGAACGAAATTTAAATAAGGAACTTACCTTGGCCTCCGCAACACATTTCCTTACACATCAAATTAGGGTAAAACGGTATACCATATGATATATATAAATTCAAGATAAGAGCAATAAGCATAACCGTTTTATTAATGATTATAATCTTTATTGTTTAGTGGATAATTATTTATTCCAAGGTTAGGAGCAAATATCGTTTTAAGCTTACAAAATTGAGATTATATTCTGAGAGAGGTTTCATAGAGAATTCTCCTTAAGGCTATGTGAATAATTGTAGAGGGTATCTGGAATTCTATTTCAAGAATTTAAAATGCTCAATGTTACCAGTACTGAGTTCTCCTCCACTCTTGTCGTCTTATTATAGCCTTCCATTCATCGAAGGTTGATCACTCCAGCTAGCATCTCTTGGTTGGGTTCAGAATGTAATCTTCCATAGCGATGCTTAAGCCATCATTTATCCTGAAAATAAACCAACTTGTGCACGAGAGTAGTGGAACGATCAAAGTGAATATCAAAAATCAACTATATTTATTTAATTAAATGCGTCGTATTAACAAAAGCTAATGCGCCGTATTTTCGTTACGTTTCAAAATACAAGATTTTGATTCAGAAGATGCGCGTATTGATAGAAATCGATGCGTCGTATCTGTTTAATAATTCGAAAACTGTTTTTAATTTAAATCGAAAATACGCCGTATCTGTTAAAACAGATGCGTCGTATGGCGTTAGGGTTTAGAAAAATTTCTTATTAAAAACAGAATACGCCGTATCTTGGGAAAGATGCGTCGTACTCGAATTTATTAAACGCGTTGTATTTTATAAAAATTAAACGCAATACGCTGTATCTATGAAAATAGATGCGCCGTATCGTTTGTATCAGCTCAGTACAACGATAGCAGAATGCAGAAAAAATATAAAAGAGAAAAACAAAAATAAAAACACAAAAAGAAACAAAAATTAAAGAAAATAAAAACACACAAAACAGAAAATATGCAAATAATACAATGAATGCAATTTATCTAATATATAACAGGGTTAATGGTTAGAATCTAAAAATTAAAAATGAAAAACCTAATTAAAATACTAATCAAATTAACAGATAATAACAATTCACTCCCCGGCAACGGCGCCAAAAACTTGATGTGGTGTTTTTTGCTCTAATTCTTTTATATCCACGGCAGCGGCTCCAAAGACTTGGTGCGCGCGTGATGTGTCGTTGTGGCTTAGCAGTATTAATGCCTACTCAAGTTTTAAATTTATATTTAGCCGACTTATCAATAAAACACACACTTTAACGAGCAGTGTACCCGGTCAGTATGAATATAATGGTAAGTAGAGTGTCGATCACTAAGAGGGAACGTATTATCTAGTTATTCTAATCAGTATTTAATATCTTAAGTTAGCTATACAATCCTAATCTAATGCAAGGGGGTTCAGCCTGAGAGACTGTCACGGTTTGGTTATGATTAAATAGAAAACTAAACTAATGAGCACGAATCAGCGATTAGCACACACGTACACAGATAGATACTTGAGACAATAAGAAGACCTGTCCTGATAATTAAGTAGCTTGTCACTTGTTTTATTGCTAGTTTTATATGAAGTGTATATAATTAAACCTTTCTCGTTGACTCTAATCTTATCGGCGAGTAAACCCTTAATGATCACTTATGTCTATCCCACTATCCTAGAATATTGAGCATTTGTGATGCCCACGTTTCGTATACGCTAGAATAGATAGGCGAGGAAGGGGCATGGCGACCCAAGCAATGCTCAGCTAGACACAGAGGTTATCAATGAACTAATAAAAGTCACCAAAGACATCAACATATAAACTTTAATTAATGGGAAAGCAATTTTAAGGGGTGCCCATGATATTCCGTAGTCACATGGAATCGGCCCATCAATCCTGATGAATTAAAGTGTACTAATACAATAAAACAAAACTACTTAATGAATTGAATACATGCAGGACCTTCTTACAGCTCTTGTATTTTCGTTTAGGGTGTGTCTTGTGCTGCTAATACGTCTGAATTCGGCTTTAGGGTTTCTGTCTTTCATCTTCTGAGTTAAGCTATCTCTCGAAAATTCGTCTGGCCTTGGGGTATTTATAGTTTCTGTCTGAGGGTTAGATGCGGCGCATAGGATAAGTAGATGCGGCGCATTGACTTAACTTCGCGTGGGGTCCAAAATTAATATATTCAGGAATATTCGTACACCGCCTTAAGATGCGGCGTAACTCCATTTCTCTATGCGGCGCATGTCCTTTGCTGTCTTGGATCATAACTTGTGAAATCTTGATAGTGATGCGCCGTATGTAAGAAGTATGTTGCGGCGTATCTAGAGCAGAATGATCTTGATTCTTTATTCTTAACATCTTGCTTGTTTTGCTCCATAATTAGTCCAAAATCGCCAAGTTTCACATAATACTTGTTTTTACCTGAGAATTACAAAAGTAAACATTAACGTATCAATTCTCATATATAATATAATAAAACAAGTCAAATAAATAGGACAAATGATGATAATAAAATGTACTTATTTGAGTTCATCAACAACTTAAGATAGTTCCTAGGCAAAATGCTACTAGTGGTTGACCTACATCCAGAATTAATCTTTTTACATATCTAGATCTACTACTAGTTCCTGGAGGAACATCTTTCTGTTCAAGTATGGCACATTCACATTCACATTCTTAGAAACATTATCATCACAAACATTTAACGATTTCTTGCACATTAAACAAACAGAGTCATTACATGCACTAGAATCAGTACTTTTAACATTACATCCAGATGACATTGTTTCTTATTAGAAAGCGATAAATTCCTAGGGTGTTCTTCTACTTCTTCATTTTTATTCTTGCATCTACTCTCGAGACAGGCGAGACTCTATTGTTCCTTGTATTGCTCCTAGGCTGTAGGCTGCTGCTCTTAGAGGTGATTTCTATTCCTGTAGAAGGTAAGGCACACACATTAGGATTTATCTTGTTGTCTTTTGAATTTGTTTTAGCAGTCCTAGTCTCTTTTGGATTATCTTTAATGCTCTTGTCTATCACCCTATATGTTTTAGATGTAGAGGTAGACGCAGTAGTGGGACTAATCCTATAAAGGCCAGGTGCTATCACATTCGATGTTTCGACAATTGCTTTCCCTTTATCAACACTTTTTGCTTTTTCAATATGCTTAGGCAAGGGTGTTGGAGTGACTGGTTTTGTCAAATCATTTTTCACATCAACTTTTGGAACCATTTGAGAAATTGACATTTTTGGTTTAACAACCGGTTTGTCCGAAGTCGATGGTTTTGCAAACTTAGTTTCCTCACCCTTCCCTTTTTGACTTTTCAGCTGAGACTTCAAAAGATCATTTTGCTCTTTCATGTTCCTGTAGGCACGCTCATACGACAATTTGTCATACTTGCATTCCTCGGTTTTGCGATCAAGTTGTTTAAAATATGAGACATTTTCTTTTTCAAGTTTAATAAGAGCATTTTCATATTTTGAAACAATTGCAGAAGTCTCAGCTCGTAGTCTTTCATCATCTTCTACAGAATATGTTTGGTAAATAATGGACATAATATCAGTGGATAAAGCTACTTCAAAGAGAGTGTCATTATGTTTTTCCAAAACTTTGATGCGTTCAATGTTTTCATTAGCTTCCTTCACCAGGGATTTTGGTCCTTGACAAAGTCGGTTGTTTCTTTTAAAAGTGCATTTTCAACATTAAGTACTCTCGCATGAATTGCAGATAGTGGAGTAGTAATTTCTGTTTCAAATACCTTTTTCATTTCAATATGAAAACTTGAATGCCAGTTGTTGATACTAATATTTGTTTTGGATGCCACAATCATTTGAAGCGTTTTAACTCTCTTTTTAAGATCATCCAAATATCTTCTAGCTTCACTTGTGTTAAAAGGGTTGCTAGAGGACATTTGTTCTATGTTGGAAAGATTTTTTGAAACAACTTTTTGTTTTGTCAAAACAACTGGTTTTTTGAAAACCTTTGGTGTTTGTTGTTGAACAAGATGTACTCCAGAAATTTTGTTAAGTTTGTCATAATCAATTGGTTTAATTTCTGGGTTCATTTGTCTCATTTTGATTCTACTCTCTTCGGCAAGCTCAATCGTTTCATCAGAATCCCGAACCTCGGGAGGATCATGTTTAGCAAATATCACATTACCATTATACAACACATTCTGTTCTTTCTAAGCTTTCATGAGATGATAAGGGTTTTCACAACCGATAGCCATTTTCTTCATTGTATGCAAAAAGCGGGTTTGGATCTTTAATTAGCATATGAATTGTTTGAGCAGAATGACCCATTTTTACAAGCAAATCTTCCAACTTTTTAATTGTTTCTTGTTTCTCAATGATTTCATCAAGAAGACCATTTTCATGTTTTGAAAAACTTGCTTTCAACTCTTTCTTTTCTTTTTCAAGATCAGAACAAGTTGATTTTAGTTTAGAAAATTGGTTGGTTAAATCTGAAATTTACGTGTTTAAGGATTTTATTTTCATGTTCAAATTAACATCGAGTGTGTCAAATTTGATTTGCAAATGTTTTTCTCTTAAAACAGAATCTCGATAACCAGTTTCTAATTCTGACTGTTGTGTTTTATGAAATACAAAAGCTTTTTCATTTACCTTATATCTCTCAAGCTCAGCGGTCAATTTTTCATTCGCGCCTTAACATCGCAATTGACCTTTTTGATTTTTCAATTTCAATACTACAATTGTTCAATAATGATTCAAATAACGCATGTTTTCCTCATCATTCTCAGTATGCTGTGACTCGAAGCCTCCATTAGGATCCTATCTGGAGTTGCCAAATTAATATTGCTACAACTTGGCGTGTCCATATATGTATCATAAGTGGGTGCTGGAGTCGCAGGATGTTGTTCATCATGAGTCGACATATCAAATATTTCATTATTGTGACACGTATTGAATGATGGTACCTCAGAAACTGCATTGGTGTCATAAACAGAGGTGATTCAGAATCCGTATCTTACTTAGCCTCCTGAAGATTTGCCATGAAAATGCAGTTTGCATCGATGTCCTCAAGGTCTTCCATATCATCCATAAGAGCCATAAAGTCATTCTCTTCTGTATTCAACTGAAACCCTGCCTTTTCCTTTTGTGCCAATAGTATTGCTTTTGCAGATACTCTAGATCTTTCTTTTTCGGCTTGGTAGGACAGTTCCTTGCCATGTGACCGACTCCCTGACAGTTGAAACACTTTACTAGATTGCCCTGATTCACATTTCCATAATTCCCAGCAACTGGAGCAGCAACATTCCTAATCCGATTACCAACATTCTGACCCCGCTGATTTCTCGACAACTTGACCCATCTGATTCCCTGCATACTGACCCATCTGATTTCTAGGAGCATATTGATGCGTGCGATGTGTCATTGCGGTTTAGCAGTATTAATGCCTACTCAAGTTTTAAATTTATATTTAGCCGACTTATCAATAACACACACACTTAACGAGCAGTGTACCCGGTCAGTATGAATATTATGGTAAGTAGAGTGTCGATCACTAAGAGTGGAACGTATTATCTCGTTATTCTAATCAGTATTTTAATATATTAAGTTAGCTATACAACCTAATCTAACGCAAGGGGGTTCAGCCTGAGAGACTGGCACGATTTGGTTGCAATTAAATAATAAACTAAACCAATAGGCACGAATCAGCGAATAGCACACACGTACACAGATAAACACTTGAGACAATAAGAAGATCTGTCCTTATGATTAAGTAGATTGTCACTTGTTTTATTGATAGTTTTATATGAAGTGTATGTAGTTAATCCTTTCTCGTTGGTCCTATTCTTATCGGCGAGTAAACCCTTAATGATTACTTATGTCTAAAAGTTATTCCTAAGTGATCAATTTAGTAACAACCGTGGGAACCACATTATTTTCCGCAGTCAAATGCGCAGGCCACTAATAAACACAGAGGTTATCAATGCACTAATAAGTAGTAACCAAAGACATCAACATATAAACTTTAATTGATGGGAAAGCAGTTTTAAGGGAGTGCAACCTTTCTGTTGTCACATTACACAAGCCATCAATCCTGATGAATTAAAGTTTACTAACACAATAAAACAAATCTACTTAATGAATTAAACACATGCAGCACCTTCTTACAGCTCTTGTATCTTCGTTCGGGTGTGTCTTGTGTTGCCTATTCGTCTGAATTCGTCCTAGGTTTCTGGTCTTCGAACCTCGTATATAATATTATGCTCTGACTAAAGGCTACGGAATTCGTCTGGTCTTGGGGTATTTATAGTTTCTGTCTGAGGGTAAGATGCGGCATTAGTAAGTGATGCGGCGCATTGACTTAACTTCGCGTGGGGTTCAAGATTAATATATTCAGGAATATTCGTACACCGCCAGAAGATGCGGCGTATCTTCATTCTTGGATGCGGCGCATGTCCTTTGCCGTCTTGATAATATCTTGTGAAATCTTGATAGCGATGCGCCGTATGTAATAAGTGAGATGCGGCGCATCTGGAGCAGAATGTCTTGATCTTGTACATTTCGGTAGACTCTTAACTTCTTGCATGTTTTGCTCCATAATTAGTCCAAAATCGCCAAGTTTCACCAAATGCTTGTTTTTACCTGAGAATTACAAAAGTAAACGATTAAGTATCAATCCTCATACATAATATAATAAAACAAGTCAAATTAATAGGATAAATGATAGTAATAAAATGTACTTATTTGAGTTCATCAAATATCCCCCCACTTGAACTTTACTTGTCCCCAAGTAAACCTTAGAATTAATCTTATGAAAATGTATCCTAAAATATTAGGATTTATTTTTATATTTAAGCATGTATTCATTTTTGTCATAATCACACAACTAAACACTTAACGAATTAGAAGTAAAATAAAATAATTTGATAAAAGCAAATCTAATCGTTTAAACTGTCCAGTCGTGACGAATATTCTATCATAAGCTTGGCAAGTATACACATCTCCCCCACTAAAGCCAAGGAATAACAAGTCTAAAGCGGTAAAAAGGGTTTATAGTTTAAGGGTTAATCATTCTTAATCTCTATCGATCTCAAATTCCAGAAAAGGCGACAAAATCACAAATACATGATCGAATCCACGAACACGATACTTGCAATTGCTCAAATCCTTAACTCGAACAGGCTAAAGATAGGTCCAAACTTCACCAATAATAATATATCAAAAAGGGCGACAAAATAATAAATACATAGCCGAATCCACGACTACGATACTTAAGATTGCTCAAATCCCTAATCTCAATAAATCAAAGGTTCGGTTGGATAAAGAATAATACAGGGTATGGATAATATTTGGGATATAAATTGGTGTAAAATGAAAAATAAACAAAACAAATAAATTAAAATCCTAAGTGTGGTTAATCACTATCCCAACCATCCCATGAATAAGACTCATATCATAGAATAACTCACGCTTTAACACTTGAAACACACGCTTTAGGTAGACACGAATTATACTCAACAAGATCTCAATCAAAGAATAAACCTTAGTTGGCGTTCCCATAACTGTCAACTCCCATTCAATCCATAGATATAGTATACAACAAACAGTGGTGATATCGACCACTTAATACAAAACTTTACATAAGTTGGTTAAAACAAACATCCAACTTTTCTTTTTTCTTTTTCTTTTCTATTTTTTTCGATTTTTTTTTTTTTTTTTTTTCAAACTACTAACATAAACATAGATGTGTAAAATTTCACCACATCACTAAAACGATAACTCTGGATAATTTTTCCATACTTTTCATAACTTCAGAAATAACGGTAATAGTGAAAGTAGTAAACACACGAAACATAAACTCAAAGATATACATTATTTACTTTCACTCCAAATGCATTGTGCAATTTCCCGACCTAACCATAGATAATGAATTACGCATGCGAACACAGGTAATGTAAGGAAACACACTTTGCCTAAAGCAATTAACCAACCACGGATTTTAATCTACAGGGTAGGCTAAGGTGTAAGGGTGTAACGAAACATTTTAACAAAGGTGTAAGAAACGAAAGGAATGGCTCTGAGTGTTTTTCTAGGGGTATCTTACTCTAAAAGTGAGAGTAACAAAAGGGTTTATACGGGGGTTAACTAACCAGTGTAGTTAGCTAATAACACATAACTTATAAAGGCTATTTGGGTGTAATCCTAGAAATTTACTAATTTAGACAAGTCATTCCAATTATATAAATAATACTTATTATGGTGGTCTCGAATAGTATACAAGCCAAGTTCTATAAGTTTACAAGTCACCGGCACACTCATAGATTTGTGAATTTTGAAAAATCACAATTTTTGAAAATAACGTCATGTGTGCAGCAATGCAACTTAGACTTTAAACAAAAACATGCTAAAAATTTTAAAATTTTGATATATTAAGCACATTTTAAGCATATTTTGAAAAAGTTTAGGACAAGTAAGTGTTAAGTGTTCTAATTCTCCAATCCCCCCACTTAAGTTAAACAACGTCCTCGTTGTTTGTATAAAAGGTTAAAAACTGGAAAATAAAAGAATTAGAACAGAAAAACTCCCCTGAGATTTGCTCGGTATGATCCTCCATTTGTATAAGAGCAAAAATCATCTTTCTTGTGGATGAGAACGTTTAAGCTTCATAATAGATGTATCCACAGGAAATGCAGGAATCTATAATACCACCAAGACTTTAAAACACACCTAAGTTAAGAAAGGTTCAAACTTGCATAATACATTAGTAGTTAGTTAAAATAAAACTTAAAAATTAAAAATGAAAATCATCAGGTCAGTCGATGTGCCGTATCTTATGGAAGAAGATACGCCGTATCGAGCCTGGAATAATTACGAATCAAAATAAAAGATGCGCCGCATCCTTAACCAGGGATGCGCCGCATTAAAATAAACTGATAAAAAGTTTTAAAGTCAAAAATAAAAAATGCAGAAAAAATAAAGATATAACCATTGCAGGAGATGCGTCGCATCTCAGAATTGAGATGCGCCGTATCCTCTGCGGCCTGACTGACTCGACACAAAAACAGAATAATAAAAATTTCTCCGGGTTGTCTCCCGGCCAGCACTTGTCTTTATTCCAGAGTCTTCAAGTTAGACTCACGTTCAGCTCTTCATTTCAATATTTCAGGTTCAAACTCCACCACCTCGTTCTCATTATCCTCAATTTTATTATCAAAGTATTTCTTCACACGTTGCCCGTTTACTTTGAATATATAACCATTTTTATCGCATATTTCAATAGTTCCATATGGATACACTTTCTTGACAACGAACGGACCCGTCCATCTTGATTTAAGTTTACCAGGATACATCTTTAATCTGGAATTAAATAGTAGCACTTTCTCTCCAATAGTAAATGTTTTATCCCCATGTAACCTCGAGTCATGCCATCTTTTAGTTCTTTCTTTGTAGATCTTAGTATTTTTGTAGGCCTCATCTCTTAGTTCATAGAGTTCATTAAGTTCCATGAAACGGTTCTTCGTTGCAGCTTCCATATCCATATTACAATTTGTTAAAGCCCAATATGCACTTTGTTCAATTTCGACCGGTAGGTGGCATGCTTTTCCGTATACAAGACGAAATGGAGTGCATCCCGTTGGTGTCTTATAGGCTGTACGGAATGCCCATAAAGCATCATTTAACTTGTCAGACTACCCTTTTGGATTAAATCCAGTCGTTTTTTCAAGAATTCGCTTTATAGCCCTATTGGTTACTTCAGTTTGCCCATTGGATTGAGGATGGTACGCGGTGGAAACCCTATGATATACTCCATATTTTTGCAAGGCTCTTCCCAGATGGTGATTACAAAAGTGTGTTCCCCTATCACTAATCAATGCCTTAGGAATTCCAAACCTAGAGAACAAACTTTGCAAAAATTTAAGTACTACCTTGCTGTCGTTTGTTGGTAATGCTTGCGCTTCGACCCATTTTGATACGTAATCAACAGCAACCAAAATATATTTATTACCTTTAGATTCAGGAAACGGTCCCATGAAGTCCAATCCCCATATGTCGAAAACTTCACACACATGGATATAGTTTTGCGGCATTTCGTTTCTTGATGTTATATTCCCGGATCGTTGACACGCATCACATCCTTTTATATAGTCTTTTGCATCATCCAACATAGTGGGCCAATAAAATCCTGCATCAAGGATCTTTCTTCTTGTTATGACTGCACCGTGATGTCCCCCCGTTGGCCCTGAATGGCAATGTGCCAATATTGTTGGGATGTCATCACCATCTACGCATCTTCGTATAATATTGTCAGGACATAATTTAAAGGCATAAGGTTCATCCCAAATATACTCGCCAGCGCGAGTTAGAAACCTTCTTTTCTCTTCGGATGTTAGCCCTTTTGGAATTTCATTTGCAACAATAAAGTTTATAAAGTCGGCATACCATGGTCCATTATTATTGCTCTTAATTCCAACCATCATAAGGTGTTCATCAGGAAAGTCATCAGCTATTTCCCTTTCGTCAAGCACCTCCATATTAGGGTTTTCAAGTCTAGATAAGTGGTCAGCAGCTAGATTCTCGGCACCCTTTTTATCTTTAATTTCAATATCGAATCCTTGGAGCAATAAAACCCACCTAATAAGCCTTGGCTTGGCATCCTGTTTATTGAACAAATACTTCAAAGCAGAATGGTCAGTGTAAACCATAGTTTTTGACAATATAAGGTATGATCTAAATTTATCGAATGCAAAAACTACTGCTAAAAGTTCTTTTTCCGTGGTGGTGTAATGTTCTTGGGCATTATTCAGTGTTTTGCTAGCATAATAAATTGGCTTAAATTTCTTATCAATCTTTTGACTAAGTACAGCTCCAACAGCAAAATCACTAGCATCACACATTAGTTCAAAAGGCAGATTCCAATCCGGTGAAATTATAATTGGTGCAGAAGTTAGTTTTTCTTTAAGTATGTTAAATGCCTTTTTGCAATCTTTAGAAAAGTCAAACTTCGCATCTTTTAGCAATAATTGGGTCATAGGCCTAGATATCATTGAAAAATCCTTTATGAACCTACGATAGAATCCAGCATGCCTTAAAAAACTTCTAACACCTTTTACATTAGTGGGGTAAGGTAGTTTGGCAATTACATCAATTTTAGCTTTATCGACTTCTATACCTTTCCCAGAAATCTTATGTCCTAACACAATTCCCTCTCTAACCATAAAATGACATTTTTCCCAATTAAGAACAAGGTTAGTTTCTTCACACCTAGCAAGCATTTTATCAAGTTTAAATAGACAATCACTAAATGAGTTACCGAACACCGAGAAGTCGTCCATGAAGACTTCCATAAAGTCTTCTACCATATCATGGAAGATAGCCGTCATACAACGTTGGAAAGTAGCAGGGGCGTTGCATAGTCCGAACGGCATTCTCCTATAGGCGAAGGTTCCATAAGGGCAGGTGAAAGTCGTCTTCTCTTGATCTTCGGGGGCAATGGGTATTTGGAAGAAACCTGAAAAACCATCTAAAAAACAATAATAATCATGCCCTGATAGTCTTTCTAACATTTGATCAATAAATGGAAGAGGGAAGTGATCTTTTCGCGTAGCATCATTGAGTTTGCGATAGTCGATGCAAACTCTCCATCCAGTAACGGTTCTTGAAGGGATTAGTTCATTATCGTCATTGAGTACCACCGTCATTCCTCCCTTTTTTGGTACAACGTGGATAGGACTGACCCACGAGCTGTCGGAAATTGGGTAGATAAGTCCGGAGTCAAGTAATTTCACAATTTCATTTTTCACCACATCTTGGACTTTTGGATTCAAACGCCTTTGAGGTTGGATAGTTGGCTTGAATTCATCCTCCATAAGGATTTTATGCGTAAAAAATGACGGGCTAATTCCCTTAATATCAGACATACTCCACGCTAATGCTCCTCTTCGTTTATATAGTACCTGCAAAAGGGATTCTTTTTCTTTTGGCGTTAAATCAGATGCAATAATAACGGGCGAATTAGTATTTCCATTTAAATAGGCATACTCCAAAGTAGAAGGGAGATCCTTAAGCACAGGTTTAACATTATCAATTTCAGTAGCACTAGCGGAATAAACTTGTTCTTTAACTATATCGCTGTTGTCATTAGATAGATGCGCCGCATCGATATTTTCGATGCGGCGTATGTCGTTAAATACAGCAGAGTCAGTAGCTAAATCATTATCAATAGTATTCTCTTCAACTTGATCTTCTATAGCAATTGTGTTTTCTAGATTTTTAAGCAGAAAAGAATCAAGTAAATTACTTTTTAACAATTTCTGAGTAAATTGATTAATCGTGTCATCAGAAACATCGATATTATAGCATTCATCTTCATCGGAATTATCTTTACTCATAGATTGTTCCATGTTAAACTCAACCTCATCTTTTCCTATGGTAAGAGTTATCTTTTTATTAAAAACATCAATTATGGCCCTAGCAGTGGCTAAAAATGGTCGTCCTAATATTATAGGAGTTCTAGAATTTTCAGGCATATCGAGGATAACAAAGTCGATAGGTAATTCAAATTTATCAACTTTTATTAATATATTTTCAGCTATTCCTAATGGGTATTGTATGGACCTATCAGCTAGTTCTAAGCACATCCTAGTAGGTTTTGGTTCACCAAGACCTAATTTATCATACATAGAAGAGGGCATAAGACTTATACTAGCTCCTAGGTCGGCTAAAGCATTTTCAATATGCAAATTTTTAATTTGACAAGGAATAGTGAAACTCCCTGGATCTTTTTCTTTAGACGGAAGTTTGTTGAGCAATGCTGCTGAGCTTCTTTTCCCCATTGTTATGGTGCAAGCCTCTTCAAGTTTAGACTTGTTTGTAAGCAAGCTCTTCAGATATTTAGCATATTTTGGCATTTGCACCAGGGCTTCCATAAATGGTATGCTTAGCTGCAGCTGCTTGAGATTCTCCAGGAATTTCTTTTGATAGGCATCTTCTTTCTCTTTCCTTACCCTATGTGGGAAAGGTAGTGTTGATCGTTTAGATTCAACAGAAGGTTCTTCTCTAATTACTGGTTCTGGATCAGTCTCTTTTGGTTGCTCTTGCTCAGGTGATAAAAATTCAGGGGAAATCTTGTTTGTACCGTCATCCTCGGGTGTCTCTCCGATTTGAAAGGTTGACTTTCCGCCTCTAGTTGTAATCCCTTTCAAGTCTTGCTTTACCAAAAGAACCCTGTTAAGCACCGTTGACAATTGGTGCACTTCAATTGCCAATCCATAAATCATGTTATTTTGTTCCTTTAGTAACAGCTCATGACTGCCTTTGAATTCATTAATAAAGTTTCTTGCTTCATGATGTTCTTTTTCATTGGCTTGAGCGATTTGTAGTGCAAACTCTTCCATGGTAAGATTTCTTCGGGGTCTTCCGAACAAGTTGGGGAAAATATCGAACATCGTTCCTGAAAATTAAAGATAGGTAGATTTCAAAGTAAAAGTTTCCAGGTATAAGGGTCAGAGTATTTTCTGTTCGGAGATAAGAAAAATAAAAGTTGCTGATATCTGCAGACGATGCGCCGTATCCAAAAAGTTGGATACGCCGTATCTTATAATCGTTAAAATTAAATCAGACTTTATTCAGAAAATAGATACGCCGCTTTAGAAATTAGAATGCGCCGTATCAATTTTAATAATCAAAAATCGATATTTATTTAAAATTAAATGCGTTGTATTAACAAAAGTTAATGCGCCGTATTTTCGTTACGTTTCAAAATATAAGATTTTTTATTCAGAAGATACGCCGTATCGACAGAAATCGATGCGCCGTATCTGTTTATTAATTCGAAAACCGTTTTTAATTAAAATAATAGATACGCCGTATCTACTAAAGCAGATGCGTCGTATCGCGTTAACGTTTAGAAAAAAATTTATCAAAAACAGATACGCCGTATCTTGGGGAAAGATGCGTCGTATCGAATTAATTAAACGCGTTGTATTTTATAAAAATTAAACGCAATACGCCGTATCTGAGAGATCAGATGCGCCGTATCGTTCGACTTAGCTCAGTACAACGATAACAGAATACAAAAATATACGAAAAATAAAAACAAATAAAAACACAAACGAAAATAAACACAAAGAAAACAAATAGCAAACAAAAACAGAAAATATGCAAAATAATACAATGAATGCAAATTAATCTAATATACAACACAATTAGCGGTTAGATTAAAAAAAATTAAAAACCTAATTAAAATACTAATCAAATTAACAGATAATAACAATTCACTCCCCGGCAGCGGCGCCAAAAACTTGATGCGTGCGATGCGTCGTTGCGGTTTAGTAGTATTAATGCCTACTCAAGTTTTAAATTTATATTTAGCCGACTTATCAATAACACACACACTTAACGAGCAGTGTACCCGGTCAGTATGAATATAATGGTAAGTAGAGTGTCGATCACTAAGAGTGGAACGTATTATCTCGTTATTCTAATCAGTATTTTAATATATTAAGTTAGCTATACAACCTAATCTAACGCAAGGGGGTTCAGCCTGAGAGACTGGCACGATTTGGTTGCAATTAAATAATAAACTAAACCAATAGGCACGAATCAGCGAATAGCACACACGTACACAGATAAACACTTGAGACAATAAGAAGATCTGTCCTTATGATTAAGTAGATTGTCACTTGTTTTATTGATAGTTTTATATGAAGTGTATGTAGTTAATCCTTTCTCGTTGGTCCTATTCTTATCGGTGAGTAAACCCTTAATGATTACTTTTGTCTAAAAGTTATTCCTAAGTGATCAATTTAGTAACAACCGTGGGAGCCACATTATTTTCCGCAGTCAAATGCGCAGGCCACTAATAAACACAGAGGTTATCAATGCACTAATAAGTAGTAACCAAAGACATCAACATATAAACTTTAATTGATGGGAAAGCAGTTTTAAGGGAGTGCAACCTTTCCGTTGTCACATTACACAAGCCATCAATCCTGATGAATTAAAGTTTACTAACACAATAAAACAAATCTACTTAATGAATTAAACACATGCAGCACCTTCTTACAGCTCTTGTATCTTCGTTTGGGTGTGTCTTGTGCTGCCTATTCGTCTGAATTCGTCCTAGGTTTCTGGTCTTCGAACCTCGTATATAATATTATGCTCTGACTAAAGGCTACGGAATTCGTCTGGTCTTAGGGTATTTATAGTTTCTGTCTGAGGGTAAGATGCGGCGCATCTAGTAAGTGGATGCGGCGCATTGACTTAACTTCGCGTGGGGTCCAAGATTAATATATTCAGGAATATTCGTACACCGCCAGAAGATGCGGCGTATCTTCATTCTTGGATGCGGCGCATGTCTTTTGCCGTCTTGGATAATATCTTGTGAAATCTTGATAGCGATGCGCCGTATGTAATAAGTGAGATGCGGCGCATCTGGAGCAGAATGTCTTGATCTTGTACATTTCGGTAGACTCTTAACTTCTTGCATGTTTTGCTCCATAATTAGTCCAAAATCGCCAAGTTTCACCAAATGCTTGTTTTTACCTGAGAATTACAAAAGTAAACGATTAAGTATCAATCCTCATACATAATATAATAAAACAAGTCAAATTAATAGGATAAATGATAGTAATAAAATGTACTTATTTGAGTTCATCACATATCCCTGCTGATTCCCCATAACTCCAACCATTTGTCTTTGTTGACCCATGTTGAAACTCGGCTATGCAATCTGCCTGTTGCGAGTGTTCGATGAAATTCTTTGGTTGTTGTTAGTTGGTGTGGAATAGCGTCCTTGTAATGCCTTTGACATTAAAGCAAATGCTTGTGTCATTGCAGCAATAGCTTCATCATTGTCAGTGAACTCTGGTTCTTTTAATTGTGGATATTGTTGTTGTGGAATGACTTGTTGTTGTGGGTAGAATTATTATTGTGGTATGACTGCAGTTTGTGGAACGTATTGTTGCATGTAGTTCTGAGTGGAAGATGATGATGATGGTTGTGTAATCACTGGAACAGGTGATGGTGTTTGAGAAAGTAGTGCAAGAGGATCATGTTGCTTTGCTAACTTCTCTATCCTGACTTCATTTGCCTCTGCCTGGTTTTGCTTAAGGAAATCATAGAGCTGATCATAGTTCACTTGGTGTAGATCCTTGGTCTGGTTGACAATAGTGACGAATCGTCCCCATTCTTCTGGTAGATTGTTGATAAACTTGATGTTTTGAACAATTTGTCTTGGTGTCAACTTGTTTCTGATGAGCTCGTTCATTAGAGTGCAAAACCTGGTGTAGTAAGATTCAATGTGTTCAGCTGGAGTGGATGTGAACTTCTCCCATTCAGTTAGAAGCTTGTTTTCAACATCTTGTTGCCCAATTTCTATGCCATGACAAAGCTTTCTAACTCGTTCCCACATATCGTAAGCAGTTTCACAACTGTCGATAGCAGCAAAGATTTCTCGCGGTTAACCAAGTTGAATTAAGTGCATTGCCATGTCATCGGTTGCAATCTGCTTCCAATCCTCTACTGTGTATTCATCTTCTTTTTGTTCACGAAAGGACGGTGGTACAGGAGGTGTTGCATTTGGATCTCCAGGTTCTTGAATCTGACGAGGCTTGAATGGTCCATGGTTGATGGAGTGAAGTAGGAGTTTACCATTATCTTTAGTTTTGATATAGCGAAGCATACGGCTCGTCCATGGAAGATATCCACCTTTTTCAAGCATAGGAGGACGGTTTTCTGCACCGGCTGCATGAATGTCTTGCTGAGTTGTCATTGTTGATGTTTCGTATGATAAAGTTGAACTTGGATCGTTGCAACGAAATAGGAGTTGTGATTGGTAGGTTAAGATCAGTTGTTGTAGTGAAGCTTTGGTCTTGAACTGATGATCGTTTGAAGTTACTTGCAATTTTGATAAACTAGGGCAATTTAGATAAAAGTAGCAATTTAGATAAAATTACCAATTTCGACAAGACTATAATTTAGACAAAATCAAATGATCACAATTTCGACAAAGTTATCACAATTGCAATTTAGACAAAATCACAATTTCGATGTAAATCTCAATTTAGACAAAATTATACAATTTTGACAAAATCTCAATTTAGATAGAAATGTGCAATTTAGATAAAAAAAAATCTATCTAATTTGTACAAATTAGAAGATGTTTCCTTTGTCGAAGTATTCCACACACTTGTACAAGCACGGGAATACCGAGTTCACGTTTGATATTGAAGAAATCAAGTACAAGTTGAATTTAGATAAACTTTCTGAATTGCGACAGTTTTCACAATTGCGACAGTTTTCAGAATTTCGATAAGCCTGATTTGCGACAGCTTGAATTGCGACAAAATTTTGTGAATTGCGATAGAGCCCTGAATTCCGATAAAACCCACAATTGCGACAGATCTAGGACAGAATTGCGATAGATTTTGAATTTCGATAGAACCTAGCAATTTCGATAAGCTGGAATTTCGATAAGCCTTTGCTGCCAATTTCGATAGGTCCTTGTACAAGGAATTTTGATATGTCAGAATTTCGATAAACCACACAATTTCGATAAACCCTTGTTTTTATCTAAATTCCACCACAATTTAGATAAACCCTCTTTTATCTAAATTCCACCACAATTTAGATAAACCCTTATACAAGGGTGAGATTCGATAGATGAGCTGTTCAAACGAGAATCCACAAACAAGTAACAAACAATCTTCTAATCCTTTTTATACGATCAAACAATTTCAAAAACCCGTAAATAACTCTAATGATCAAACTTTTATCGCCTTTTTTACTTATAACTATATTTCGATACAAAGTATAAACCTTTTTTAACGAGCAAACTAAATTTTTGAAGATTTGATTCGAATGAAAAGTACCAAAACTCACTACTAAACACGTAAAAATTATGAAATGAAACAACTTTTAAACTAAAATTTGCGTAAAAAATCAAAGTTTACACAAAAAGTACACGTTTTTATTGAGAAGAAACGCAACTTTATGCTTACTTCGATCCAAAAAACGTAATGAACAAACTTCCTAAATCGTTGTCTGGCTATTTGATACCACTTGTAAAACACTAGAACTACTTTATCACATCAATAATATAACTCGTATGGAACTCTAGCAAGATGAGACAAGGAGAGTATGTATGTATATGAACCGATCGTATATTAGATTAAGGAAAGAAAGCACAAAACATAAAACACACACACACTCCCACCTATAACTCTCTAAAGCACACCTCTAAATGAAGTGGGAGTGGTGTACTTATAGTAAACATGAGACGCCCTAGTGATTCCCTAAAGGCTTTCTATGGGCTTTGGTTGGGCTTATGTTGGACTTGGATTTATATAACTTTACTTATAACATATTAGAGATGTGGGTTGGAGGGAGTTGGGAGAGATATTAGAGAAAGGGGGCGGAATAACATATGTGTGGATTAGGTCAAACGGGTGATTAGGTTAAAGTTATATAACCGGGTGTCATTTAGTTCATTGGATCGGGTCAGCTTTAGTCAGTTTGGATTAGTTCATGGGCTGCAATGAAATTGAATTGTATGGGCTGTGATGGAAAGATTGAATATTGGGCTGAAATGAATCAATTATCAAATGTACTTTTAATACATTGTGTTAATTGTGGTATATTGAGTGGTATTTTTGGTATTAAAAATTTTCACGGGGATACATAGTTCATGGCTCGAATTATTATGTTCAACAAAAATGACTACGGGGTTTTTGTACGGTATTATTGATTTGATTTTGAAGTGACATTTCACGGGTACTTATTTATCTTTGAGATATGGAGTTACTCTCAAGAAAACTTGTCTGGGCAATTTTATTCAGTGTGACTTAGAATGGACAATCTAGTTATAACTGATGTAAGGAGTTACGTTGTAGTGCTCACAGTATAGCTATCACTTTAAGGAGTTACGTTGTAGTACTCAGTGTCACACAAAGATGTGGATTGTTCACAAGACGCGTTAGTACAAGCATTAAGTCAAAAAAGTTAGGGTGTTTACTTCTTTTTCAAGTTGGTCATATCGGGTTGTCTCCACATGTGGTCATTTACTAGCAGCCGGTGAATTTTAAGGAGGTTCGTTTTCAGGTTGGGTTGAGAGAAGTATTTAGAGTATTTTTTTCGACATATTCTCACGAAACTATGCTTCGACGATTTGTTATGGCTTTAATATTGCATCAAGTAAAAGGTAATCTATGGGCATGTGCACAAGTTTATGATGTTTCCGATGACTCGCAACCATCAGGAGGGAGAAGTACACGAAGAAAGAAGTAATGTCTCGTCTTCAGTAATTTGGTTTGTGGGTACATCGAGGCTTATTACCAACTTGGATGCAAATAATTTGTGAGGTATGTTGTTATGATGCTTCCCGAACGACAACCATGGTGCTACACTTTAACTGTTTACTTTCTTCACTGCGTGAAAGAGAGTTGTCGATTCAGGAGGGAGCAGATAAAAGAAAAGGCTCACTAGTTAGGAGGGAGTAATAACCTAACTAGAACATTACAGTGAAGTTCAGAGCTACAAGAATTAGTGCCGTCAGTGCCAAAGATCGAACGCCGAGATCGTCGGAAGAGAGAACTTAAGTCTGCCTCAGGATCTAGACTACAGAGACTCTAGCTTCAACAAAAGTTTATTATTATTGTAATTCACTTTGTTTATAGGTCTCATTGTAACCATTCACGTGTGACGATATCTTGGAGGGAGATTGTTAGCAATGCTTTTTTTATAAAGATATCGTCACTCAAGTGAATTGGACTAGATTTGTAGAAAGTAGAGCCCGCAGGGACTACTACTGTTTAAGTGGCAAAACTAGTAATGTAATAGGGCTATAAATACCCCCTCATTACTCTCCATGAGGGGTATGGGAATTCATTGTATTGTTTCATATTTCTTAAGCTAATAAACTTTAAGTGTTTTCTCCACCCTCTCTCTACTTTCTCTCACTAGAAAAGATGAAGATAATCATCTTCTTCAACCAACCAAGACCTCCCGAATCACATAAATCTTTCCCATATTCGATCCTACAAGCTTAGTCCAACCATAAGCCCTCTTATACTATTCTATTATATTACATTCGACACACTACAAAGTTGTTAATACGAAATGACCATCACTTTAAATCAATGCTAACACTTGCGGTCAAGACAGTTCTTTAAATCATATTCCTATATGTTGTACCTTGCACACAATATAAGATTTCTCCCACTTGTGCATGGAACAACATCATGTATCAGATAAACAACACGTCACTCGTTTGTTTATGTGATCAATATGATTGTGTCATAGATATTAGCATAATTAGTAGATATAGAACCACATTGTCTAGTAAGGAAACGTACATGACTATCCTTAAAACCACAAGTGTCTACAATTGGAAAGTAATTATCTCAAGACATTCTAGAGATAATTTGGGTTACTACCAAGATGACAAAGCTTGTAGCTCCCACTGAATTACAGATCATTACAATAATTCACTATTCAGTAATTACAACACAATGCTCCCACTGGATTTGACAACATTGAGAAGACCCATTCGTAACAATTACTTAGGTACTAAAAAGAGTGTATTCTACTATGTAGATGATGGACTATCCATCAATGCAATTAACTTGAAAATTGGGCATGCAATTTTTCCTTAATATGTCTACCATCCCCAAAATGGTATGTAGCATCTTTAAGTGGTCAAAGCACAACAACTAGATAAATTATGCTAGTTTGCCTTTTACCAATTTTGCGGTAATTAGTCTAGCTTCTAATTTAATAACTCAGAAAATGTGCAATTTTCTTAACTATTAAAGTTTGCTATGAGTTATTTCTTAGAATTTAGACAATTCTAATTTTCCTATCTTACCTTTCTCATTCATGAAAAAGAATAGGATTAAGTCTCACTCTTCTCTCAAAGAAAAGAGACTAGGTTTATTCTTTTAGTAAAGTTGACTCTAGCCAAAAACCCCTACGGGTGTAGATCAATTTACCACTAAAAGAATGTCCCACGTTTACGGTTTAACGTTGCATTAATACATTAAAAGAATTTACAAAATTCAATTTTAGTATTTTCGATAATACAATCTTTTCAAGAAAATAAAATACCCAAGGAAATATTCATATAACCATTGAATTTTCTTGAAAACTAGGATCCAAATTTTCATAGTTTCACTACATCAGTTGATCTGCTAGTAGTAAAAGTACAAAATATGGTAATCTGCCGAACAATAATCGGCAAACAATTTCCAACTCCTAGATCATTATGGGATTTACATTTGCCAAATACAATTTGCAAAGTAAGCATGTTTCATCCCATCTCATGCCTTAAGTTTCTAGGTCTCACTAACAACTTAATTAAGTCGTCTCATTTAGAAACTGCAAATTCTCCATATATGGTCTCACGCATTAACGAAAATTTACCTTGTCATTAATATCTAGGCAAGGTCTCACTTACGCTAAATATTAACTCCAAGTGTTTCTTATAATTAGATAGCATGGACTTAAATTTTAGGGTACTGATTCACTGGAATCAACACATATTTTTCTCCAAGATTTACAAAGGAAATATGTAAACCCGAGTCGTTATCCCCAACGAAGGATTGAATGGAATTCGTGATCTCGGTTCGTGATTGCGTATGATGAATAGTAGAAAGTAAAGGGGTTTTGGGTTTCTATGCTAAGATAAGTGAACATAAAAAACGACTTAAGAAATAAGGAAAACGATAATCTAAGGAATTAAGCTAAGATAAGTGAACATAAAATAAAAACGACTTAAGAAATAAGGAAATCGATAATCAAAGGAACGCGTAATTAAAAAGTAAAGAAAATCTAAAAAATACGTTTAAACCGGGAAATCCCGAGCCTAAACGTCAAAATGGTGAAATACTAACTCTACGGGCACAAATCTATTTTTCCTAAGTCCTAAATGATAAAAGAAAATTTTACAAAAAAGAATTATATTTTTCTGATAATTATTTAATTAATTATGAATTAAAAACTAAATTTAAAAGAAAAATAGATTAAAAATAATAAATGTGAATGGAAAATTACCAAAAATTACAGGAAACTACTAAAATGAACCTATGAAAAATAAAATGGGAGTGCTAGCTTATACAGATAAGCTGTAATAAGCAAAATGGAGGAAATAAGCATAAAAGGGAAAACAAAGTTAAAATAATTAAAGAAGGAGAAAAAACATAAAAAGACCCTAGGGCATATGGTTGGTGTGTGTGGGTGTGATCTAGAGGACTGGGGTTCGAACCCCAGTTTTGTCACTTTTTCTTTTTATTTTATTTTTTAGTTTTTCTTTTAAAAACTGATAAAGCTAATAAAAGTAAGGAACTTTTGAAAAGGAAAACTTTTTAGAACTTAGAAATAAGCTCAAATAAGCTGGGCTTATTTGATCAGTGGGATTTTATAAAAAAATACAAATAGAAGCTAGAGTTAAAAGGAATGAAAAAGCTAACAATAAGCTAATAGGAAACTACAATAAGCTGAGAAAACTAATAATAAGCAAATCAGACAACACAAATAAGCTACAATAGGGGAAATAAGCACTGAACAAGGGCAAAAAAAAGCTAAAAAGCTACTAAGGCCTGCTGATATGGTCTAGGAGCAGGGGAAAAAGGGACAAATTCAAGCTAACAAAAAGCTATAAAAAGCTATCTCTAAAAATCTAAAAAAAAAAAATATGAATGACAATATAAGCAAAAAATTAGAACTGAGCAAAAATTGAGCCAATTATAACTTAACATGAATAGATTAAAAATCAAAGAAAATTACTGCAAATAGGAAAATCCAAAAAAAACATACTGATCTATTCTAATAAGGACTGATTTTTGCTAACTATTGGCCAAGGATATAAGGTATTGAATACACTACTCAGAATAGACCTAATGGACTATGTGGAACCTAGAAACACCAAAAATGAGGGCTTAAAAGGGCTGGTCCCATAATAAGCTGATAAGCACAGTCAATGCTTCTAAAATTCCACTAACCCATTCAAAACCTAGAAATCCTTAATAACAGGCAAAAAACCTTCAAACAACAACTCCCAATAGCTGAATTAGACAAGATCAAACTTAGGACAAATGCAAATGAACAGTGATAAGCACTTCTTACCCATTTTAACCCATTAAGCCAAACAGTCCTTAAGGGACTGTTTTTGAAGATCTAAGCTACAAATCACCAAGATAAGCCATGAAACTGATTAACTATTGCTAATCTAACTTACTAACCACCTAATAAGCAGTTTTCAAAAAAGATAAGCACTAAATAAGCTAGTTCTATATTAAGCTATTTTGGCTATTTTTAAGGCATTTTAAGCAAAAAAACTATATTAAGCACCTATATCTATTAAATTAATAGCAAATATCCCTAAATATAACTAATAAGCTGAGAAAAGTGAAATAAGCACAAAATTAAGCTAATGAACAGTAGTTTGACTTACTTTGACCTAGGTTGACTTTTGTTGACCTTCCTTCAATTCTTGAACTACTAACAGAGATTGCTTCTAATAGGCTTGAATAAGCTCTAATAAGCTCGAAAGAGCTTATTTGAACAAGTTTAACAGCTTAAATCATGAAAACGATGATGAACAGTTTTTGGCGGGAAATTAAGTTACGACTAAAAACTTGGCATTAATTTATAAAACATTTAAATTACAACTTGAATAAATCATACAATTCAGAAATAACAAAACCCAGAAGGAATTTTACATAAAACTTTGAATTTTCTAAAATTACACTACGAATGGTCTAAAAATAGGGACAACTCTTTCTTGGTATCTTCATTTCCTTAAATAGCTATCCAAAAAGCATCTCTGATCATTCCTGAGCAAATCCCACCATTGGTTTGGCTTGGATAAATCCCAGTCGTCCAGTTATGTTTTGGCGGGAAATTGAGTTAAGTGGATTATCCAGCTGGAACTTGCATCACGTGAAAAGGGTACTAGTCTGGAGCTAGAGGAGGGGGGAGGTTGAGTGTTTTAGGGAAAAGAATGGGGTGGTGTCAGGGAAGGTGGTTTCTAGTATTTGGCGGGCTAGTAGTTTGGAGAAGGTGGGTTTGACTAGGTCAGACCTAGTGTTTAACTAAAAAAAATGGGTTCAGGTAAAATGAGAACGGGTTAGGATTTGGGCTTTTTAATGGTTGGGCTGGGTTTAGGGGTAAAAGGGTTTTATTAGTTTTGGGTATAGTTTTGGGATTTGGTTTAGAGGTAAGTTTAGGGATCATAAATGTACAATCCGAAAGTTGAGGGACCATTTTTGCCAAATAGGAAAAATTAATCCAAGGGTCAATCTTGACATTTTAATATTCTTTGAGGTTGATCTTGACAACTTGATCAATTTCTTGGTCCAAACTCATGAATTTCTTCCCCGTCCTCGGCTTTTCACGATTTTCCAATCTTGTGCTCGGTTTTTTCCGTTTTTGCCCCGTTTTCAATCCTTTTGTACCTGAAACACATAAAAACACAAACCACGGATATTTGCAACAATATTTGGTATATTTGGGTGTTTTTTGTCATTTTTGTGTCTTTTATGGTTATAAAATGATGATTATTTACACACTTATCAATCCCCCACACTAAACTATTGCTAGTCCCTAGCAATCCGATCATGTGAAGTAATGAAAGGATCAAAAATGTTGGGTTTATGGATTTGATGATACAAAACTTAAAAAATGAAACAAGAAAGAATGAAACATGAAGGACTCACTTGCAAAAGAAGATTTATATTTTAGTCCTTCGTAGTATTTTGTAAACCCTAATTTCTATTATATAAAGAAATTAGAGGTACAGGTTTTTATAATTGTCTTTCATAATGTAGATATCAAAAGGGTGTGTGTGTGTAACCTAGGCGTGTAGGTTTGTAAACGCCTAGGGTTTGTAAAGTTGGTTTGATCCTTCAAGGTCTGAGATGTCTTAGATCCCTGTTACAGTTAGGTAACATGTTATATTCTGATCAAATATAATTGGAGGTGATTGTGAAGAGAAACTTTGTGTCAATAACAATTGAATTGTTTTAATCCGCTGTGCATATTTGTTAATTGTTATTGTTAAACCCTAAGGCTCAAAACGATCCATGGAGTCTAATAAACTCCACAATTGGTATCAAAGCTTGGGGAGCTCGTTACCTAGGGATTCACAAAGTTTATTGATGACGACAGAAGCAGATTTGAAGAAGGATCGGACTGGTTCTTAAGAGGTATTACCGGATTTATTTTTTTTATCGATCTGTTGTAGCGACGTAATACAACTGGGAAAGAATTAATACAATTTTTTGTCGTCTTTGAATTAAATTGGCCTCGTACTAGTTATCAATTGTCAGTTGTGGGGTCGGTCTGTGATCGTATTATTATTAATTGGTCGGTGGATGATTTATATATGTGGGACTGATCAAGAAAGCAGATCGTGGACACGAATTGATTTGAATATTAAAAGAGGGTCGGGTCAATGCTGCTGCTATTTTTTTTCCTCGTACAGCTAATATTATATTCATACAAGTTGTTGACAAGTGCAAGTGTGATGGTTATTGTATTGTTTTGTCGTCTTCTGCACATGGGGTTTCATACTGATCGTTTTCATTGATTAAAAATTGTGCTGCTATGAATATTCATATTATACTCTGCTGCTAAGTTATTTTACTCTGCTGTCGGTGGATATTTTATCTGCTGCTGCATTATTACTCTGCTGCTACGTCTGATACACTCTGCTGCTAGCTTGGATCACTCTGCTGCTCGACATATATCATTTTGCTGCTTGTTATTGGATTCTGCTGCTGTGCTTATTGTGTTTGGTTCGATATAGTAGCATGATTTACGAGTAGTAAGGGGAAGTACATGGTTGAATGGTTATGGTGATCACACATACAGGGGAAGTTCACACACACGAAGAAGATTGTTTTTGGTTTATTTGTTCGTTAAAGTTTTAAAGGCTCGCATTAATTTTCTTATTGGAGGAGATGATTATTTATTATTTCTTTGATGATGCGGTTGAATTTATCAAGGTTGTGTCTTAGCATACCTTTCAGGTGAGGTAACTTGTTTGTTCGTTCAAGTGACTCGAATTGACAAAACACTTGAAGGAGTTACATTGTAGTGCTCAGTGGTTGTTGTCAAGAGATTGCGGTCTCCCTATACGTTAAGTATACGTTCGAAGTCGTATTTAGTACAAGGCATAGGACACAGGGTTGGTTTCTTCTACTTCAACATCAAATTGGTGATGATTATTTTTCTTCAACAATACATAAAGCCTACTGATTTGAAGAATCATTTTATGTACATGCATCACTCAAAGGGAAGTTTCTACGGTTTATTCATTCTCTATTTGTTGATAACAAAAAGGGGAAGATATATTGTGATGGCATGGCATGGTTTAAGGGGAAGACAAGTTTGTTTCATTCATGGTGAGATTTAATTATCTCAACTTCTGCTACTTCGTCTAGGGAAGTTCGTACAAGAACGTGTTTGTTTTGTCATCATCAAATAGGGGAAGATTGTTGGGTTTATGGATTTGATGATACAAAACTTAAAGAATGAAACAAGAAAGAATGAAACATGAAGGACTCACTTGCAAAAGAAGATTTATATTTTAGTCCTTCGTAGTATTTTGTAAACCCTAATTTCTATTAAATAAAGAAATTAGAGGTACAGGTTTTTATAATTGTCTTTCATAATGTAGTCTACAAAAGGGGTGTGTGTGTAACCTAGGCGTGTAGGTTTGTAAACGCCTAGGGTTTGTAAAGTTGGTTTGATCCTTCAAGGTCTGAGATGTCTTAGATCCCTGTTACAGTTAGGTAACATGTTATATTCTGATCAAATATAAATGGAGGTGATTGTGAAGAGAAACTTTGTGTCAATAACAATTGAATTGTTTTAATCCGCTGTGCATATTTGTTAATTGTTATTGTTAAACCCTAAGGCTCAAAACGATCCATAGTCTAATAAACTCCACAAAAAAGAATACCAAACATACCCCGTTTCGAATTTTTATTCATTGCGAGAAATTTAAACTAAAACAAAAATAGGTAACATGCTTGATTTTCAAAAATGGTATCACGGAACAGGATTCACACAAACTGGATGTCTCCAGGGAATTGAAATCGTCATCCACTTTTTTATACTCCCAACTAAGCTTAAACTCAATGTGCAAATGCTTTTGTAAAATGCTAACACTACTTATACTAATAATCTATGTAAGCCGAGACTTAACTTTTCACTCCCACAATTTATTCAAGTTAGGTGACTGTGCTTGATTTTCAAAATTTTGATCACAAAAATCGACGTTTTTATAAGATTTTGACTAATACTAGTTGAAAGATAGATTTAAAATTTACAACAAGCAAACACATCAAAACTTATTGCATTTTGCAATATCATTCCATTTTTGCATTTTGCAATATCATTCCATTTTATTTTATTTTTTCTTTTCATTTTTTCATCATCATCTTTTTTTTTCTTTTTTTTTTTTTTTTCTTTTTTTTTTTTTTTTTTTTTTTTACTTGTGCAACATAAACTAACGGAGTTTCACGGGAACCAAGACCTTACACCTTCCGGAATAAAGGATCCAAGGGCCGTTACAACGGAGAGTTCCAAGACTCTAAACATTCCTGAAATGAGGATCCAAGGGTGTTAGACCAAGACCTCAACGCCTTCCGGAAATAAGGATCCAAGGGCCGATCTTGAACCGTAGCTTTTTTAGCACATACATTTATTACTTAACTTTTGTATTACTATGACATATGCTTGTTCCGAAGTTTAAATAAATCTTTGAACTAGTATTTTTCAAAATCGTATGAAAAAATGATTTTGTGTGTTCAAATGTTTGAAAATAAGCACTTATTAAGTCAGATTAGTTATCTCCTGGGAGGAAAAGCCATAGATTACTTATATAAGCTCTAAAGAAAACCAACTATTCTACGCTTAGCATTTTCATTTGCACATATCGTAAAACCTTAGTCTAATCGTTAAGGAAGCAGCCAGATCAACACTCTGGCAGAGTCGGGATTCCCTTTGTTCTAACCTAATCAAGACTAAACACTTCTTTTTTATTGCAATTTCTTATCTAAAAACGAAAAAAATTAAAATTTTTGGTCAAAACGGGGGTACTAGGGCACTAGAAGGTACAAATGTGACAAAATTCGCAAGAATTCCCCCCACACTTAGAATTGAATATTGCCCTCAATATTCAAAGTATCGGTTGTTATGCCAACACTTAGAACGTAAAAAGGTAATACTAATAGCCAAGTGTGTGAAAGAATTCTCTATTTTTCACAAACATGATTAAAAAGATATCCCTAGATAATCGTTAGCAAACAGATCGGATATTGGGCGGCTGGATTGAAAACAGGCGCATCAATCATCACGATCTAAGGGAAACCTGCAAACAAGAGCAAACAACACACAAAACAAAGCACAGTAGAGGAATCCCCCCACACTTAGTGTTAGAAAATAGAAAGAAGTCAGAAACATGGGTTGTCACCCATGAAATGCTAATGTTTTTGTTAACCGAGTCACTAGCTTGACTCGACCCCGAATTCATTTGTTCTTGGGGAAGCATGTGGAAGAAAAAATCTCCATCGGACTTTCATTCAAGATGTTTGGATAAACATTGAAGTACTTGAAAGTTCCACTCCGATGAGATACCTCCGGCTCAAAAGAATGATACATGGAGATGCCGGGGTCAAAAACTTTGTCCTCATTTCCAAACGAGTGAAGGAAAGGACAAGCTACCTTATAAGTACAGAAAGGTAGAAAAACTCGAACGACATATGTGAAGTCAATATAATGGCAATCCTCAGACGGAACTGTCACATATGTCGGAGAAAGAATGTCTCTATGAATCACGGGATTGACATTTGAGGTCATATCATCAGGATTAGAAATAATAGAGTCCTTGACCTCATCGTTCTCTAACACTTCATCAAAGAGAGGATTTATTTTGCTAGAAAAGTACTCATCATCAAATTCAAAAAGAGAATTCGAATAGACTTTGAGACTTTCATTTTGAACGTCCTCATCAGAAAGTGATTTGTCGTCACTAGAGGAAAAATAATCTTTGAAATTGAAAAGAGGGTTAGAAAAAATCCCGGAAGAATCCTCTGAAGTGTCACGAGGATAATCATCACAAAAAGACCAATCACATTCACTGTCGGATGTATCCTCAGACTCACTTGGGATTGGGATAAGGTTCTCAGCACTAGACTTTATGAATTCGTCCGATTCCTTTTCAGGAATAGTGCTAAGATGCTCATCCCCCATAATAAGAGAGTCCTCGGAGTTCATAGATGGTAAGATGGATGTGATTGCAATAGACTGAGGGAGTTGAGAAATGATATCGCTCAAAGGAATAGTACTCTCCTCGTCGTCTTCCTCATCATCGTTGCTAGCATAAATGGCTTTTATACGTTCCATTTGCTCTTCTGCTAGCAATTCTGCAATACTCTTGTCTTCATGCCTTTTCTGGACAGGTGTGATTGCAGCTGACGAATTCTCATAATATTCCTTCATTTGAATAGTATCCTCATCATCTTCATCAAGAATGGAAGCCTTGAGAAATTTGGCACGCGTTTCCGCTGCTCGTTCTTCGGCTAACAATTCTGCCATAGATTTTTCATGAATGATGGAATACTGTGGGGGTTGGACATTGTCAAAACCGGGAGTATTAAACCAAGGATTAGGTTCTTGATTCCACGGTTGACATTCATAATCGTCATGAAGACCCCCACAATTTGCACAAGGAACATTCAGAGCATTTTGAAACGATGTATCATTGAAATGTTGATAACATGGTTCAAGCTCAAATGAATTCTGAGGAAGGTGGCTGAAATCGTTTTGAAAATCTGGATAAGTGAATGTATTTTCGATTTCAGAAGTGCAACATATACAAAGTCCGTGAGTAAACCCACATTCCTTGCAAAAACATCGTTCACAAAGTGAATTATCTCCCAACAGATCTCCACATACATAGCAATTTTGCTGTTTGAATGAGAATAGTCGGGATTGTGGAGGGTGGTCGGAAAAACTTTGAGAATTATCGACGGAATTAGGATTTGATTTAATAGATAATTCACACCAATAACAAGATCCGTTTGGTGCATTATTTCCACACCGCTCACACAAACACTTGTAACAACGATGATCATCACCCAATATACTTTTACAATGAAAACAGTGATAGTCGAGTGACGACATAAGAATTAAACGGATAACAGGGATAAGAAGAAAATAGAATTAAACGGATAGAGGGTGAGAGATAAAGAATTAAACGAATAAGAGGAATAAGAAGAATATTTTTGATTTTTAAAATTTAGAAACATTTGATGAACACAAAAGAAAAAGGAAAATAAATTTGAAAAGAAAATCTTTTTGGGATTTTATAAGAAAAATATTTACGAGTGAAAACGATAACTTCACGAAGAAGGGTCTTCAAAACGCGCAACGACAAACAAGAATTAAAAATTCGCTTCAACCTTCCCCGGCAGCGGCGCCAAAAATTTGATTCGATGGAATCAACACATATTTTTCTCCAAGGATTTACAAAGGAAATATGTAAACCCGAGTCGTTATCCCCAACGAAGGATTGAATGGAATTCGTGATCTCGGTTCGTGATTGCGTATGATGAATAGTGAAAGTAAAGGGGTTTTGGGTTTCTATGCTAAGATAAGTGAACATAAAAAACGACTTAAGAAATAAGGAAAACGATAATCTAAGGAATTAAGCTAAGATAAGTGAACATAAAATAAAAACGACTTAAGAAATAAGGAAAATCGATAATCAAAGGAACGCGTAATTAAAAACGTAAAGAAAATCTAAAAAATACGTTTAAACCGGGAAATCCCGAGCCTAAACGTCAAAATGGTGAAATACTAACTCTACGGGCACAAATCTATTTTTCCTAAGTCCTAAATGATAAAAGAAAATTTTACAAAAAAGAATTATATTTTTCTAATAATTATTTAATTAATTATGAATTAAAAACTAAATTTAAAAGAAAAATAGATTAAAAATAATAAATGTGAATGGAAAATTACCAAAAATTACAGGAAACTACTAAAATGAACCTATGAAAAATAAAATGGGAGTGCTAGCTTATACAGATAAGCTGTAATAAGCAAAATGGAGGAAATAAGCATAAAAGGGAAAACAAAGTTAAAATAATTAAAGAAAGGAAGAAAAACAGAAAAAGACCCTAGGGCATATGGTTGGTGTGTGGGTGTGTGAGCTAGAGGACTGGGGTTCGAACCCCAGTTTTGTCACTTTTTCTTTTTATTTATTTTTTTTTCTTTTAAAAACTGATAAAGCTAATAAAAGTAAGGAACTTTTGAAAAGGAAAACTTTTTAGAACTTAGAAATAAGCTCAAATAAGCTGGGCTTATTTGATCAGTGGGATTTTATAAAAAAATACAAATAGAAGCTAGAGTTAAAAGGAATGAAAAAGCTAACAATAAGCTAATAGGAAACTCCAATAAGCTGAGAAAACTAATAATAAGCAAATCAGACAACACAAATAAGCTACAATAGGGGAAATAAGCACTGAACAAGGGCAAAAAAAAGCTAAAAAGCTATTAAGGCTGCTGATATGGTCTAGGAGCAGGGGAAAAAGGGACAAATTCAAGCTAACAAAGCTATAAAAAGCTATCCCTAAAAATCTAAAAAAAATATGAATGACAATATAAGCAACAAAATTAGAACTGAGCAAAAATTGAGCCAATTATAACTTAACATGAATAGATTAAAAATCAAAGAAAATTACTGCAAATAGGAAAATCCAAAAAAAAAACTTACTGATCTATACTAATAAGGACTGATTTTTGCTAACTATTGGCCAAGGATATAAGGTATTGAATACACTACTCAGAATAGACCTAATGGACTATGTGGAACCTAGAAACACCAAAAATGAGGGCTTAAAAGGGCTAATCCCATAATAAGCTGATAAGCACAGTCAATGCTTCTAAAATTCCACTAACCCATTCAAAACCTAGAAATCCTTAATAACAGGCAAAAAAAACTTCTAACAACAACTCCCAATAGCCTAATTAGACAAGATCAAACTTAAGACAAATGCAAATGAACAGTGATAAGCACTTCTTACCCATTTTAACCCATTAAGCCAAACAGTCCTTAAGGGGCTGTTTTTGAAGATTTAAGCTACAAATCACCAAGATTAGCCATGAAACTGATTAACTATTGCTATTCTAACTTACTAACCACCTAATAAGCAGTTTTCAAAATAGAGATAAGCACTAAATAAGCTAGTTCTATATTAAGCTATTTTAGCTATTTTTAAGGCATTTTAAGCAAAAAAAAACTATATTTAGCACCTATATCTATTAAATTAACAGCAAATATCCCTAAATATAACTAATTAGCTGAGAAAAGTGAAATAAGCCCAAAATTAAGCTAATGAACAGTAGTTTGACTTACTTTGACCTAGGTTGACTTTTGTTGACCTTCCTTCAATTCTTGAACTACTAACAGAGATTGCTTCTAATAGGCTTGAATAAGCTCTAATAAGCTCGAAAGAGCTTATTTGAACAAGTTTAACAGCTTAAATCATGAAAACGATGATGAACAGTTTTTGGCGGGAAATTAAGTTACGACTAAAAACTTGGCATTAATTTATAAAACATTTAAATTACAACTTGAATAAATCATACAATTCAGAAATAACAAAACCCAGAAGGAATTTTACATAAAACTTTGAATTCGACTTAATTTTCTAAAATTACACTACGAATGGTCTAAAGACAGGGACAACTCTTTCTTGGTATCTTCATTTCCTTAAATAGCTATCCAAAAAGCATCTCTGATCATTCCTGAGCAAATCCCACCATTGGTTTGGCTTGGATAAATCCCAATCGTCCAATTATGTTTTGGCGGGAAATTGAGTTAAGTGGATTATCCAGCTGGAACTTGTATCACGTGAAAAGGGTACTAGTTTGGAGCTAGAGGAGGGGGGAGGTTGAGTGTTTCAGGGAAAAGAATGGGGTGGTGTCAGGGAAGGTGGTTTCTAGTATTTGGCGGGCTAGTAGTTTGGAGAAGGTGGGTTTGACTAGGTCAGACCTAGTGTTTAACTAAAAAAAATGGGTTCGGGTAAAATGAGAACCGGGTTAGGATTTGGGCTTTTTAATGGTTGGGCTGGGTTTAGGGGTAAAAAGGTTTTATTAGTTTTGGGTATGGTTTTGGGATTTGGTTTAGAGGTAAGTTTAGGGATCATAAATGTACAATCCGAAAGTTGAGGGACCATTTTTGCCAAATAGGAAAAATTAATCCAATGGTCAATCTTGACATTTTAATATTCTTTGAGGTTGATTTTGACAACTTGATCAATTTCTTGGTCCAAACTCATGAATTTCTTCCCCGTCCTCGGCTTTTCACGATTTTCCAATCTTGTGCTCGGTTTTGTCCCTTTTTGCCCTGTTTTCAATCCTTTTTTACCTGAAACACATAAAAACACAAACAACGAATATTTTCAATAATATTTGGTATATTTGGGTGTTTTTGGTATTTTTGTGTCTTTTATGGGTATCAAATGATGAGTATTTACACACTCATCAGGTACTGATTTTGATGTGTGAATCAAAATATGTACGAAGAAGCATGCATACATCTTCGTATCATAAGTTTTCAAAACAATTTTATTAACCATTTTAAGCTAAGATTTAAATCAATAAAGTTTTAATTGAGGTATTGGGTTTATCAATCAAAGAATTACCTACAATTATCGCCCACTATATCCTACTGCTGCATGAGTCAAAAGACCCAAGTTATTCGGATAATTACCACAAAAGTGGCTGTGGAATTGAGGTCAATTCACCCTTAAGATGATTTTGTACAAAAAAATAGCTTACTTGGTAGCTCTAATAAGATGCACAAAGGAGCAGATAGACAAACGTCTGCCTAAAGGCTAATTAAAAACGCGTCTCTCTCGGATGACAATTTAATGTCAAGCCTCCTTATACCCCTCTTATAGTTTGTCTAAACTGGGTGAGACGTTCACACTATTGGTACAAAATTCATCACTCAATCAAAATTTTATGACTTTAATTCATAAAAACATGTTATAAACTATAATATTGCTAGTTTGGCCTGGGAGCAAATTACCGTGTGAAGCTGTTAGCTTTAAAGTTTTGTCATATGTCGGGAATTGCATTGTTAGTAAATACGAGGACTAGTCTTGCCATTAGGGCAAAGATATCTTTGTATAAATACCCCTCCTAGTTGTGTAGGAGGGTTGGGGATTCTCATTTGTTCTTTGGAGGTGTATGTGTGTTCTAGACTTCTCTCTCTAGAATACATATACACCTCCGCCAATCTATTAATAATATCATGTTTAAACTTTATCACGAGTTTCCCCGACCTCCCAAACGTGAATCTTGGCTTCTACAATTGGTATCATGAGCAAACCTGGGTGAAACGTGGTGTTTTTTTAAGGTAACAAATGTGATTTTTGGTGTGTATTATCTTGTTTGTGTTCGGATTATGTTTCACAGTAACAAAAAGGTGCGTTTTTTGTTAATAAAAACGTGACCCTTTTTGTTTTTCTTGCAATCGTACACAAATATTAGATCAAAGGTTGTGTTTGTTTGGTGTTCTATCGAAGTGGACTGTGAAGTTTACTAGTTCTTCACTTAAAACTTGGTTTGTTCTTTGTTCCATAGATCGACTAGAATCATACATCTTTTATAAGATTTATGTTTTTAGTTGTTTATGTGAATTATTGAGTTGGTAAAAGTGAGTGAAAGTTAGTGAAAAGTTGTCAGGGATGATAAGGTTGCAAGTGGGTGTGTAAGGGAAAAGGCTCAAAAGTCAAAAAGTTGGCAAAAGTTAGTGGGAATCTGCGTTTTATCGCAATTGCATAGCAGCCAGCGAGTTATCGCAATTCGTCTTGTTTATCGCATTCTCGTAGGAGAATTGCGATAGTTATCGCATTTGGAGATTATCGCTATTTAGCTCTTATCGCAATTCGAACACAGATAAGCACTATCGCAATTGGAGGCTGATAAGCATTATCGCAATTGACTTATCGCAGTTGACCTATCGCATTTGAGCTATCGCATTTAACCTATCGCATTTGACATTATCGAATTTGCAACTCAGATACTTATCGCAGTTCAATCTTCAGCTTTGTCCGACATCTTCTACCAAATGCGATATCAGGCAACACTACATTTCAGATATCGGACAATCTTTGGGAAAAGTTGAGTAAAATTTAATTCGGAGGAGAGACTTAACAGTCCATTTTTACGCGAGATTCAAATTCTGGTACAAGAGTGAAAATTTTGGCCCAAAATTCAAATTTTTTGGCCAAAATTCGAATTTTTCGGGGAATTTTTGGCGTAAAAATTTCTTAAACTCAAATTTTTCCAGCATCATTAGAATGTCATTTTATGGCATTTTTCACACCAAAATCACAAATGAACTTATCGGACTGCACCTTCAAAATCACCACGTATAGCCGAAAAGATCCTGAACAAGATTCACAATCAAATGACAATGGCTAAATATTGATTGTTGATTGATTTCAACTGTGACTACAAGGATGATGATTTATTGTTACTTATTTGAAGTTGAAGTGGAATATCTCGAGTACGTGTACTTAGTATCTTGAAGATATCGAGGTTGGTTGGATGCATGATTCTTCGAGATCCTTGCTCGATCTTAAACGGCTCTCAGAGCATTCGATGATTAAGTCTTGATTTATCTAGTTTTCATAGGTCAAGGGGTGGACGGACGAAGACCTAGTTAACTATCACTTAAAGGAGATACGTTGTAGTACTCAGTGTCACACAAAGATGTGGATAATTCAAGAGATGTTCATATACAGTCAAGGAAGGATGGATGGGTATATGAAACGACCTATGCTTTAAGGAGTTACGTTGTAGTGCTCAGTATAGGTTCTTAGTCATACAACAGTGCAAGCTTAAGTCACAAATTTGGGTTATTCTACTTCAGTCTCAAGTTCGTTATAGTGGGTTTTCTCCATCATTAGTCACTACATGAAGCCGTTGTTTTTGATACAGGAGGTTAGATTGGGTATATCGACATCTTCTCACGGGCTGATATGATTCCTTATAAAGGGCTTCCAGTTTGTATTTCACGTACACATCAGTATGCTGATTTCGATAAATCGTAACCAGCAGGGGAGAGAAATGTACGGGCTGATCTTTCATGGGAAAAATAACTGGGATGCATTTTGTGAGATAAAGATGTTGATACTATATTCCCCTGAACAGATTCAGAGCACTCAGGGCACTCATTAAATGAGGTTGTCAGTTTGGGGGAGAGCACTAATTAGGGGAGAGCACTCATGGCACTCTGAATTAAACCCTAATTAGATTTGCTCACTTAGTTCGTCTGCAAGTAAAGAAATGGCGGCTGAGAAGATTATGCAAGCTGAACGAAGTAATGAAGTTTGAAGATCTTTCTCATGTTTTTGTATTGAATTTTACTTGTAGGGAACATTGTAAGCAATTCCCGTATGACATCACTTTGGGGAGAGATTGTTAGCTTTAAAGTTTTGTCATATGTCGGGAATTGCATTGTTAGTAAATACGAGGACTAGTTTTGCCATTAGGGCAAAGATATCTTTGTATAAATACCCCTCCTAGTTGTGTAGGAGGGTTGGGGATTCTCATTTGTTTTTGGAGGTGTATGTGTGTTCTAGACTTCTCTCTCTAGAATACATATACACCTCCGCCAATCTATTAATAATATCATGTTTAAACTTTATCACGAGTTTCCTCCACCTCCCATACGTGAATCTTGGCTACTACAGAAGCGAACCACTGTCGGCACATAAGACTTTGCAATATGTATAATTTATCACGTCATAGTTTCATAGTTATTAGGTCAATTTATTTTCTATTCAAAAAATTACCCTCTTTTTGCTTACAATTCGTCATATAATTTAAACAAAAAAACAAGTAATTAATAGTAAATAAATAACCAAATAATAACACATAATCTTAACAATTAAATCATGTAGCCACATGCAAACCTTTTGATAAAATTCTATTAATAATCTATCTATGGTTTTAATAAGCATATATTTAACTAAGACTCCCATTGGTTTTCAAGCAAATGGTACCAATGAACCACATACACCAAACAATTTGGTTGCGTAAGTCCTAGCAAATATATACTAAATAGCACATAATGAAACATAGAGAGCAAGTTAGGCATGGATTGGGCTTGTAAAACCCTAGGCCGATCGGTTCTATATTCCCCAAGGGATTCTAGAACTTTCTTGCTCCTCTAATTTCACTTACAGTCCTTCATTTATTCACTAACGTCGTTATCAATTCCCGTTAATTACTTAACGTCCGTTAGTCGTTATTTTGTGTTTAAATAATTAAATATATAACGGTTTATATATATTAATTATTGTACATTAACTCCTCATACGTAATGTGTGCAATCTCATAGTCCCGAGTTCGATTCTAGTCATACACGTTTAATATTTGTCTATAAACTTAACAAAATCAAGCACTTCATATTTGAGTTATGCATTCTCTTTAAAACAATATTCAAAGATTTTTCGTAAAAAAAACTTGTCGTATATGTTTTCTTCAATTTTTCTCTGTCATTGTAGTTCAAACTCAAGACTCTGTTTTTCAAGTTTTGCAAAAACATTTCCAAACTTGGCAGTTGACAAAACAATCCTGTTGCAGCTCAATATTAAATGCAGAACATGAGTGTCGTGAGTCCTAATCTAACTATAATCCTGGTTCAACATGAGTTTTGTGAGTCCTAGTTCAATATTAAATGCAGAACATGAGTTTTAGAAAGACCTTGCGTAATTTAGAATTATTACTTTTCGGAAGAAAAGAAGTAAGACCAAGAGCATACAAAGAACTTCTTAACAAGGTTCATTATGAAACACATTTTTCTAAAGAACAAGAACAAATTGGTGAATTATAACCATCCATTTTTTTATAAAAAAAAAAAAAAAAAAAAAAAAAAAAAAAAAAAAAAACTAAACTTCACTTTCATCTTTTTTATTAAATTAAAATATGTTGCAAACCCTTAATCATTACGCGAAATTAATTACACCATCGCGACAAGAATTAAATTATTTTTCTATAGATATGTACTCCTAAAATTTTTTTTTCAAAATTTTCGCGCAGAAAAATTTATTACTTAAATAATTATACGTGACTTGTGAAATCACTTTTTTTTTTTTTTTTTTCAATTTTTTTTTTGGTAACTTGGGTTTCGATTCAGCATTGCGATCCGGCTAAAATCACATGTGATTTTTAAATATATGATTTAAATCACACGTGATTTTTAAATAACAAATCACAATTGATTTTACAAATCACGTCGATTTTTTTGGACGAAAATTTCAGCACTAAAAAATAGTCGAAAGTAAATCAAAGTGCCCGTTTATTAAAATATAAAAATATTCTCTTCGCGATTGTGTATTTTTCGTAGCTTGATAATTTACCGTTCGCAATATATGTTGTTTAAAAAAAATGTGAAAATGGATTTTTTTTTTTTTTTTTTTTTTTTTTTTTTAATGAAAAAATGAATAGTTATGAATCACCCATTTATTCCTTAGTAAAGTGTTATTCATGTGCATCCACCAAATGCATGTTGGGAATATCTCATCTATGAAAATATATATATATAATAAATAAAAATAAAAAAAAAAAAAAAAAAAAAAAAAAACATTTGTAATAGACTTTTATTACGAGTAAAATCTGTCGTTTTAATCTTGTACAAGTGAATGAGGATTTCTAGATATATGCGATTGCAGATCATGCAGTTCATATATCTTTTACATCCTTTTCAACATTATGTATTTATATTATAACTCCATATCATTTTAGTATGTTTTTAGAGAAACTGCTCAGTTTCAATATTTGTCTGTTTTACTTGTATCAAAATTTGTGAGATGGAAAAGATTTCTTTTGCATTTAATGCATTTAGAGGCAAAGCAGACACTTAAATAACAAATACTCCTAACATTTTTTTAATAAAAGCAATTATATATATATATATATATATATATATATATATATATATATATATATATATATATATATATATATATATATATATATATATATATTTCCCAGGAGTTGGGATGCTTGAAAGGGTTGTGCGGAACAGTATGCTTAACAGTGTACATGTGTTGCTAATATTTGTACGTAACAGTGGCTTCAACAGTAAACATGGTGCTTAAAAAGGTTGTGCGTAACAGTGTGTTTAACATTGTACATGTTGCTAACATTTGTACGGAACAGTGGTTGCAAGAGTTTAATAAGTCATGTTCCAGAACCCTCTTCTCTCTAAAACACTACATCTCATTATCCCACCCAAAGTCCCACATGGCCACACACACCATTCTCGACACTTCTACCAAAATCTATCAACATCAACAAACAAAACCCTAAACACAAAATCAAAATACAAAATCCCAACACTGAATCAAGCTGAGGGGGATGGAAGATCATCTTTGTGCATCCATAAAAACAACAAACACACACACAGGCACAGATACTCACACCACATATTTCATTTCTCTCTTCTCTCCACTTATTTTCTCTAACCTAAAATACACATCAAAGGACTTGTGGTCTAGTGGGTGGGGCTTAACTTGTTAAGCGAGCCACAAGTGGGAGTAGTACCGGGTGGGTGACCACCCGGGAAGTCCTCACTTGTGGTCCACTCACAGACCATATTGTTCCGGAGATATATTTGCAATGATGGTTGGAACCCCTTAGACCTAGCCGCTGGGGGTTCGAACTTGAGCAATGGCCCGGTTTTCATCCGGCTGTTACTCCAGCAAGGTAACTTGTGTGGAGGCAGTACGGTTTCCGGGGGAAACCCGTTGCCACCTGAGTTCAGCGTGGGCCCGGTTAAGACAACATAGTCTGGCGGGGTGGCGATGGGGCCTTCGTTCGCGAAGGTGGTCGAGTCTAAGTTGATGCCTTTCAAAAAAAAAAAAAAAAAAAAAAAAAAAAAAAAAAAAAAACAAAACCTAAAATACACTGTAATAGTATTATGTATTCAAGTTTTGAAGGTTCTTTAATAGTTTACGTTTTTTAAGCTTTTTTGTTTAGATCTAAATTTTTATAAATTGAGTTGTTATATGTATACTTGACTTTGATGGGGATTTGAGGCAGTGGGTTTGAATGAAAGATTTGAGGTAGAATGTTGATAGGAATTTGAGCCAGTGGGTTATAAATTTATGTAAATGGTCTCTCCCCGAATCCACTTTTTACCGAATTTATGTAATCACACTACGCACCGCCTTTTCAGTTGTCTTTACCTTAGCGCCACCGATTTTAATTTCATATCTAGATTCTTCATCGAAGGTTAGTTTGTTCGATTATGAGGTTTCTGGCATTGTTTTGGGCCGATTTAAATGTAGCTTTTGATTTAATAAGCTTTGTTTGTATTTGATTATTCGTATATGCGAATATGTTATTGCTTTGATGAAATGTATGCATCAATTTTTCAGATAAATTGTTGCTTGGAGAAATTCATTGTCATTCATCTTCTTCAGCAAGGTAACTTCTAAAGCTTATCAGGATATCACTAACAACAAAATGGGTTAGTTGGTGGGTTGAGTAACATGTCAAGATGGGTAATTTTTTATTTGAATTGACCCACAGATCTTTTGAGTTTTGAACTATTTTAATTAAGAACTATTGTGCAAGATATGAATAAGAAATCTAATTAATAGTAATGAAGATCTGTTGGAGGTTGTATGCATTATGTTTGTTCACAATTTTTGAATGAAGATGTGTTTATTCTTTCATTTCCGACTAATTTACCCGGTTTTTCTAATTTTGCAGATCGCAAATATAACAGGTTCGGTGGATCATTAGAGAAAAATTTACAGGCTCAAATGTAAAAGCGAGGTATGGCCATATGTGTACTTCTCTAATCTTCATTTCGTTAATTTTTTTTATTGGTACCATTTGGAAGTCAAGTTGTCACATTAGTCTTTGAGTAAACGCTTAGGGGTATTTGGATTAGCTTATTACCAAATAAAAGCTCATTGTAGTGGTTGGAAGAGTCATCATGTTGCACCACAAACTTCACATTTTGAAAATAAAGCTTAAACTGAAAATTCTGAAAATTCAATGTACTTTATTAGGATTTTAGCGTATAATCGTTTTGATTTATGATCTTAGGTTGGAGCGGTTGTGACTCGATTTAACAATTTGATATCAAAAGTCATTTAGCACTGTATATTGTTATTAAATGGCAACACGTGTTAATGTATTTCTACTAATATAGAGTTGACAATTATATACTCCTATGTTAAAACTTTATAAAAATTATATGTATAGTACGCAATCCCAAACACCCCCTAAATAAGCACTCAACAATGAGCAGGTTCATAGCTGCATATATATTTTTTTCCTTTTACTTTGATCATGACTCAGGAGCATACGATGAAGAAGAATCAGCAGCCAGAGCATATGATCTAGCTGCACTCAAGTACTGGGGATCATCAACGTTCACTAACTTCCCGGTATAGAATTAAACTTTAACAAAGTAAAATAGTAACTCAGAAAGATATGCGACTTAATGGTTGTGCTCCTCTCTAATCTTTAGTTCCTCAATTAGATTATTCGTGAGGTAATATTCCTTATTTCAGGGTCGATTTATTAGTGCGATGTAACGTAAGTTAAAATGAGGCTAATAAATATTGCTCTACATCAGATACATGGAACACAACTTATGTAATTAGTGCACTATTATTTTTTGCATCATAAATATAATCTGTCAACTACGCACCTCAAATTTTAACCCGGTGCAGTTAACCAACTAGAAATTGTGATTTTCAGGTGTTTATGCTAGCGATCCATGGAAAGGTTTGGAAGCTAGAGCAAAATGGTGGTAGCATTCTTGGTGGGGCCTTCAAGGCAATCAAGCAGAGAAATAAAAGGTGCCAAGCCTGCCCATGACCCGTATGTTTTATGATATGACATGATAACTTCCTTTTTTCAAAATATTTTTTTTACTAATGTCGATGATTTCACGTTTGCTAATTAACAGATGTAGTCGTTCACTTGGTCAGAGGTACTTATATTCTTAAGTTTTACGTAGTTGGTTTGTTGCGTATACGATATGTTTGTTGACTTACACTATAATAATGCTTTTCAAACCGCTGTTGTCGCAGGTATTAATGAAAATCCAGATAAGGATAACAGGAAGGGTCAAAAGATTTGTGTTTACATTCGCATGCAGAAAAAACCCGCCTTTGTATAATGAGCTTTTCCAAAGGCCATAGGCCAAATGTATAAATCATTGATCGTTTTTTTTCTTCAATGTGATGTATGCATTCATTAATTTTAAGTTCTGGAGTTCACAAGATAATTTCAAAAACAAAAAAATTGCTTAGAACCAATAAATATATTTCCATGTACAGAATCCTGGCGGGTTTACCGTCTGCCCAGAGCAGATATGATGGGATGTTTGCTGTTGCGGCTTCGGAGGCTAAAATGGGTGCCTTTGGTGGCGGAAATGGTGTGTTGAGGTGTTGAAACGCGGGCTGAAAATGGTGGGTTTGGATGCTCCAATGGGGCCGCCATCTTTGCGTTTGTATGCTAAAATGGGTGGAGTCTGAAGTAATTGCGGGAGTTTGCCACTTTGGGTTTCAGATTTTTTTGGGAGAAAAAGGTGATTATGGTTAATTTGCAAGGTAACGTGCCCAAATGTGTTAATATACATCTAAAAAGTGTGTTGGGAGATGGTTTATTCTTTAAGGTGTCGAAATGCGCTGAAGGGTCTACCTTATGTGCTGCCCTTCCGTGCAAATGACTTGGATTCGAGGCGACCCGACGATGGTCTTCGGAAGTAGACGACTAACTTTGGTGAACGTCTTCCTGTTGACACCTCCATCTACTCAGGTTTGTTCGTATCTTTTCTTCATGTTAACCAAATTGTGCAACATCAAATAGAGGGCAAAAACTAAATTGAGTAACAAAATGTGTTGACTTTTAAACACAATCAAAAGTATTTTGTTCATCCAAAATATTAGTCCCCTAAGAATTACACCAACAAACTGCAACATTTCAGCTTTCGGAAGATTTATATAGCACATAGTTTTTAAAAACTTCAACGAATGGATTGATTTAAAATATATTCAACCTCAACAATATGGCCCAGATGTTTGTTGACATCATGTGTTTCTGCAGGAAATGTTTTGAATGGAGGAGCGAGTGTTAATTTGCGAGTTGCATTGCCAAATAAAGCATTCTTATAGTAACTCATGGATTGATATGAGATATTTCTTCCAAAGGTACGTCATTTATATACAAGACCTTGGTATTCAGATATGTCATTTATATACAAGATAAAGATGATGATATGCAATGAAATTTGCTGTGTTGTTCATGGTTTATCATGTATTAAACGGTAGCTGTGTTTCTTTTATGAGCTACCTATATAAGATATCCGTTTCGAATATGTTTAAATTAAGGCTCAATGGGGTTAAAGGGTATTTGAATTAACTTATACTTTGGCCTTTTCAAGTTATTTTCAATTTTCACACAACCCAAAAAATGTGCTTGCGTATTAGCTTATGCCTTAATTTATGTATTTAGTTTTTTTTGGACATTTAAAACTGTGTACGCTCTTTAGTGTAAGGTAGTTCAAACACCCCAAAAGTAAAACTGCATAATGCCTTAGCTATGTAATAGCTTATGGGCTTATTTATGTTTCTATGTGACTGAAACGAACTACAGGTAAAGGGGTGCCTGATGAGTTCATGTTAGAATACCGTTTTAATTAAGCACACTTGGTTGGAGTAAGTGTATAGTTACCTTAAACTCGATTATTTTACTTTTGTTAGGAGTTTGGTTGTTTGAGAAAATCGATAACTATATTTTCAAACCAAAAAATCCTCGGTTGCAAGTTGTTTTTAAAATTTAATAGTTGCAAATTTTTCAAGGTGATGTTGGATTCGATATGATGTATTTGAGGGGAGTTAGGAGTATTTATACAAAGTTATTTAGAGTTTTTGCTTACATTTCATGGTTCGGGTTAAAAAAAAACTAGATACTAAAATGACTAATGCTTAGAAAACTTACAGAATGTAGACATCAACGATTTTTTTTCATACCAGGTTCTGCAATACCATCACAACCAAATGTTGGTCAGATGCTGGAACAAATAAACCAGGAAAAACAAGCGCGCGAGGGATTCACAGTTTAAACAGCTTAGCTAACCAAGAGCAGTAGTAGACAACGACAGCAATGACATGTATTTAAAGCACACTGCAAGTCTGCAAATTGTATATCTTTTGCAAATGTACATCTTTTTGTAAAATCTTTTGATCCATTTCAATTCAATAATAGACTTTATTTCTTTTATTCTTTTAAACAATTCAATTATAGACTTTATGGTTATGACCGATGATCAGCTACGTATGCCTCTATTCCGATCTCACATACCAAACGCTCCCGTTGCAACGCGCGGGCTACCCCGCTCGTTTATATAGAACTAACAAACTGCTAGAAAAAAGAGATACAAATGGGATGATAGAATGTTACAAGGGTTAATAAACCATTCTATCCAAGAAAACGAAACTTTCCTATTCCTACCGGTAATCATATCCAAATAAAAGACGTTAGCTCTATCTCGTTAAGAATAAGGCGTGTTTGTGGTTGCTTGATTGAGAACAAAACTTTGTTTCTAAAGTCCAAAGAGACCATTTAGTGGTGTTAACTGCCCGCCGAATGATTTCTTGATGTGTGTTGCTAAGGGTATTTGGTCCGCTAAAGCCTAAAGTAATAGTTTTAACAAGAGTTGTGATTGGAATTCCATGAACTTTCCACCAATAACTTAGGGTTGATTTCTATCTTTGATTGGTCCTAATTGCCCTGATTTTACGGATGCGAAATTATTCATTTTGATGGCACTTACACAACATTAAATATTCAGTGATTGGTCCTAACTGGCATGATTTTACTAATCTATTTTTCACCATATATAATAGCACATACACAAATCTATATCAATACTACATATAAAGCATGAATGACTCTCTCTCCTCTTGGTCTTAAAATTAAGACTTACAAGCTATAATGCTTATTGTACAATACACAAAGCACTATTAATGATCTTTCTCATCAATATTAATTTTAAGACTTACAAGTCTTAAAGCTTAATTTACAAAATACAAAGCACTATTAATTTGGTCAAAATATTTAATGTAGTCAATTAATTAATTGGTCAATAAATACAATTAATTTAGTTATTAAAACACCCTTACATAAGTACAAATTATCAAGCATATTGTACAACCAACTTAAACACAATTCCTACATTAAATGTTACTAATAAAAATAATAAAGCACATTATACAAATATTCAAGCACGAACGGGCAACGGGCCAAACGGGCTAGAGCCCGAACGGGCACGGGCCAAACGGGCTAGAACCCGAACGGACACGGGTCAAACGGGCACGAGCTAAACGGGCACGGGCCAAACGGGCTAGAACCCGAACGGACACGGGCCAAACGGGCACGGGCTAAATGGGCACTAGCCAAACGGGCTCATGTTATACGAATGACTTTAAAAAAGACAAAAAAAAAAGGACATAAATTCCTTAGTTAAGGAGTTGAAATACGTCACATGAAATTCTTGATATCCATAAATTTATTATTAAAAAAAACATAATAAATTAAAATACATGATTCACCGAAAAATATTATTTCAGGGTACCCGCCGCCGCAACGCGCGGGTACCCTGCTAGTTACATATAAAAGAAAAACGGTCAAATCTTGAAAAATAAAATGTTAAAGTTAAAGGTGAGAGAAATGTATAGTGTAATTAATACTCTTATAAAAACACACTATTACTTAAAAGTACAATAATTTATTCACATTGTATAACCAATTAAAAGCATATATACCAAATTAAAAACAATCAATTAAAACACTATTTACTAAAAAGCACAATAAAATTTTTACAATGTACAATTTAAACAAGCTACAACATAATCCAAAATACAAAGTAATTAAACACACTAATTAATGTTATTTTTAAAACACCCTAAAATGAAAAGTATATTTTATTATATGCATTATACAAATTAATAAAATACACAAAGCTTCATACAAGCTAACAAGTTGATAGTACATATAGTTTTAAAAACCGGACCGGACCAACGGGTTCAACCGGGAACCGGTGTCGCCACCAGTTCGGCTAACCAATAAAAGCCACCCGAAAATGAACCAGAGAGGACCCGTTAAAACCGATACAAACTGGTGAATCAGGTCTCATCGAGATCTATTATTCTGGTTAATCGTCATAGGGTACCCGCCACCGCAACGCACGGGTACCCTGCTATACTATATATAAAGGAAAAACCAAAAAGTAAAAAGTGAAAAATTGAAACTAAAAAATGAAATGTTGAAAACATATATTTCAAAAGGAAACTATTAATACATATCGAAAACCGGGTTGACCCGGGACGCTTCAAACCCGGCGGGTTGACCTGGTTTAATTTGACCCGTTGTCTACCCAACCCGTCGGGTTAACTCGGTTTAAATCGACCCATTTTTCAACTGAAACGGTTCAACTGGTTGAACCACCCGGGTCGAACCGGGTTTCAAAACATTATGTTTAATCTCCAAATCTTCAAACTTTTATTATTTTTCTTTTATAACCCATAAACCTTTTTTTTAAACACAAAACGATCTGTCGCTATAAAATCTCGTTACTATTCACGGATGCTCGTCTAGTATTACTAATCACCGCTGCATAGCGTGAGCATCTCGATAGTTTAATAACATGCAACTCGTCATGTTTGTCTTAGGGCATCTACTGTTGTGAAAATTTATAAAGCTTTATACATTTAATATTTCGTGCCACCTCAACATTTGATAAAACTTTTAAGTTGATAAACCTATTTCCCTTATGATATAAATATTTTAAAACTTTAAACTTGTTTCACATAACACATACATTAAATGTTCTAAGATTATAAATAGGTCTAAGGTTTAGGATCTTTTCTTGCCATGTAATCATGAAATGAAAATCCACTATTGTTGAAACAAAACATGAACCTTATCAAGTTTCATAAACTTATTCTTAAACCCTCCATAGTGGATTCTCTTATATCGTTTGTTTTTCTACTAGAAGGGTACCCACGCAATGCGGCGGCGGGTACCCGGTGACTATTTTGTGACGAACAAATTTTTTTTTTTTTTCATTTTAAACTTTCTTTATTTAGTATGTCCCAATTACTTTATAACGTATTAGATATATGTTTTTCAAAAATAGAGCGTCTAAATTATTAATAGTCTAAATACTTATTACTTTTATTTTTCAATTTTTAGTATTAAATTGGTGGATATAAGTTACTGAGCTTTTTTTTCTTTTTCTTTTTTTTTTTAACAAAAAATATCTATTAAAATATATCATTATTGGAGGATTAATATATGGTTTAAATGAGACTTAAATTTTTAAATTTTACATTAATTTTCTAATTTTTCTTTTATAGTAATGTTTTATGTTTTAAAATATGAAAAATTCCTTTTATATGAAGTCCCAAATCCTTATAACGTAGAATAGATGATAAATACTTTATGGGTTTTGCTAATGTGTGCCCATTAGGCATACGATTGAGCGCAATTATTGAAGACAAAATTTTATTTTAAATAAAAAATATGCATTTAATGAACATATATTGATCTATAAAATTATTATAATTAATCATAATTTTGATATTAATTAACTCTAACATTCCTTATATATATAGTTAAACAAGTGCCCAGTGAACACAAGTTAGCAAAACCCATATTTGATATATAAAGTACAATAATTTAGAAAAATTATCTTTTTATTTATATTTTGGATACCTTTCGCAAACACAGCCAATCTATTTATGGCTCGTTTGGTTTGTAGGTGGGTTTTGGATTTGATTTGGATTATGATTTAAATTTTGATTTGGATTTGATATAGGAGAAAGAAAAAATATTTAATAGAATTAATTATTTTATATAATAATTTTGTAATAAAAAATATTATTAATTAAAATAAATGTAAAGAAAGATGAGAGTAGATTAGTAAATGGGCCCACTAAAAATATTAATGCCCATCAAAACCCCTCCGTCCCATATAAGTGTTCATTTCTAATGCACAAAGTTTTAGGAAATTCCACTAACTACACTCTCCACCAATCAAATATCACTATTACCCACTAAAGTCTTTTCTCATTGGTTGAAAATATTCCCTGGACACTTAATTTGGGACATCCAAGATTCCATTATGGACATTTAATATGGGACGGAGGTAGTAATACCCATCAAAACCCATCTACACCTCGTCATTCAATCAATCATTCTTGAATCTATTCATTCTCTAAAAAAATGCAACTAAACAATTGTTAAATGTCACATCACTTCAAAACCCATTCCACTCCCTCATGCCAAACGGCCCTTAATGCTTTGAAATCCATTCTAATTTGTTTCTTGACTTTTTCCAATCATACTCCTTCCGCAGGCCACACACCTTCACCGTCGGTTTCTTCTACATCCTATAATTTCAAGTTTATTTTATTGATTGTTCATGCATATTTTAAACAAGGGTTATGTTATACATACCCCTGATGTGATATTTTGTCCTCTCACCCTCTTTGGCCTCATCTGTTTACAGTACAACACAGTTTTTTGTCAGTTTCTGTTTCGTATTTTCTGTCAGTTTTAAGTTTTTGACTTATTAAACTTTATTTTTTCTGTTCCGTACTTTTACAAAAAAAAAAAAAAAAAAAAAAAAAAAAAAAAAAAAAAAAAACATGTTGGGTGGGGGGGGGGGGGGGGGGGGGGGGGTTTACCGTTTGCTTTTTTTGGGGGTATGTATAACTTGTTCCTTTCTGATTGTGATATTTTTGTTAGGTGTTTCTTATAACATTTATGCATATAGCGTAAAAAAATAAAAATGTAACTGTAAATTATTGTAGCATATAATGATTTTAAGTAAAAGAACAAATTTTAATAGCTAATTTCAATATTTAAGAAATGGGATACATTAGTTTTAACTTTCCTAAATTAGTTTCTGGCATTCCATTCAAGTAAAAGAACAAATTAGTTTCCTAAATTAGTTTTAAGTTTTCACTTTTTGATTTTTCCTTTGTATATATTATAGATATACCTTTATTTAAAAAAAAAAAATTAAAAAAAAATTTAAAAAGAAATTTAAAAAAAAAAGAAAAAAAAGAAAACAAACTTGTACATACTTCAAAAAATTTAAGCTCAAAATAATTTGGATCCATAAAGAAAGGGCTATAATTTAATATGGAATGATGATATATAATGTAGTGAGACTTTCTTGCGAGAACCATCTTATCTGCGAGAACTGACAGAACCGCCAAAAACATACATGCACGCCTTCAATAATTGTATTTTTGCACATATGTTCTATAAACAACATATATGTTTTAAAAAAAAACATGGTTGTTCTAAAGAATTTGATAAGAAATTGGAAATACAAAATTTTTCTTTGAAGGTGTGCATGTATGTTCTAATAAGGCGTGCAATGACAATATTGCGGCCGTGTGTAAGGTTTTTGTGAAAAAAGAGGATGAGTTCATGATGATATTAAAGAACATAGGTGGATACTTACGATTATTGATGATTTGCATGTATTTTTATTTTATTTTAAAAGGCGTGCATGTATGTTTTTTGTGGTTCTGTCAGTTCTCGCAGATAAGATGGTTCTCGCAAGAAAGTCTCCCTATATAATGTAAACACATCTACGATTTTAAAACTCTAAATAAACCAAAAACTTCTTAAGACAAATTAAACAAACAGATTGTTAACAAATTCAGCTGTAGCCATCAACCAAATGATAAACAGACTCCTCTTGCATAGGTGTCCCAAGTGTCCCAAGTTCGAGTCCTTGCAATGGAAATCAATTTTTACCGGGGGTTGTCCCTTTACCCAAAAAAAACAAACAAATTGTTTAAAACAAAACCAAAATTTAGAAAAGAAATTGTAGCTTACAAAACTTCTATCATTCCCGCAAGAAATGATAGAAACAAAATTACAAGAAATAAAGTAAGTTGGATTGGATAAAAAGTACTCCATCCGTTCGAAAATAAATGTCTACAGGCAAAAAACACACAATTAAAAAAAAAAAAAAAAAAAAAAAAAAAATTATTGTTTTTTCTCTCTTACTTTTAACAAAATGTGTTTTTAACTTTAACTTATTAATCACTGTTTTCTTTAAAGGTTTTCATTATACTTTCAAGAAAGGGTAATATGGTAAACTTGATCAAACTTTCTTATTTATTTTTAGTAGTCGACATTTAAATTGAAAAAATTCAAAAAAAAAAAAAAAAAAAAAAAAAAAAAAAAAACGTGAACCATTAATTTAAGATGAAAGGAATAATTTATATACTTTACAGACATTATAGCTCAAAATTACTTCATGTGACAAAGCATGTCTAATATAACTAAAAGTAACATAATACGGAGTACTGGATTTTCTCAAAGTAACATAATCTTTTCTTGTTCGTATCATTTTGTCAGCTACTCATTCATTTTATTTTTAGACCAAGTGGCCGATTTATAAATTGTAACATGAAACTCAAAAACCTTAAAGCAATGAAATGTCACTAATTAAAATTACAAAAATCATAAAAGCAATGCAATGTCACTAATTAACTTGTATCATTGTTTGAGACCAAGCGGTGCTACAAAATTGTAAATTAAATGCAGTAGGCCGACTTGCCGAGTTAATATAATCGACATTATGATGACAAAGACTATATTGCCTTTAATCAATTTTGGCAGCAGGGGGAAAAAAAAGAGTCATAACTATATTGCCTTAAATCAATTTTGTGAATTCACATCTTTCGAAATCCCCAATCATTTTACCCTTTTTATGCATTGATAACATGGAACATTACTAACAAAAATAATATATTTCAATTTTTGGAGGAGATATACAAGTATACATTACAAATATAATTTTGGCAGTAGGGACAAAAATAAATATGATCACTTAAAATTAATATAGAACCAAAATTATATAAATATTCAATGAACCAATTCTAGCCACTCATTTTTTTATCAAAACAAAAAAAAACCCATTTTCCACATCTTTTTTAAAAATAAAATATCTTGCAAACGGTAAATTGTCAACTGAAAAAATTACGCCATCGCGACGAGTATTTTTTTATCTTTCAGTAAACGGGCACTTCGATATACTTTCGACGATTTTTTTTTCCAATTTTTTTCCAGTTATGTATGGAAAAATCACATGTGATTTCATAAATCACATGTGTGATTTCATAAATCACATGTGATATTTCCACCAAAAAAAAATGGAAAAAAAGTACGTCGAAAGTATATCGAAGTACCCATCTATAGAAAGATGATTTAATTATTGTCGCGATTGTATGATTCGTTTTGCGTAATGATTAATGGTTTGCGAGATATTTATTTACTTTTTTTAAATTGAAAGTTTATTATTATTTGGTTTGTTAAAGACACCTAGGGTTGTTATAAGGATACATAATTAAAATTGCATTAAATGAACACTAAAAATTCCATGTTTAACATCACATTCCATAATTATACATATTTTTTCATTTTAAACATGGAATGTGATGTTAAACTTGGAATGTTTAGTGTTCATTTAATGCAAAATTTTTAATTAAGGTTTGCTTATAGACAACCCATAGGGTTGTCTATTTATTTATTTATTTTTTATCAAAAAGTGAATGGTTATAATTGATTATTTGATCTTTAGAGAATATTGTATCAATATTGAACTGTTCTCTCACCAAATAAGCATAAACAAGAAAACTCTAAATTTAATAAACGTTATTTTAACAATTTTGTTAAGCTTAACTATAACCTTTATTTTTTTAACCTGTACTTTAACATCTTTTATTATTTAATACTCAAGTTTACTATTACCTGTATCAAGATTTTTTATATTTTTTCCTAGACACCTTTTTTCCTTTTTGTGACCACGGAAGACGTAATATACGCATGTCCGTTTCAAGGGAGGTGGGAGTAGTTTTGTAGTCGGCTATCAGAGTAATTTGGCCAAAACAAAATATGTAAGCAAAATAGAAAGTACCAGAAATAATCATGATACGTAAAATTCCACGTGGGCTAAAAGGTACTACAGTAGTAATTTTGAACATGTGGTTATGAAGTGAATATTTCATATCCACGGAAACTGATACGCATAGCATGTATCAAAATGTTACGTACAATACTTTTTCATACATGATATCACTATTAATAGAAACCATCACCAATGGGCTACTCACAAAACAAGAAACAATGGAGCTTCTATTTCTAGCCCTATCTTCCATTTGTTTCTTCTTCTTCCTCCATAGCCTCTACCTCTACCGTATAAGAAGACTACCTCCGGGTCCAGCCGGCTTCCCGATTATCGGGAACCTGCTTGACCTTGGACCGAAACCCCATGAGTCCCTTGCCAAGCTTTCCAAGAAACATGGTCCACTTATGACCATCCGACTAGGAAGCATCACCAGTGTGGTGGCATCCACACCCGATGCGGCCAGAGAAATCCTTCAACGCAATGACGAGGCTTGTTCTGGCCGCAATGTCCCTCACGCAGTCTCTGCGTTGGACAACCATGACGCAGCACTGGTATGGCTCCCACCAAACGAAGACTTTCGAACCATTAGAAAAGCCCTCAGCACGTGCCTAACACACCAACACAAACTCGACACCCTTCGTGATCTTCGACAGAACGTTGTCGATGGGATGTTGGATTTCCTTAGGGAGTCGGGGAAGAAAAAGGAGGTCGTGGACATTGGAAAGTTGGCATTTGCGGTTGCACTCAACAAGATGTCCAACACATGCATTTCACAGAACGTGACTAGCTACGAGTCTGATGATATTGGAGGGTTTAAGACGGCCGTAAAGACTATAATGGAAGTTGACGGTAAGTTTAACATAGCAGACATATTTCCTGTGTTGAAACCGTTAGACCCTCAGAATATACGACGGCGGGCAAAAGTGGCTTATGGTTGGTTCGATACGGTGACAGAAAGTTTCATAAGTGAGAGGTTAAAGCATCGAGAGTCAAAGCTTCCGAGGTTTGGTGATATATTGGATTCGTTGTTAGATTACAGTCAAGAAAATGAACAAGACTTCAATCTCAAGCACATCAAGAATTTACTAGTGGTAAATCCTCCTGTTCCATAGTTTACTATCAAAAATAATATTTATTGTCGAAAATATACATAATTCAAAATAAACTGAAAACTCTGAACTATATTCTCATTCATATATAACAACATGTTGGCTAAACATTTTTTTTTTTTTTTTTTTTTTTTTTTTTTTTTTGGGTAAAAGGGTAAATTACCCCGGTAAAATATATTACTCCAAAAAAAACAAAAAAGTATAACAGATGAGGGTGCATGTATCCTACATCTCAGACCTATTTTGGCTAAACATGTATACCTTTTTAACATGTTTTCAACCTGTGAATACTCCTCTATAAACAGGCCTAAATCATACTTTGTTTTTGTTTTTTGTTTTCTGTGAAAAAAACGAAACAAATCACTATACATGTCTCAAACTTGTCTGTATGGTTGAGCTGATAATTATTGAGTTCATTCGGCATTTACAATATTACTTATACCGCTAAACTATTGTCTCGACGGTAAAATCATACCCACTGTGTTAAAAAGTTATAATCTACAAACAAATAGCTATGATGAAGATTTATTAATGTCATTTGAATATTACAAAATCATGTCAATCAAAACCAACATGCATATGCAACCTTATGATGTTAATAACATTGTGTAACAAATTTCTGTTATATTACAGGATCTATTTTTAGCAGGAACCGAAACGAGTTCAAACACAGTTGAGTGGGCAATGACTGAATTGTTGCTTAACCCTAACATGTTCTCGAAAGTTCGCGAAGAAGTCTCCACAACAATTGGAAGAGATGGGAAAATCCAAGAAGCCAATCTGCTCGACTTGCCTTATTTGCAAGCAGTTATAAAAGAAACAATGCGACTTCACTTAGCCGTGCCTTTATTAATACCTCACAAAACTGAGACTCAAGTTAAACTAAGTAATTATATTATACCAAAGAACACACAAATTTTAGTGAACGCATGGGCCATGGCACGGGATCCAAGGTATTGGGAAAACCCAACGATGTTCAAGCCGGAAAGGTTCATGGGGAATGACTTGAACTACATGGGACAACATTTTAAGTTTCTACCATTTGGATCGGGCCGAAGAATGTGTCCAGGAATACCGTTAGCTCATAGGGTTGTGAGTTTAATGGTGGCATCATTTGTATATCATTTTGATTGGGAACTTCCTCATGCTAGAGAAGAAATGGACATGGATGACATTTTTGGCCTAACATTGCTAAGGGCAACACCTTTGGTTGCTACTCCTATTCCCATTAATTACGCGCATTGACTGGTGAAGAGAGCAAGCACTTTATGAACTTCGAATGGTTGTTGTGTAAGATTATATTGATAATGATTTAAGTATTTCTAGGATAGATTGGTGTTGCAATCCGAGTGTTCTTTGTATTCAATATAACAAGCATGTGTTTTTAATAAATCTCCGTTGTTAAAAAAAAATATAGTTATATAATTAAGTGTTTGCTACGAAAAGTTGAAAGTTGCAAGTCTTTCTATCCACCAAAATCTTGATTTTCTGATCTCTAAACTTTCATATTTTTTATATGATGTTCATCCTTTCATATGGTATTTACATCGTGTTTATTCCAACAATGCGATCATTTCTAAGATTTGGCTACAATAAAGGTTGACTAACTAAACCCCTCCTCCTCCTCTGACGATTTCGGTGACTCCTCCAAAACCTTTTCACTTCGATCTTTTCTACTATAATCCTATAATCGATTGTTTATCTCCTATTCGTACTCTTGATTCTATTGCGCATGTAACCGATCCTAGGGTCTGTTACATGCCAATTTAATCATTATTTTGTTTTAGATAGCAAGCAGTATTAACTGCTTCAGCCCAAAAAGTGATGGGCAATTTAGAGTCAGCTAACATGGTTCTAGCAGCTTCTATCAGTGTCCTATTTCTTCTCTCAGCAACTCCATTTTGCTGAGGAGTTCTAGCAACACTAAACTCTCTTCTAATACATTTCTCCTTACAAAAATCATCCATAACTCTATTTTTGAACTCTGTCCCATTGTCACATCTAATGACTTTTGATTTCTTATCCACTAAGTTTTCTATTTCAGTAATGAATGTTTTAAGAATGCTAGATGTCTCATTCTTAGAACCTAAAAAGAAAACCCATGTGAACCTGCTATAGTCATCAGTAACCACAAAGCAGTACCTTTTATGCATAATACTACTCACAGATTTTGGTCCAAATAAATCTATATGTAGCATAAACAAAGGTTGATCAATAGAGTTAAAAAGCTTGGGCTTACAAGAAGCCTTGTGTTGTTTGCCTTTAAGACAGGCAACACAAGCTTGGTCATTTTTAAATCTTTTCTGAGGCAAGCCTCTTACCAAACTATCCTTAACAATTTTATTAATGTTTTTAAAATTTATGTGACCAAGTCTTCTATGCCATAACATAGATTCATCCAATGTAGCCTTTGTAATAAGATAAGTAAGGGCCTCTTTAGGAACAATCTTCTTCATATCAACACTGTACATGTTGCCCTTTCTTGGAACTTTAAGTAGAACCTGACTTTCATCAGGAAGCTTAAAGTCTGGGGAAAGCACAAGACGTTCAGTGTCAGTAAAAAGAACTTTGTTCTTTTTGTCACACATTTGTGAGACATTAAACAGGTTATACTTAAGCTCTTGCACAAAGTACACATCTTCAAATTCTAATTTACCGGTTTTAAGTGTACCTTTACCAGTAATTCTTGCTCCAATTCCTCCCCCAAAGGTAACATATCCTCCATCCGTTGGTTGAAAGTCTGAAAGATAGGACATGTTGCCTGTCATGTGCCTAGAACATCCACTGTCTGCATAACCTTGATCTTCATCATTATCCTGTAAATGTTCCTGCACATGAAATAAGGAAATTAGTTTCCTTGGGGTACCCAAGCCATCACTGACTTGGGTTTGCCTCGTGCATCAATATAGTCAAATCTTTTCAAAACAATTGATGCACCATTGGGTTTGATTAGTCTCCATACCCAACATGCTGAGGCCTTAACAGCATTTGCCCTTTGATCCCTAGCAGTGTTTTGAGAGTCACCAGTACTAACTGCTTGGCTAGCAGTACTAACTGCTGGCTTTGCAGTTTTAGCCTTTGGCTTCCAAAATTATTTTTGTACCACTGCTTTCTTTTGAAAAGGCCTTTTAGCAGTTTGTGGTGCATATTTGAAAATTGATTTGTACTTTTAACTGCTGGTTTAGAGTAAACAGTTCTAGAAGGTCTGGCAGTACTAACTGCTGATTTAGAAGTATGAATAGGTTTTGGGCCATACTTCATTAAACTTGTCCTGGGAGTCATTCTATCAGTATTAGGGTGAGATTGAGACCTATTTAAGTTCACCCTATGGTTTGAGTTCCCAGATACCCTATTGTTACAAAAAGCCTTAAGATGGTCAAAACTACCACAAGCAAAACAAGCCTTTTTGTACAAGAAAAAGTCACTTCCTAGCTGATGTAACTTGAGGTCATTCCAGTTCCTCTGGTTACCTCTTGGCTTGTCCGTTGTCCTATACATCTCACAGTACCTAACTATTTTCCTAACTGGTTTTACATTTATTTTAGGCTTAACAGTTTCATTATTAACCACCTTAGGAACACTGGTTCCTTCTACTTTACTCACATCAGGTTTAACCACAACCTGATCTTCCTCATCATCATATGTCCAATCCTCAATAGTTGGAGCATCTGAACTCCTATCAGTGGATACCTTGTCCTCAGTGAGTGAAGCATCACTTGCATTCTCAAAAGGTTCACTGATTTCTACAGGTTTATTGGCATTTGTGTCTTCTTTAGGTTTACAACCATACTCTAACTTAGGTTGTTGAAACTCTGGTAAACCTGTATGCTCTAGGTCTATTCCTGGGGGTGCAGGCACTCCTCTGTGAGGAGGTGGACATGTTTTATACCCCAACCCAGACTTAGCTTTGTTAATCAACTGACATTCAATTATTTTGTTTACACCCTTAGAGGCATATTCTAAGGTTTCTACACTTAATTGAATATTTTCATTAGCCTTTTTAATTCTATCCAACTCAGCTTTCAACAGACTAATTTCAGCATTCTTAATTGACAAATCCCTTTTAAGAACTGCTATATCATCAGGAAAAACAGACTCATTGTCCTTATAATGCACTATTTGATCTTCTAGGACTGCTAAACCTCTCTTATGATTAGAAAAATTGTAATTAGTTTTGTTTAGTTCAATCCTTTGCTCATCATAGTATTTTTTTTTTTTTAAGTTTCTAATTCTTTAAGAGTAGTGCATGTTTTAGAACAACATTTAGCAGATTGTACCTCAGAGTCAGAGAAGGCCATAAGTGCCATCTCAGAAGGTGATTCCTCATCATCTGCCATAAAACTCCAATCAAAGCCCAGCCCATCAATAGCCACCATAGCCTTTGAGGTTGGTTTAGCTTCTACCACAGCCTTGGGCTTGCTCCCATAACCTTTGCTCCTGCCATCCTGTTGCCTAGGTCTCCTGCATTCCCTTGAAAAGTGCCCCAGCTTGTGACAGTTGTAGCATTCTACCCTTGATTTGTCAAAACCAGTAGTATCATTGCTGCTGATGGTGATCTTCTTTCCTGTTCTTTAGTAGAATTTCTTAGCCCTCATGCTAAGAAGGGAGATCTGCCACTTGAGATCCATCTCCTCTAAATCATCATCATTAATCTCCTGGAGATCTTCATGTGTCAGCATTGACCCATCATTCTGGCTTGTCAGGAAGGCACAATAAGTTGTATCATTCAGAATGCCAGTAGTACTGCTTGATGTGCTAGCAGTACTAATATTGGGGTTAGCAGTACTAACTCCCACAACAACCTTCACTTCTTCAGGGCTTGAATTACTAGGAGATGACACAAAGGCCATGTTCCCAGTACTTGAACTAGTTCCTTCAGCCTTCTTCACATCCTGCTCAACAATCTTGAAGTTGCTGTATAAGTCATTCAGGCTCGTAGTATCAATGCCTGGCTTGTTCTTCCAGACCACTACATGCATAGCCCACTCTGCAGGTAAACTCCTCAAGAACTTGGAGTTCAAATCTTCCTGAGGTATGTCAACACCAAGAACAGCCAGTTGGCTGACAATCTTCTGCAATCTGTTGAACATGTGATCCAAGGACTCATTACTACTTTCAGTAAAATTCTCAAAGTTCTGCTTCAACAGAGTCTTTTGAGTCTTCTTGGTGGCTTCATTCCCACCATACCTAGCAATGATTGCCTCAAACAAGGACTTAGCATCCTTGTACTTGCTGAAATTCAAGAGTTGGTCATTGGGAATTGTCATCATCAGTAAACTCCTGGACTTGAGATCATTTTTCTTTTGAAGCCTCTCTTCTGCAGTCACTGGAGAGGTCTGCACAACAGTCTCTACTTTACCATCAACAGGTTTTGTAGAAGTTGAAGGCCTGAAAGAGTTTCCTTCTTCGATAATCTCCCAGAGTGCATAGTCCTGCACTTGGAAAGTATTGTTCTATCTGCAGCCTCCACATATCAAATTCATTCTGCTTGAGCATTGGCAATTTAGCAGCCATGTTTGTTTGGGTAGTCTCAATGTCCATTACTTTCTCTTCTAAATCAATAGTGTCAACCTGGCTTTGATACCACTTGAGAGGATTGTTAAAACTTAGGATGTTACTCCCTTATAATGTGTTTGAGATACTTTGAGTGTATGTAGTTAAGTATGCAGAATCTACTTAACCACACTTAGAAGAATTTATTTGTGTTTGATGGAACAGTAATACTTGAATGAACAATGAACACAGTAAGATTAACACCAAACGATTCAATATTATTTCAAGAATAATACGAGTGATCTTGCTATCACTAGTGTTACAATGACCTTGAATCTTAAAAAATCTCTATGACTGATATATCAAAACGTATAACCTAGGATCTCCTTTTATAGACTTAAGGAGTCCTTTACAAGATAAGTATTCTACCGTATAATTCTAACTAATTAAGATATACAAAAGATCTATTCCATACTTATCCATAATACATATCTTCTAAACGTTTATCCATGCAGCAGTACCTTCTATATAACTAGCAGTACAAACTAGCAGGTTGTACTGTTAGTTGTTTCTTCAGCAGTCTTAAGATGTACACTAACAGTTTGTATTGTTAGTGTAATTCTCCTTGGCAGTACTAAGTCAGAACATTCAATTCCCAACAAGTTTTTTTACCAATAGTGTGAACGGCTCACCCAGTTTTGACAAACTATAAGAGAGGTATAAGGAGGATTGACATTAAATTGTCAAACCGAAAGACACACGTTTTTAATTTGCATTTAGTGCTGACGTTTGTCACTCTGCTCCTTTGTGCGTCAAATTGGAGCTACCAAGTAAGCTATTTTATGTACAAAATCATCTTAAGGGTGAATTGACCTCAATTCCACGTGCCACTTTGTGATAATTATCCGAATAACTTGGGTCTTTTGACTCATGCAGCAGTAGGATATAGTGGGCGATAATTGTAGATAATTCTTTGATTGGCGAACCCAATACCTCAATTAAAACTTTGTTGACTTAAATCTTAGCCTAAATTGGTTAATAAAATTGTTTTGAAAACTTATGATACGAATATGTGTGCATGCTTCTTCGTACATATTTTGATTGACACATCAAAATTAGTACCCTAAAAATTTAAGTTCATGCCATCTAATTATAAGAAACACTTGAAGTTATTATTTAGCCTAAGTGAGACCTTACCTAGGTTTTAATGACAAGGTAAATTTCCATTATGCGTGAGACCAGTAATGGAGAATTTGCAGTTTCTGATGCGTGGTTTTGCGACCTTACAACAGGTTTTACCTCTCGAGGGATCTCAAGAGGCTTGCAATCCCCACCAGGCAGTGTACCTGACCGATGTAGTATAGTGAAGTGGCAAGTACCGGGGGATTGATCGTTCTCTAGGGGAATAGTGTCGTTAGGATTGAAAAACTACTCTAATAGGTCTAAGGGTGAGGGAAGATTCTTTTTGTATTTTTATATTTTTATGAAAGCAAGTAAAATCTAGGGTTTGAAGGAGTGGGCGGAATTAGTTGCTAGTCAACTAACCCAAATAACTACAATTGCAAATAAAATAAAATAACTGAAAATGAAAAGGTTGTGGAACTTATATGGAAAGAAATGTGTTTACTTAGATTTCCTTACTCCCTAACTATCTTTTACCAGTTGATTAGTGTGTATTAATTGCGTGGATGACGGGTGTATTCCTTAATACCAATCGTGGGGTGGCGTACGTACTTCCCCAACTCTACAAGCTCCTACTTCACTCCTATGTCGAGCCGGCTAAGAAGCTCCTAACATGGGATCACTAGAATTCGCTCATGCATTAAATACAACCATAATAACCTTAGTACGCATTGGTTCATGTTTCTTAAGACGTTCAAGCAAGTTACCGTATAGGAGGTTAGCCAGTTTTCTTAAGCCTAACATCGATAAACAATCATCCAATACAATTAATAACACACCAACAACCAATAATCAATAGTTAGGTTTCATTAGATCTAAGCAAACACAAGATAAATCTACCCTAGCATGTTAATTAAAAGACAAGAACAAGATATAATCAAACAACACATAGACATATTGAATGATTAATTGATTACTTATCTTCAATTGAACATGGGAGATCCAAGGGTATAAAACCCTTAAAAAATGGTAGAAAAATCGTCTAGGGTTTCTCCTCACAAAGTTGCACACTAATGACTAAAAATTGCAAAAATATATATAGAATTTAGGGGCTGACGGCGTCACGTTGTAGGAGGTGACGCCGTCACCTCGCCGCGGCTAGGGTTCCCGGATGGTCTTCCTGACGCCGTCCCTCTTTAATCCTCCAAAATCCACTCTGGCGCGTCAAGAGTTGACGCCGTCACAATTGTGCTTGACGCCGTCTCTCTTTAACTTAAACCGTGATGGCCTTGATCACCTTAAAGGGTGACGCCGTCAGACTTCCATTGTAAAACTTTCTGGCGCGTCACGTGTATTTGTCATATCCACCTCTTTTGCCAAGCCGTGACGCCGTCAGGAGCAATCCTTGACGCCGTCACGTGTACTTTTCCAGCAGCTTTGGAGACTTTGTCGTTTTCTTCACTTTCATGCTCCAAAAACGTCCAAAATGCTTCCTTTTCCAGATTTCTTCTCCAAAGTACCTAAAATGACAAAAGGAACGATTTAGGGCAATATTTGATCAAATAAATACGATTTAGGGCTTAAATGACCCCCTAAAAGCGATACACTTTTCGCTTCATCAGTTTCTAAATTAGACGACTTAATTAAGTTGTTAGTTAGACCTAGAAACTTAAGGCATGAGATGGGATGAAACATGCTTACTTTGCAAATTGTATTTGGCAAATGTAAATCCCATAATGATCTAGGAATCGGAAATTGTTTGCCGATTATTGTTTGACAGATTACTATATTTTGTACTTTCACTACTAGCAGATCAACTGATGTAGTGAAACTATGAAAATTTGGATCCTAGTTTTTCAAGAAAATTCAATGGTTATATGAATATTTCCTTGGGTATTTTATTTTCTTGAAAAGTTGTATTATCAGAATACTAATATTTGAACTTTTTCTGTAGAAATGGCTCAACCCGATAATGTTGTACTAAGTCCTGCGTTCAAAAACCACTTTGAACGGGAAAAATCGACTGGCCCTGAAGTAATTATTGATTTGATCAATAAATTATATTGCTGCAAGCAGGGTGAAGGTAAACCTGTTAGTGATCATGTGTTGGAAATGAAGAGTTACATGGACCAACTACATCAGATCAACTACATCTACCTAGAGAATATATGTGTGAACCTAATCAACAGATCCTTGAACAAGGATTTTTCTGGTTTTGTTCGAAACTATAACATGCATTGCGCGGGAAAGACAGTCACAGAGTTGCTTGCAATGCTTGTGGACTATGAGAAGGGTTTACCAAAGAAGGCACCTACTCCTCAGGTATTAGCTATACAAGGAGGTAGGATCCAAAAGCCAAAACCGCAGGCGAATAAAAAGGGTAAGGGTAAGGTTGACAAGGGTAAACAAGTTATGGCCTATCAACCTAATCAAAAGAAGAACAAGGTGAATCCTAACAAGAAGGATCAGGCTTGTCACCACTGCCATGAGATAGGACATTGGAAGCGGAACTGTCCACTCTATCTTGAGGAGTTGCGTGTGAAGAAGTTGAAGGTTGAGGCTGGTAACCCCAGCACTTCAGGTGACTTTTTCATGATTGAATTATTTTCATTAACTCATAAAATAAATTCCTGGGTATACGATACTGGATGTGGTATTCATATTTGCATTTTAATGCTATTGCTGTGAATGGTGTTTTTGAAATTGATATGAATGATTCCAATAATTATAATTCAATGTATAGCATCAATAATAAGAGAATCAAGAATGTTTTGGATTCATCTTATCTTTGGCATTGTCGACTTGCTCATATAGGCAAGACTCGTATGGAAAAGCTGCAACGTGATGGGCTTTTACAAGATATCAATGATGAATCATTTGATAAATGCGAATCTTGTATATCTGGGAAGATGACAAAGAAACCTTTCAATAATCGTATGGAAAGGGCTTCTGATCTACTTGGTTTAATACATACTGATGTGTGTGGACCACTTAGACATGTGACAAAGAGAGATGCTAGCTACTTCTTAACCTTTACTGATGATTTCAGCCGTTATGGATATGTTTATTTACTTAAACATAAACATGAGGTATTTGAAACATTTAAGGTTTTCAATGCAGAAGTAGAATTTCAACTTCGAAAGAAGATTAAAGCTCTTCGATCTGACAGAGGTGGTGAATACCTGAGTCAAGAGTTTAAAGATTATTTAGCTGAGAATGGAATTGTCCAGCATCTCACATCTCCATATACTCCACAACAAAATGGTGTATCTGAGAGAAGAAATCGTACATTGTTGGACATGGTGCGATCAATGTTTAATCTTACGACTCTCCCTTTATCCTTTTGGGATTATGCCTTAGAATCTGCTATTCACATTTTGAATATGGTTCCGACCAAGAAGGTTGATAAGACACCTTATGTGTTATGGTATGGAATAACTCCTAACTTGTCTTATTTAAAGGTCTGGGGTTGCGAGGCGTTTGTTAAACGTGACTCAGCAGATAAACTCCAACCGAGATCTGTAAAGTGTATCTTTGTAGGATACCCAAAGGAAACGATAGGTTACTACTTTTACTACCCACCTGAAAACAAAGTAATTATTGCTAGGTATGGAGATTTTCTTGAAAAAGATCTCATATCTCAAGAATTCAGTGGGAGGATATATGATCTGGAAGATGATCAAGAAGATGAATTACCTTCTGAAAACACTAGCGAACTTCTTGTGGAACCTGAAAGTCTGGGTCCTCCACCTGAAGTTGTTCCCATTCGCAGATCTGCAAGGACTGTGAAAGCACCAGAACGTCTATGTCTTAACGTAGAAGTTGAGGAAACTATATTAGGGGATCTTGGAGAACCTGCTAATTATAGAGTTGCCATGAATGATCCTGGAAAGGAAAAATGGCAGATTGCTATGAATGGGGAAATGCAATCTATGAGAGATAATGAAGTCTGGCTTGAAGTAGACCTTCCTCCCAATGCCAAGGTAGTTGGAAGTAAATGGCTCTTCAAGAAGAAAACTGACATGGATGACAATGTACATACCTATAAGGCCCGTTTGGTAGCTAAAGGCTTTACTCAAACATATGGTGTTGACTACGAGGAGTCCTTTTCTCCTGTAGCTGACATAAGGGCCATTAAGATTCTCATAGCTATAGCTATGTACTATGACTATGAGATTAGGCAAATGGATGTCAAAACCGCCTTCTTAAATGGTCGCCTAGATGAAGACATCTATATGGCGCAGCCTGGGGGGTTTGTGAATCCAGAATTTCCAAACCGTGTATGCAAACTTCAAAGATCCATTTATGGATTGAAGCAAGCATCACGGCAATGGAATAAGAGATTTGATGAAGAAATCAAAAAGTTTGGGTTTACTCAGAATCTGGATGAGCCATGTGTATATCACAAAGCTAGTGGGAGTGATGTTATTTTCCTTGTCCTATATGTTGATGACATATTAATCATGGGTAAAAATATTCCAAGATTGAAGGAGGTTAAGGCCTATCTTGGGAGATGTTTTTCCATGAAGGATTTAGGAAAAGCAACATACATTCTGTAGTCTAGATCCTGAGGCAGACTTGAAGTTCTCTATTCCAAAAGATCGCAGCTTCGATCTTTGGTGCTGACGGCACACATCCTTGTAGCTCTGAACTTCAACTGTAATGTACTAGTTAGGTTATTACTCCCTCCTAACTAGTGAGCCATTTATTCTTTTCTGCTCCCTCTTGAAACGACAACTCTCTTTAGTCTTCTAACACGCAGCGGAGATTGTAGCACAATGGTTGTCGTTCGGGAGCATCAACATATCTCACAAAGTATTTGCATCCAAGTAGGTAATAAGCCATCCTTCTCCCTCCTGATGATTGCGAGTTATCGGAATCATCATATGATAGTGTACATGGCTTGGATTAGCTTTAACTTGAAGCAATATTAAAGCCATAACAGCCCTTCGAAGCATAATTTCGTGAGACTATGTTAAAAAATACTTGATGACATCAAATAAGTACATTTTATTAGCATCATGTATCCTATGTATATTGCTTGTTTTTGTATTATTTTATATGGGAATTGATACTTAATCGCCTACTATTGTAATTCTCAGTTATAAACAAGCATTTGGTGAAAGTTAGCTATTATGGACATAAAATGAAGCAAAATGATCAAGATTGGAAAAGTCTGCTGAATTGAAGAGATTAAAGACCATTGCCTGACTTTGAAGCATGCGCCGCATCTGATTTTATCATGCGTCGCATATGAAACTTTGGTCAACGAAGAAGAACCAACTTGTTCTACTCCAGATACGCCGCATCGGACCAATCCGATGCGCCGTATCGGCCATACACAATCCTTACCAAGAAATCAAGTGGAGATTAGAAGCTTAATGAAGAAGTCAAGATTACAAGTCGACACTTGAAGATGCTTTCGTATTTTGGCCATAAAATCTTCATCCGGACTCCGTTTTAGTTGATTCAAGCGGCCACGGAAAGAGAAAAAGGAGATCTACCTGTATCTGAAGGAGATGCGGCGCATCAAGTCTTTAGATGCGCCGTATTGGGAGATGCTCCATATCAGATTTATAGATGCGCCATATCGGGTCAGTTTCAGACTTGGAGGCTACGTTTACTTATAGATGCGGCGCATCTAACTCTCTAGATGCGCCGTATCGACCCAGATTTCAGAATCTATAAATACCGAACTCATTAACGAATTAGGGCATCTTTGGGAACCCTTAGGGTCATTCCCAGACGATCAAAGCCTCTCAAAACAGCAGAAGATCACCCTAGAAGACCTAATTATCCTTGAAGAGCATCTCTAATCATTGTAACGTATTCATTATGCTTAATACTCTATTCATTACGATTATGTTTATGCACTTTGTTACAGAGATTATGGGCTAACACCCTTAGGTGTTAGCCATGTTTATGAAGTTTTATTAGTTTTTATGATTTTGTCGATGTGTTTGCTTTGTTATTGGATTGGGTGCTTGTCGATAAAAACTCGTTTATTGCTTATAACTAGTAGAAGTCTATGTAACTAGGTTATGATCCTTATAACTTTAATTGATGTGACTTAACTACCTGTAATTGTGGTTGCTTAGGTTGAGTTATATGCGTGTTAACCCGAATCTCTATTAGGAATCATTGTTTGGCATAAACGGAACGTGTCTACAACCTAATAGGACTAGTAGCGTGTAATACCGAACTAGGTTAGATGGTTTAAAGCAATAAGTTAGTATTGATGCTAGACGAGTCACTATGATCATGTCCTCTTTCCCACCACGATGGTAGGTTATTTAATCGTGACAGGATTAATAATCGGATTGGCGACAAAACAATTGAATGAATTAAAACAAGTAGACATAAGCATGTATAACTATAAAATGGATTAGACATGGCTAACCCGTTCTTCCTATCTATCTTCATCTATCTTTAATTTGCTTTTAATTAGTTTAATATTTATTTTCTCGTATTTAGTTTAATTAAACACACAAAATCGTGATAGCCTCTCAGGCTAAAACCCCAAAAATATTTACTTGCTTTCTAGGTTAGTTAGTTTAGTAATTAGAATACCTTTAGATCACTTTAGCTTCGCTCCTAGTGAACGACCCTTGCTTACCTAAAAACTATCTACATTGATCGGGTACACTGCTCGTTAGTGTTTAGAGTCTATAGGTTAGTTCGGCAATAAATAAATTTAAAACTTGGTTGATTTATATAGACCTAAAAAAAACACATCAAGTTTTTGGCGCCGCTGCCGGGGAGTGATTGTTTTAATTTGATTTATTGGTATTTTAGTTTAGTTAGTTTTATTTGTTTCTGTGTGTTTCTGTCTCAGAAAGGCAATACGGCGTATCCTTGTCTGTGGATGCGGCGTATCTGTCTTATATCAATACGGCGTATCCTTGTCTGTGGATGCGGCGTATCTGTCTTATATCAATACGGCGTATACAAGTCAATTGTATACAGCGTATTGACGTTCTGTGACCAATTTTTTTTTATCGTTTTTCTTTATTTTTGTTTATTTAATTTTTATTTTTCGTTTTAGTTTTTTTGATTTTGTTTCGGTTACTGCTGTTCTTGGTTGTTTATCTTTCAGGTAATAATGATGATGGATAATCCGGACATAACTATGGAAGAATATCTTAGGCTTAACAATGAAAGATCCTTGAGCAATAAAAAGGTTTACGATTGGGAAAGAGCAAGATATGGTGCACAAGTCATCAATGATAAAGAACCCACGATGGAAGAGTACTTATTATCAAAGCAGGAAGAGTCAGGGAAAGAAAGAAAGACATTGCCATTTAGACACACTTGGACTTTATCCAATGATGATGATGAAGAAGAATCATACGATTTTGGTGCAATTAGGTTTCCGGAAATAGTTATTGATGATGTTATTTCTCCGGAAGTTGCCCAAGATGAAGAAGAGTCACAAGTGTTTGATTTGAATAAAAATCCGGCAATTGTTTACAAAGAAGCTTATTCATCCGAAAGTGCTTATGATGAAAATGAAGATGAATGTGGAACAATGGTGTATGGTGCTATTACTTGTGATTTTTCACCCGAGTTGGAAAATATATTCTCATCATATCAAAAACACCATGATGATATTCCATCGGATGAAGATAATGAGTATTCTAATATTGAAAGTTTTGATTGTATTGTGTACGATGCCATACCGCAATTGCCACAACAAAATGAAATATTCATGCGTGGAACAAATGAGCCAGATCATGACCCCACAAAGGATTTTGAAGAAATGTGGGATGACTTATTTGAGGCGGCTATTCGGGATAAAGATGAAATTGCAAGACCACTAGTTGAAGATGGAGACTCACAAGATGAATTGGAGTCACTTACAACAAAAAGTGGTACTAATTTATTTAATATTATTAATCCCGTTACTAATAATCTTGCTAGTTTTCCTAAACAGGTTGCAAAACGAAAGAATGATGAGGTGGAATTTACTACACCAACTAATGATGAATATAAAGCACCTGTTATCAACCCATTTTTGGTTGAAATAGAAAAAGAATTCAAGGATGAGCTGATGGACACGACCATGATTGAAGAGGATGATTTCAATCCTATGAAGGATATAGAGGAACCCGAACTTTTACTCGCCAAAGACCCTTTCTCATCTTTTATGGAAGTCAAGGGACGCCTTACTACCAATAGAACAAACGAAGAAGAAGGGAGATTCATTGATCCTCAACATACTACTCTCTCACATGTAATGTTCATGTCATCCAATTTAACAACCAAACCGGGTAAGGTAATGAACGAAGTACACATATTGCCAAGGTATTATCTTTACATATTCTATCCATCTCTAGTAGCAAATTTACACCGTTATGGTGCTTATTGCTACTATCACCCGCACTTGACCGCAAGTGGGGGGAAAAACACCATATTGCCTAGTAAATAAGGGTGGAGTCAGGCTCGTGACTCTAACAAAAACAAGCGCTTCTTGGGAGGCAACCCATGCTTGTCTTTTATTTTGTTTTTAGTTTATTTTTATTTTCGTATTTCTGTCAGTTGGTCAATACGGCGCATGCACTTTTAGTGGATGCGACGTATTAGTTACAGGAAGTTGATGCGGCGTATCTTATATTCCATGGATACGGCGCATCGACACTCTGACCTGTAATTTTTTCGTATTTTTATTTTCCTAACCAATGATTAACGAGATGCTCTCGAGATTCTTTTTCTGTGGTCTCTATATTTTTACAGGTCTGGACAATTGAAGAGGTTGATGGACTCCCGCATTATATACGCTCGCATTTTTACATTGGAAGATCATACCGAGCAAATCTCAGGGGAGTTCTCCGTTCTAATTCTTTCTATCTCTTGTTTTTAATTTTAAATACAAACAACGAGGACGTTGTTTAACTTAAGTGGGGGGGTGGAGAATTAGAACGTTACTTGTCCTTAATTTTTCAAAAATATGCTTTAATCTATGCTTAATTATAAAAATTAAAAAAAAAAATTTAAGCATGTTTTTGTTTAATCTAAGTTGCATAGCTGCACACATAACCTTATTTTCAAAAATTGTGAACTTATCAAAATCCACAAATCTATGAGTGTGCCGGTGACTTGTAAACTTTAAAACTTGGCTTGTATACTATTCGAGACCACCATAATGAGTATTATTGATATAATTGGAGTGACTTGTCTAACTTGGTAAATTTCTAGGATTTCACCCAAAAAGCCTATATATGTTATGTGTTATTAACTAACTACACTGGTTAGTTAACCCCCGTATAAACCCTTTGTTTACTCTCATTTTTAGAGTAAGATACCTCTAGAAAAACCCTCAGAGCCATTCCTTTCGTTTCTTACACCAATGTTTAAAATGTTTCGTTACACCCTTACACCTTAGCCTACCCTGTAGATTAAAGTCCGTGGTTAATTGCTTTAGGCAAAGTGTGTTTCCTTACATTACCTGTGTTCGCGTGCGTAATTCATTATCTTTGGTTGAGTCAGGAAATTGCACAATGCAATTGGTATGAAAGTAAATATTGTATATCTTTGAGTTTATTTTTCGTGTGTTTACTACTTTCGCTATTACAGTTATTTCTGAAAGTATGAAAAGTATGGAAAAAATTATCCGGAAAAATAGTGATAGAAAAGTTGTGAAATTTTACACATATATGTTGATGTCAAAAAAAAAAAAAAAAAAAAAAAAAAAAAAAAAAAAAAAAAAAAAAAATCGAAAAAATAGAAAATAAAAAGAAAAAAGAAAAGTTGGAAGTTTGTTTTAACCAACTTATGTAAAGTTTTGTATTAAGTGGTCGATATCACCACTAGTTGTTATATATTATATTTATGGATTGAATGGGAGTTGGCCGTTATGGGAACGCCAACTAAGGTTATTCTTTGATTGAGATCTTGTTGAGTATAATTCGTGTCTACCTAAAGCGTGTGTTTCAAGTGTTAAAGCGTGAGTTATTCAATGATATGAGTCTTATTCATGGGATGGTTGGGAAAGTGATTAACCACACTTAGGATTTTAATTTATTTGTTTTTTTTATTTTTCATTTTACACCAATTTACATCCCAAATATTATCCATACCCTATATCATTCTTCATCCAAACATTTGATTTATTGAGATTAGGGATTTGAGCAATCTTAAGTATCGTAGTCGTGGATTCGACTATGTATTTATGATTTTGTCGCCCTTTTTGATATAATATTATTGGTAAAGATTACTTGGTCCTATCTTTAGCCTATTCGAATTAAGGATTTGAGCAATTGCAAGTATCGTGTTCGTGGATTCGATCATGTATTTGTGATTTTGTCGCCTTTTCTGGAATTTGAGATCGATAGAGATTAAGGAGAATGATTAACCCTTAACCAACAAACCCTTTTTACCGCTTTAGACTTGTTATTCCTTAGCTTTAGTGGGGGAGATGTGTATCATTGCCAAGCTTATGATAGAATATTCGTCACGACTGGACAGTTAAACGATTAGATTTGCTTTTATCGAAATATTTTATTTTGTTTCTAATTCGTTAAGTGTTTGGTTGTGCAATTATGATAAAACGAATAAGTGCTTAATTATAAAAATACATCCTATTTAGGATACATTTTCATAAGTTTAATCTAAGGTTTACTTGAGGACAAGTAAAGTTCAAGTGGGGGGATATTTGATGACATCAAATAAGTACATTTTATTAGCATCATGTATCCTATGTATATTGCTTGTTTTTGTATTATTTTATATGGGAATTGATACTTAATCGCCTACTTTTGTAATTCTCAGTTATAAACAAGCATTTGGTGAAAGTTAGCTATTATGGACATAAAATGGAGCAAAATGATCAAGATTGGAAAAGTCTGCTGAATTGAAGAGATTAAAGACCATTGCCTGACTTTGAAGCATGCGCCGCATTTGATTTTATCATGCGTCGCATATGAAACTTTGGTCAACGAAGAAGAACCAACTTGTTCTACTCCAGATACGCCGCATCGGACCAATCCGATGCGCCGTATCGGCCATACACAATCCTTACCAAGAAATCAAGTGGAGATTAGAAGCTTAATGAAGAAGTCAAGATTACAAGTCGACACTTGAAGATGCTTTCGTATTTTGGCCATAAAATCTTCATCCGGACTCCGTTTTAGTTGATTCAAGCGGCCACGGAAAGAGAAAAAGGAGATCTACCTGTATCTGAAGGAGATGCGGCGCATCAGGTCTTTAGATGCGCCGTATTGGGAGATGCTCCATATCAGATTTATAGATGCGCCATATCGGGTCAGTTTCAGACTTGGAGGCTACGTTTACTTATAGATGCGGCGCATCTAACTCTCTAGATGCGCCGTATCGACCCAGATTTCAGAATCTATAAATACCGAACTCATTAACGAATTAGGGCATCTTTGGGAACCCTTAGGGTCATTCCCAGACGATCATAACCCCTCAAAACAGCAGAAGATCACCCTAGAAGACCTAATTATCCTTGAAGAGCATCTCTAATCATTGTAACGTATTCATTATGCTTAATACTCTATTCATTACGATTATGTTTATGCACTTTGTTATAGAGATTATGGGCTAACACCCTTAGGTGTTAGCCATGTTTATGAAGTTTTATTAGTTTTTATGATTTTGTCGATGTGTTTGCTTTGTTATTGGATTGGGTGCTTGTCGATAAAAACTCGTTTATTGCTTATAACTAGTAGAAGTCTATGTAACTAGGTTATGATCCTTATAACTTTAATTGATGTGACTTAACTACCTGTAATTGTGGTTGCTTAGGTTGAGTTATATGCGTGTTAACCCGAATCTCTATTAGGAATCATTGTTTGGCATAAACGGAACGTGTCTACAACCTAATAGGACTAGTAGCGTGTAATACCGAACTAGGTTAGATGGTTTAAAGCAATAAGTTAGTATTGATGCTAGACGAGTCACTATGATCATGTCCTCTTTCCCACCACGATGGTAGGTTATTTAATCGTGACAGGATTAATAATCGGATTGGCGACAAAACAATTGAATGAATTAAAACAAGTAGACATAAGCATGTATAACTATAAAATGGATTAGACATGGCTAACCCGTTCTTCCTATCTATCTTCATCTATCTTTAATTTGCTTTTAATTAGTTTAATATTTATTTTCTCGTATTTAGTTTAATTAAACACACAAAATCGTGATAGCCTCTCAGGCTAAAACCCCAAAAATATTTACTTGCTTTCTAGGTTAGTTAGTTTAGTAATTAGAATACCTTTAGATCACTTTAGCTTCGCTCCTAGTGAACGACCCTTGCTTACCTAAAAACTATCTACATTGATCGGGTACACTGCTCGTTAGTGTTTAGAGTCTATAGGTTAGTTCGGCAATAAATAAATTTAAAACTTGGTTGATTTATATAGACCTAAAAAAAACACATCAATACTCTCAATACTTCTCTCAAACCAACCTGAAAAATTCACCGGCTTCATGTAAATGACCACATATGGAGACAACCCGATATGACCAATTTAAAAACGAAGTAAACACCCCCCCCCCCTCTAATGTGACTTAATCTTGTACGAAAGTGTGACTAAGAACCTATATTGAGCACTACAACGTAACTCCTTAAAGCATAGGTCGTTTCATATACCCATCCAACCTTCCTTAATTGTATATGAACCTCTCTCGAATTATCCACATATTTGTGTGTCACTGAGTACTCCAGCTCAGTTTAAGTGATAGTTAACTAGGTCTTCGTCCATCCACCCCTTGACCTATGAAAACTAGATAAATCGAGACTTAATCACTACACTGAGTATTACACCCATGAGAGCCCAAACAAGTATCTCTAAAAGTCATGCATCCAACCAACCTCTAGACTTTGAGATAAATAAGTACACATGCCCGAAAAATGTCACTTCAAAATCAAATCAATAATACCATTCTTCTCCGTAGTCATTCTTCTCAACCATATTAGCCGTGAACGATGTATCCCCGTGAATGTTGCGATGGTATCCCTATATCCCTTTTTTTTTTCTTTTTTTTTTTCATAATTTGAAATACACTAGGAAATGCAATAATAATGATCCTGGAAAAATTTGAGTGTAACAGATTTTGACGCCAATTTTCAACTAAAAAATTCGAATTTTGACCAAAAAATTTGAATTTTGGGCCAAAATTTTCACTATTATACCAAAATTTGAATCTCGCGTAAAAATTGAACGTTTAATCACCTGAAAAAATTAAATTTTACTCATTTAAGTTGAAGGGTATCAAAGTGGAAGGATTATAAGCGGACATATTTCTCAATTACGAAAAAATGAATTGCGAGGGCCACAGTTGCCAATTGCGAAATGTTGGTGAATTTCGAAAAGTTGCCCCATTTGCGAAAATCTAGCCCAATTACGAAAGATCCTTGAATTTCGAAAACCTGCACCAATTGCGAAAGTATAGCCTAATTCCGAAAGCAATTCCGAAAGAAATTTCGAAAGCAATTTCGAAATCAATTCCGAAAGCAATTTCGAAAGCACCTATCGCAATCTTATACAAGATTGCGATGTTTCTGATTTGCGAGAGGCTTGGGAATTGCGAAAGACAACAATTTCAAAAATCTGTGGCAATTTCGAAAGTGTTTGCAATTGCGAGATTCTTGACCAATTTCGAAAGTTGGCAGTTTACTAACTCTACCAACTCTTGACTTTTTCACCCTTCTCCAATAATTCACCCACTGAGATCTAACCACTCTTATCAACTTCCATCAATAATTGAGGCCAATAATTGAAGTCCACTTTTCCGGCCATAACTTTCGACCATCTTTTCCGACCATCTTTTTGCGACCCAAATCTGATCCTAAAACCCATTTCGAGCATAAAACTCAACCATATATCAATCAAATCGGACCACATTTCACGGATTAAAGACAAAACAATCTCAACCAAAACTTAAATATAGAACTGTTACCAGATCTAAACTCGTATGAACATGGATTTGAGATTTTTGTGACCATATTTAAGATACATAAGACCAGTGATAGACCCGTTTTTATCGTATGAAACGGAAATAACTTCCGATGACCGGAAAAAAAATCCGATGACTAAAAATGGTGATAAAAACAGCCTAAAACATATAATCGAACCACAAAAATAGTGAAGAACACAACCTGAAACGTATCTCACCATGAATCGTCCCCCGGTTAGCTCTTGATACCAATTGATATAGACCAATATCGTGTGTTTCTGTGGTTCGAGTGGCCTCGGTTGGCTGTTAAAGATGAATATCTTCATCTTCTTTTAGAGAAAGAAAGTATTCTAGTGAGAGGGTGGAGTAACTGAATGTTTATCTTTATTGAAAGATGATAAAACAAATAATACACAAGTATCCACACACCCCACATGGAGAGACATGTGGGGTATTTATAGGACCTTTTACATCACTATCTTTGCCATTTAAAGATAAGTAGTCCCTGCGTTAGCTACTTAATACACATCTAGTCCAATTCACGTGAGTGACGACATCTTTATAAAAAAGCGAGTCTAACATGGTTTTTCCAGGAGACCAACCCTCGAGTTGTACTAGGGGCATTGGCGTGTTGCTAGACGCTAACCAATGTCATTACACTATTAATAGATGTCCAAGTGGGAGTTGTTAAGTTTTGTGGACAAATATTAATGTGTATGTCTAGAATCGAACTCGAAACCACGGGATTCCACACATTACGTATGAAGAATTAATAGATAATAATTAATATATAAACCGTTATGTATTTAATTATTAAAACACAAAATAACGACTAACGGACGTTAAGTAGTTAAAGAGAATTGACTAACGACCGTTAGGGAATAAGAGAAGGATTATAGATGAAATTAGAGGAACAAGAAGCTTCCGGAATCCCTTGGGGATACCTTGGCCGATCGGCATGGGCTTGACAAACCCAATCCATTGCCAACTTGTTCTCCAAGATTCTCATGCTATATATACAAGACCTAGGGTTATTGAATCATTAACTCTTGTGCACTTGCTATAACCCTAAAGTCTTTTTCTTCTTCCTTCTTGTCTTGGCCGATCGATCACATACCTATAAGGGTCGATCGACTTTGTTTTTCTTAAACAAAATTGTTTAGTTTATTTTGTGTTTAATTACTAGCATAAACATTGATTCAGTTATAGTACGTGTGTACAAGATCGTGGTATTAACTCACTATAGTTAATATCTTCGATTGAGATATAAAACGGTAAGGGGTATCTCGTTAATCCATTCTTTATATAGATTGAAGAAGATTTGAAGTTTGATTCTTGTTGTGCTAGAATCAAAAGGTACGTTCACTTTAATATTCGGTTAATTCTTATGTGTTATAATAGATCCTACGCTTCCGCATGTGTATGATGATTACTATATTAATATATGAACTTGTTGTTGGAATATGTGAATCATACAAACTATAAACACATAAACATAAACAACATAACATCAAAGCATACGCAGCGGATAAACAAGATCTACATACATATAATTAATTAACTAAATTTAAATAGATGCGTACCTTTAGGTTTCTAGCAAGAACAAGAAACCACATGATCACCAAGAAAAAGATAAACCCTAAATTGGGTTTAATATAAATCGACCACTATATGGATCGAATAGGGCAATAACAACAAGCTAAAAGAAGCTTGTACTCCGTTCTTGTACACACGTAATACTAGCGTTTCAATGGGAAAAGCTAGGTTCTAATTCACAAGCAAATCAAACGCTTATGTGTTAATGATTGAACCGAAAATCCCAAGGGTTTGGGAGGAGTGGATCGGCCAAACAAAACACAAGAGGAAGGAGAAGAAGAAGAATAACTTGCTAGAGAATTAGGGTTAGCCAATTACAAACACAAGGGGTTTGTATTTATAGGCTTCTAAACTTCGTCTCCAAGTTAGACTAGAATTAGGAAACCCAATTCCCTTCTAACTCCTATATTCGGCCGCCCATAGGGATTGAGAAGGTTTCTAGATCCTTCTTGATCCCTATTTTCATCTCTAGTCCTTGTAGTTAATATTTAACGACCGTTAAACAAACTCCGTTAAATACTAACTACCGTTAAGTGTTTACTTGTGAAATGAATAAATAAATCATAAAACTATATTTAATTAATCAAACCATTGAGACTCTTACGTATTGTGTGCAATCCTGAAGTCTCGTGTTCGAAACTGGACATACGAATATTAATTATTATCCATAAACTCTAACAGCTCCCACTTGGATATTCATTAATATTGTAATGACATGGGTTAGTCTAGCTTAACAACCCCAATGCCCCCAAATCAACTCGAGTATGGTTTTCCTGGAAAAACCACGTGATGATTATATCATCATACTTATCCTTTTGTTTCTAATACCGCATTAATATGGATATGGATCTAGGTCATTCCATAATTAACAATTAGTTTCTCGTTTATACATAATTGATCAAGATTACCAAATCATCAGAACGTATTCCAGATAGCCTTTGGGCGTGCGCACGCAAACATCTTGTCAACCCTACGAGTGGCCAAGCAGTATTAAACTTCAAAACAAATTTGAAGGAACAAATCCTTTATTGACTACGAGCATAACCCTCGAACTTTGCATCACCTCCGAAAGTAGCCCTTATAACTACCAGTTACGGATAGCGTTAGACTACCTTACAGAAAATGAGCTACATCCTCGGCAGTTACCTGGTATCTCAAGTCTGAGGATAAATATTCATGATTTACTTAATGACGACGATCCATAAAGTATAGTCATGTAGTTGGGATAAGTCCTATATTCAATTTATCCAATATTGAATATCATGTGATATTGATATCTCAACCTTACAGTACGTTCTACCAATCCTCACATTTGTCTTTATTTAATGATATTCCTATATCATTAATTGACAACGGACTATTTAGAATAATTTAATTATTCACGGATTTAAACATGCAAATATAGGACACAATATTAACAAATGATAATAAACGTTATCCGCACTTTATTTCATTAAATAATATTGTTTACACATCGCTTATCGAAATACTAAATAGATCAATGCATGATAATTCTCATTAATGAATTATGCCACAAGTCATGTTCCACATACTTGTTGACAAGGCATAAATCAACTAATGTTGATCTATCGGAATTTTGAGAATACTTATTTCAATAATGAAATTCTTGTATGTGTGCATTCATCCATCATGATATTGCCACATAATATTTCATAAATTACGTGACATCCTCATCCGCGAATTTATGATAATTAAACTACCAAACATTTGTAGTTAAATTATTCTAATTCTCTATGTATAATGCAACTATGCTCATATTGAGCATAACTAGTATACATGGCCATTAACAAGGATAAACTCCCACCATGACTAGTATTGAGTGTCATCTCAATCTTACTAGCATCATTGTATCCAAACAACAATATGCTCTTCAAAGTTCCCGTAAACTTTAATATCCATCGTGTAATGTTTGACATCTACAAATCTTACAAGATTTGTCAACTATATCAACATCTTGCCATATGGTTCATATTTAGAATTTAGGAGCAATTCCAGAATGAGGATGTTAATTCTAAATTCAACCATATCCATTACACTTAACTATCTAATAACTTATAATTATATATTAATGTTGTCAATCATCTTGCATCCAAGCATGATACAACAAGCAACATGATGTACATGAATAATCCTTTCGTCAACCTTAGATTTATTCATGTCATATCTTTTCAAAGATATGTTTCTATCTAGCCTTTCTAATAGAATCATGTTTATTAGAATCAGTTATTTTACCGCTTATGTTTATAACAATAAACATATATTCCAAGGTTTTATTTTCTAAACTTCCATGTGAAGTTTTATTCCAAACTAAGACTTAACATTTTAATGTTAATGGAATGTTACTCCCTATATGTTATACAACATATATGAAATAAGAAAATAATTATAATACTCCCACTAGCTTTCAGGAATATTAAGAAATATCTTATTTTAATTATAAATCAACACTAGATTTAACAATTAAAAATATGTATATCTTTTAGATGCATGCATTAATCCATTCACAAATGATTTGTATTTTGTATACTTCTAAAGATTATTTGAATTCAAATACTCCTTTCAATTACTTTTCGTCCTCGCTCAAGTAATTATCCAAGAAAGAGTTTTGATATTCCATTATTAATTTCATATAAATGAAACTAATAATGACAATCATAATCTTTATACATTTAATGTGTTTAGAAAGAATTTCAATCATATTTAATTGCTTAAGTGTGATTGATAATCTTTTCACATATTAAATATGTATACAAATTTATCAATTATGATTTCTACACAAGAATTTAAATCACTAGGTTTTCATTTCCTTTGTAGAAATTCATCTTTATTCTATAGTGTAACTATAGAGTTCAAGATCAACTACGTTTCCAAACTAGTTATCTTATTGGACTGCATCTACTATTATTCATAGTATGAGTAATTTGCCAAATCCAATGTTTGCAATTTATCAACATGATCACCAGGTTTACCATGATCCTGTTACTCATAATTCTCAACATATTCTACAAATATTTGAGATACCCTTGCGGATCTATGAAATGAGAATTCCATCATTTTGAGATTTAACATTAACATGTTTAATCCTCATTATGATTTGCTAGTGTATTTAGAAGATTATGTATCTTTTAATTTTACCTTATCAAGATAAACTCCTCCCACTTGCCTTTTACAATTTATAGATTAACTATAAATTCTTAGTAGATAGAGCAACACAACATTGTTCTCTTTTGGGACTTTACAAATACATATTGACAATTTCTAACATTAATTTGTTAATAACCTACTCATAAGCAGTTTAACAAATTCCGAACTTCAATTTTAAGACTTAATGTGATTATCATATTCCATAATAAATGGTGTCTTATTAATCTTCTAGGTTGGAGTCTAATTGAGTATATCCTATCCATACTCAATTTTCTAACCTTGATATCTTTAGGAAGAATAGAAGATATAGTTATCTCAAATCAAACAATATAACAAGAGTTTGATTTTCCTAACTGAACATACCATAAATACTATGTATTTTATTAGGATTAATATTTTAAGTTAATCTTACAATATGTGAGATAAATATATTTCGTTTTGGCTTACCCATTTACCATCTAAGTCAATTTAATGGTAAAATAGATTTCCAAGCCAATTGCATGCTTTATAACATAAGTACTTTTGATCAAGTCACTCCATATCTATGTCTTACCAAGAAGACATAACTGTTATAATCCCAATCTACGTTATAAGTCATTGATCAACTCAATGACTTCTTGTATATGTCTTAATTAAAAAACATAACAAGTTAACGTCTTACTTTATTATAAGTCTTATAACAATAAAAGACTTCATATTTATATCTTTATACTAAAATATAAATATGCATAACTAAAGTAATCATGAACACCACAACTTGGTTTCAATAGTATTTCAAGTTAATTTATTACTTCATTTATTTATGTCATTCCAAGAATACATAAACATTCAAATTTTGAAGTAGTATAAGATTACTTCATTTATTTATGTCATTGCAATAATACATAAATATTCACATTTGAAGTAGTCTTATTATCATATCGACACTTGTTCTAATAATTATCTAATTTTAGAAACTTGTAAATTAACATAGTTTCATCACATCAGCTTTGGCTGCTAGTAATGAAAGTATGTAATTTACCCTGTCATTAATATCTATTATCAAGTATACACTGACGCTAGATATTAACTTCAAGTGTTCTATTGATTAGATGTGGATAAACCACATTAGAACATCAATCTCTTACTTTGCAGTAAAGAGAACCCTTTAAATCATATCCCTTTATATTGTTGCTTGCACACAATAAAGATTTCTCCCACTTGTGCATGGAACAACATCATGCATCAGATAAACAACACGTCAATCATTTGTTTATGTGACCAATACGATTTGTGTCATAGATATAAGTAGATATAGGAACACCTTGTCTAGTAAGGAAACGTACACGACTATCCTTAATACCACAAGTGTCTATAATTGGAAAGTAATCATCTCAAGAAATTCTAGATATAATCTGGGTTACTACCAAGATGTCAATACTTGTAGCTCCCACTGAATTAAAGATCACTACATGAACTCATTATTCAGTAATCACAACATAATGCTCCCACTGGATTTGACAACATTGTAAATGTTTCAAAACTGGTAAAAGCAAAATAACGTGTTGTTTACTTTCCTACACCTTTGAGTAATCCCTTACGTAACAGCTACTAAGGTACTCAAAGAATGTATTCTACTTTGTCAATGATGGAATATCCATCAATGCAATTAACTTAAAAAAAATTGGGTATGCAATTTCTTCCTTAATTAGGTCTACAATCCCCATCATGGTATGTACTATGTAGCACCTTCAAATGGTTAAAGCACAACAACTAGATCAAACATTCTAGTTTGCCTTTTACCAATTATGCGGTAATTAGTCTAGCTTCTAATTTCAATAACTCCTAAACATGCAATTTGAACTGCCATGAGTTATTTCTTAGAATTTAGACAACTCTAATTTTCCTATTATACCTTTCTCAATCATGAAATGGAATAGGATTAAGTCTTACTTTTCACACGGAAAGTAGACTAGGTTTATTCGTTTAGTCAAGTTGACTCTATCCAAAGACCCCTACGGGTGCAGATCAACTTTCCACTAAAAGAAAACCCTACGTTTACGGTTTTAACGTTGCATTAAATACATTAAAAGAATTTGCAAAATTCAATTTTAGTATTTTCGATAATTAACTTTTTAAGAAAATTAAACACCTATGGTAAATAAAATTTAACCATTTAATTTTCATTGAAAACTAGGATCCAAATTGACATCGTTTCATTACATCAGCTTTGGCTGCTAGCAATGAAAGTACTCAATAAGGTACGGGTCGAACCCAATTGCCAATATCCAATTGCAATTCCTAGAATCATGGGACTTACATATTATGCCAACCTCAGTTGCAAATGTAAGCATGTTTCATCCCCAAATCTTTATGCCTTGACGCCGTTCCATTACATCAGCTTTGGCTGCTAGTAATGAAAGTGCTCAATTAAGTTAACCAACTTAGGAAACTGTAAATTGACGTCGTTTCATCACATCAGCTTTGGCTGCTAGCAATGAAAGTACTCAATTTACCCTTAGACAACCACCCTTTGAACATCACATTCAGCTTTGGCTGCTAGTGATGTAGGATGAAACCTTAGGTGTTTCCTTTTCTGTTGGATGGCATATAACTTAAATTTAAGGGTATTAAATTTTGATGTATGTAATCAAAAATATGTACAAAGATGTCATGCATTCATCTTTGTATCATATAAATTTCAAAACCAGTTTACTCATTCGCAGCTTAAAATCAACAAAATTTTAATTGATGGCGTTGAGAAACTTACAACATTGCCTTAAGATGCTTCGTACTTTTTCATGGTGTACTTGGTAAGTCTAATATTGACGCACAGGCGAGCGGAGAGACAGAATGGAGTCTCTTTAAGGCCACAATTTAATGCGAAACCAACCTTATACCCACTTTATAGTTTGTCAATAATAGGTCCGCCGCTTCGACCACTTTTGTACAGTTGCATCAATCAATTAAAAAACTTTAAGATTTAAAGCTTAAAACATTTATGTAGTAAATTATTAATTGCTAGTCTCGCCTGGGAGCAAATTACCGTGCGAAGCGAACCACTATCGGCACATAAGACTTGGCAATATAATTTACCACAAAGGTTTCATAGTTATTAGGTTCATTTATTTTTTTATTCAAAAAAATTACCCTCTTTGATGTTTACAATCCATCGTAATTAAAACACAAAGATCAAATAATTGAAAAAATAAACAAACACTCAATAACAAATATATGATCATTAACAATATCATATAGCCACATGCAAACCTTTTGATAAATCCTATTAATAATTTTTATGTGAATTTTAATGTATGTAATTAATAAAACTCCCATTGGTTTTCGAGCTCATTGTGCCCAATGGTCCACAGACGCCAAATAACTTGGCCGCGTAAGTTTTAATTAATTAAATACCACATTGCACATAACCAATTAATTAATATATTTAATTAGGGTCTTCCCTAATTTTAGATTTATCTTTACAAAACATGTAGCAATTAAACATCAATTTTCATGACAAAACATGCATGTTTTTATCATGAATCCCCATATTGCACTTATAATCATGTAATCACATATTATCAAGCCAATCATATACGCATACTAAATTAATGACATCTCAAGGTACTCATTAATTTTACACATAAAAGTTTACATGCAATCCTATGGTTTTCTACAATTTTTATCAATACCAAAAACCCTAAAAACCATTAATGGGTGTCGACCTATAATAGAAAAAATTAGGGTTTACATAAAAAATTAAAACCCTAGATTATCTAAGCATGTAAAGTTCAATTTTTATGTGTTTAGTAATTAATTATCATGTATAAACGGGCTCTTGATGCCACTGTTGGAATATGTGAATCATACAAACTATAAACACATAAACATAAACAACATAACATCAAAGCATACGCAGCGGAATAACAAGATCTATATACATATAATTAATTAACTAAATTTAAATAGATGCGTACCTTTAGGTTTCTAGCAAGAACAAGAAACCACGTGATCACCAAGAACAAGATAAACCCTAAATTGGGTTTAATATAAATCGACCACTATATGGATCGAATAGGGCAATAACAACAAGCTAAAAGAAGCTTGTACTCCGTTCTTGTACACACGTAATACTAGCGTTTCTATGGGAAAAGCTAGGTTCTAATTCACAAGCAAATCAAACACTTATGTGTTAATGATTGAACCGAAAATCCCAAGGGTTTGGGAGGAGTGGATCGGCCAAACAAAACATAAGAGGAAGGAGAAGAAGAAGAATAACTTGCTAGAGAATGAGGGTTAGCCAATTACAAATACAAGGGGTTTGTATTTATAGGCTTCTAAACTTCCTCTCCAAGTTAGACTAGAATTAGGAAACCCAATTCCCTTCTAACTCCTATATTCGGCCGCCCATAGGGATTGAGAAGGTTTCTAGATCCTTCTTGATCCCTATTTTCATTTCTAGTCCTTGTAGTTAATATTTAACGACCGTTAAACAAACTCTGTTAAATACTAACTACCGTTAAGTGTTTACTTGTGAAATGAATAAATAAATCATAAAACTATATTTAATTATTCAAACCATTGAGACTCTTACGTATTGTGTGCAATCCCAAAATCTCGTGTTCGAAACTGGACATACAAATATTAATTATTATTCATAAACTCTAACACTTGTCATGATTATTAAATTATTACAGTTATACCAAACATCATTTTGACCCCACATTTTGAGCATAACTCTTCAATACATGGTGACTCATGACTTATCACACCATAAACATGCATGAAACGTTATAAGACAAACACCCGACACTGCCAACTTGGACCCGCAGCGACATGACTGATTAGACCACGAACTATAACCAGAACCACAGTTTCCATATGAGATACCAACCACATTATAAGCTCCTTGTAGGATCAAAAAGACATGGTTGGCACTCTGAGCTCACTTTCTTTGATCTTCTCCGGCCACTGCACTCAAAGGTTTTGAGTTGTATATCTCATAACGCTTATAGTTATATCATAATTTATAGTATATTTTAAGTGTTTGCTACAAATAGTTGTAGAGTTACAAGTACGTGTTTGTATCTACAAAAATAATTGGTTATCCTAATGCCAAAGATTTCATAATTTGATGTTCATCTTTTCAAATATGATATTGCATCTGTCACTGTCTGAACTTAATAAAGCGTGAATCATTATGAAAAGAGAAATTTTTTTAAGGGATAATTACTAAAATAGCCCGATTGCCCAAGTGCTAAGAGTATCTAGCCCGCTCACAGAAAATTCCCCCCTTAGCCCAGGGCAACTGATCCGACGGACCACAGGACGCCACGTCACCGACCAAAGTATATATACAACTGTTGATACGATGTATAAGGGATGTATTATATTTTGGGCAACTTTTAAATTTTGGGCAACAAATACATGAACAAAAGGATATTTTGGTCATTTTACCTGCATTAAAATTAGAAACATTTTATACCTTGTCTACTCTTACTGCATTCCATATGAATCTCACATCCCTCTCCTCTCACAACTCACACCACCACAAACTACCCAAAAACACGTCGCCACCACCGTCCGACGCCACCACCACCTGACACCACCTCAACCGGACTCCACCAACACATAACACCGATACTTTTATTTCGAGTCGTATTTGAAGAACGCGTGTAAGCGATTTGTGATGGGCGTCTCCTAGGTGAGAAATCAGCTTCCTTAATATGGGCTGCCAGTCAATTTGGTTCGACTCTTGATCCTGAGCATCGTTTGGTTAAGTAGTTGGAGAATACGTATTAAATTTGTTATGAGTAGATTATTTAGATCTGGACAAATGAAGTGTAAATATGTGAAGTTATAGATTATTTAAATGTGATTTTGCGGATCATTTTAGTATGTGGATGTTATTTGTTTTTTAAGTAATGTCATACTGCTTATTGCTGCTACGAATTACGTAGTATAATGTTGTTAAGTAGTTATAGAATTAGTATTATACTATTATGTTTCTGTATTAGATAACACGGACTACAGAAGATGTAGAAATGGTTTTGCTATATGTAATTGTTAGTAGACGGTTTTCGTTATGTGTATTGATTTGGTAATAATGGTGTATGTGATGAGTTGATGATGGCTGTGCGTCACACAAATTGTTCTTGTACGTTTCTTGACTAAGGGGAATTCTGGATGAGTGTTTTAAGATGTACGATCTTGAGGTTTTATAAAATTGCGTCGTTTGTAAACATGCTACTACTAGTTTGTGATCTTGGTGGATCTGAACATGAAGCAGTTCATGACTTCAGTATAGATACCGATGGATCTGGTGGCCAGTTTAGGATTCAGCTATGGGTTGGAAATTAGATTCTGAGTTATATTAAAGTATTTGATTGATTATATGGATTGCCAACTTATCAATATAATGATATCCTTTTACGTATTATATTAATCGTATAGGATCTATAGTTTTCAATTAGAGTTTTCGGTTTATACAGTGCAACAGGATAAAGTGTTGGCTTCTGATTTAGACATTTAGTTGTTTGTGTCCGTAGCTCTTCATGAAAGGTGATAGGTCGAAGGGAAATGGTTAGCACACGTTAGTTGTTTTAGATTCATAACATACTCTAGATCATAAAGCCCCTTTTTACGTGGGAAACCCATGTTCCTGAAGGAAGTTCCAGTGTTCTACTATGCATATCAGTTTTTGTTTTTGAAGTATGTGAATGTGAACGATAATCTTTATTACTAACTGGTGAACATCCTTTATGCAGAAAATTACTTGTAGAAACCATGTTTTGCACTAGGTAAACGAGGTGTTACAGTAAACATTGAATACACCTATCTTGGTTAAAATGTTTGCTGAAATCAGGTTAGCTCGCTTTGTCCTGTAAAAGATTGTAAGCATCTCATTTGGACATTAATGCAAAATTGACCAGTTTGGCCTTTATAATCTTTACATATACATATATTTGTAAGACTGGTCTTATCAGTAAGATCCTGAATTATATGAATGTATAATGCTTAGATTAATGGGTAAAAACTTAAAATGCTTCTAGAACTGCATTTTTCCCCTTGAAGTATGTTTTTAGTACCATGCTAGAAAAATGATGTAGGACAGTGGTTGTATGTGTTCTATTTGGCATCACTCATTTTCATATTACTAAAATTCGCTGATGTCTTGTGCTTTGTGCCTACTGACATCCTATTATATGGTTGATAGAAGGGTGTGTTTGGCATGATGACCTTCCTGCTCTCTTAAGGGCTTAATCTTTTCATGTAATTTATTAAGTCTGGCAATGTTTGTTGGTGTAGGTGCTAAGGTCAGAGTGGAATGCAAGGACAAGGAACAGAAAGTTATATTCACCAAGGACGGAACCACCGATGCCACTGGAACATACTACATTAATGTTAACGAAGACCATGGTGATGAGACATGTGACGTGGTTCTTGTGAGCAGCCCACTCGGTGACTGCAAGACAGTTGACCCAGGACGTGACCGTGCGCGTGTGGTACTCACCAGCTACAATGGAATTGTGTCAGACTCACGTTTTGCTAATGCCATGGGATTCATGAAGGATGATATCAGTAACGGGTGTGGTGACTCGTACAAGTGAAGAGATTGGTTTTGAGTTGGAGCAAGAAAGCAGCGGCGGAGTCAGAGGCGGTTGCAGCAATCTCGTGCTCAGGCCATGGGAGAGCTTTCCTGAACTGATTAAAGTAAGGGGTTAACAATTTATTTATTTTACCCTCAAATCAATTTTGTGGCAGCTAGGTTATCTGAACTGATTATTTGACCCCTAAGTTATAATAAGAGCTAACCAAAGATAAAAAACGGTTTATTATGACATCAGGTCACAATAGTTCCAAAACACAGATCCAAACGCAACTTATGTGATGGCTATTTCATGCTTGTGTTAACATGACCAGGTGACTGCTTTAAGCATGGGGGACAATCATGAGTATGAGATGGCAGCTAAAGTTGAAAAGGTAAGCTTCTTGCTGCACAAATTTTGTTCCAGTATCATTTAAAGATAGATATGGGATAAAGTTAAATATAAAAAAAATATATATATTATTTTGATAAGAGTATATTATGGATCGAAAATACCCTTGAATTTGATGGGATACGCTATTATTTATTTATTTATTTATTTATTTATTTTTTTGTAGATATATGATTTAGCTTATGAAAAAGAAAAATCGATTCTTTGGAGTAACCGTAGTGTTCTTGAAAAGACTGTTGAGGAATTGCTCGAGTTTGAGATCTTGACAGGGAAGGTAATGTTATTTATCTCTAGAAATCTGCATATATTGCAATTTAAGTGAGCCGTGTTTATCTAAATTTCAGTTTCTCGTTGTGGTTGACTTCACTTGATACCAATTTGATTAGTAATGTGATATGCATATGTATGATTATTTGTTGTCTTCATGTCAGGATCTTGAAAGGATCATTTCATCAAATGGTGGCACTCGAGAGAAGGAGCCATTTTACCACCACAACTACCCAAAAACACGTCGCCACCACCGTCCGACGCCACCACCACCTGACACCACCTCAACCGGACTCCACCAACACATAACACCGATACTTTTATTTCGAGTCGTATTTGAAGAACGCGTGTAAGCGATTTGTGATGGGCCAGAAACATACTTTTATTACTGATGATAATCCTAATAAGGATATCAATATTGCTTTTTTTAATCTCCCTATTATCAAAAGGTATATATAAATACTTATTGTTTTTATAATTTTGCTTTAGTTGATACGCAGAATTCCAGAACCATCGACATTCATCTTCAGTCTTCTTCTCCATGTTTCTTCTAGGTCACACCAATTACTCAACAAAGGGGGGTTTACAGTGTTCTACTTCCCTTACGATCCACAGAAACCCACCACAAGTCCACAATCGAAGGAATTTCTACAGAGGTAAATTATTCTCTGTTTTGTGTTATCTAGAGTTGTGGAATTAGGCCGTCTTTATTTTTTCATGTCTCATGTGTTAATGTATTGGTGCCTACCACGTGTTTGATGAAAGTCCTCAAAGAATTTGCTTTATTGATTATTAGGTTACTCAAGCTTATCTAATATGTCAAATTTGTTTTGTTTTTGTATAAGGTGTGCTTATAGGGACGACAACAACGGAGTTAGCAGCATCACTTTCTCTTCCTGCTTCAGCAAGGATATTTGAAGCCGATGGTTTCGTGAGACAATTGGCTTCTCCATCTGTAAGTTCCAAAACTTTTGAGTAATTTCTTAGGTGTAGTGTAAGTGTTATGTTCATTGTGGTGTCGATGCTACTTTTCATTTCATTTGTTACATAGGATAGGATTGATATAAAAATATGAAATATTCAGTTTGGAATGTTTTCTTTTTGATAATTATAATTGGTTTGAGATAAGAATAATGTATATTTTTATATTTAAGAGCTAAGTTTGCAACTGCTACAAATTATCGTAAATTTTGAGTATTGTGTGTCGCCTTTTAAACCTGTGAGTGTTTGTAGAGGGGTGTATGATGCCAATATGTCGACTCCTGGTGCTGCAATATCTGGCTGCTCCATCATAAAACAAATTACTTGGTAAGAGTCTTAAGACAATAAACGTGCATGAATAAATGTAGTTTTGAGTCATGCTGTTTTTTTTTATACCTTCAGTACGTGTTTTGTTCCCGGGTTTGGGCCCCTGGATGAAAATGTAGCAATGAAAGGAGCCGCAACCTTCACTTCTTCAGACTTGTATATCACTGCAGACGGTGATCTGCATTTCATAAAATCTGAATCATTACTACACGTTTATTCTTGCTACATATGTTCCAACCAGTTTGTTGGGCCCCATTAATGATATATGGTTTACCTAGTCGAGTGTATATATTTGTTGATTGTTTCACCAGTCGTAGAGTTCACCATTGTTGCAGGTGCCATAAAAATTTCGGCAGTGTCAAGAAACACTTCACTTACGATTATGGTCCCAATTCCTCCTAGTCCTTTGATAACTGAATCAGAACCCCAAGTTCCTAGCTTGCACTGAACAAGTTTCCCCTTAACTTTACTCGGATCTAATGTGTCTTCGATACAATACCTGTATATAGTAGTGATAAATATAGTATCGTTTATATACAGTCTTGTTTTTATTAACATGTGCAGTATACGTATGAGATACAGTACCCTGCACTATCTTGGCTTTCAGTGTTTATAGCCACATCAGTTCCACTTGTGATAGGGTAAAGCTTTTGCTCTGGTTTGAAACCATTTATTCCAACTCCCTGCACACAGAACATGCTGTATTAACTGTTAAGAACCTTACTTGAACCTAGGAACTAGAGACGCCAATTTCAAGCCATTTACAGGGAAACGGGTCAATTTAGGTATTTAGTCATAATGGGTCAAATGTTGAAATGTTGCTAAAAATGAATCGGGTCAATGAGTTCAAGTGCTTAATACAAGTTACTCTTTTTTGACATGAACCGACTTTGACTCGTTAGCCAACCCACCCGCTCTATCTGTTATGATCATGAGAACAATTATATGTGCATCTTATTCAGTCAAAGTTAGAATATATGGTACTTTATTTATAATAAAAATCTTTATATTGGGTGGTGAGATTTTTTTCTGTGATATATAGCAAGAAGAGGTTATATGTGTCTTATAGTGTAGTTAAATGCTACTTATTAGTTGTCATTCAAAATCAAAATAAGCCCTATGCAATGAGTTAATTTATATTAGCTCTGTTACACATTTTCACCATCCAGCTTCTCACTTCTGTTACACATTTTCACACTTTCACCATTCACCTTCTCACTTTTCTTTCTCATTTTCTTTGATGTCGCAGGTTACTTGCAGAGGTATCCGACCCAAATGTGTGTGACAACATAGATAGGAGAGCAGGTGTGTGTGCTGGTCGCAAAAGGAGTTTGACTGAAATGCGCGCAGGTATTCTATAACATCATGTACACCAATTGTCAAATTTTAACTCACTCTCAGCAGATGAATTAGTGATCATTTTATGTTACGGTCATTGTAGGCAATTGTCAATCGAGAGGAGCCCTTCAATCACTGGCAATGGAACGGCAAGCACGTCAGCAACGGTGCGTAGACGTGAGTCGTCCAGTTTTATTTTATTCTAACATTCTTTTACGGACTTTGTGCTTTTTAAATGTTGTTGTCGACTTTAGTCATTCGAGTCAGATAGCCATGCCATTTGTTAGCAGCCATATATTTATGTGTCATTTACATGCGTTAAAAAGCTACCTTAACTCATAACGTTCTAACGTCATGCGCTGCTTCGGTATATTTTTCTTTTACTACTCGTACTTGTTTTGTTCAATAATGTTAGTGGTTATTGGATCTGTATTAGTTTATATAATTTGGCTAGTTTAAGGTTGTGCTAAAGTGTGTTTTGTTAATATTAAGGTTGTTGGAGCTATGAGGTTGAGCGGTGGTGAGTATCCTGAACGTATCGGCCAACCCGTTTGTCAGGTACTTTATTCAGTTACTCACTAGTTTCATTGAATGATAACGATATCTCATCTTGTTGAATGTAGGTAGTTATGAAACATGGATTTGGGAGAATAATGTTGATGCGTGTAATGCTGTTTATTTGTTGTTGTTACATTTCAGTCTATAAATAGATGCTCAGTTGGATGTGTAACTAACTTCGTCTTTTTCTCTACTTTCCAAAGGGGAAGTTTAGTTAGTTATTTGTTTGGTTTTCGTTTGATCCTTGCTTGTGAGACATGAATAATGTAGTAGGTTAGGCTGTTCTTAGTACTTTCAAGATTTGATATTTGACTTATTTGGAAGTTGGAACTAGTCTTTGACTCTTTGTTGTATGTCATTCATTTCAACAGAAGGATGTCATGTTTTTTTCTATTACTCTCGTTTGTATTTTTTGGCAACTTATGTATTTTTTGGGCAACTTTTCCAAAAAATACAAAAGTTGCCCAACTATACCGGCAGGAACCATACAAGCAGGAACTACATACCTGCCAGCAGGAACCAACTATACTAACAGCAGAAATGAAATAACTTCTATTTTATACTTGGGAAACTTTTGTATTTTTTGGGCAACTTTTCCAAAAAATACAAAAGTTGCCCAAACAATACAAAAGTTACTTGGGCAACTTTTGTATTTTTTGGGCAACTTTTCCAAAAAATACAAAATTACAAAAGTTGCCCAACTCTACCAGCAGGAACCAACTATACTAACAGGAGAAATGAAATAACTTCTATTTTAATAATTCATGTGGGTATACTTGGGCAACTTTTATATTTTTTGGGCAACTTTTCCGAACAATACAAAAGTTACTTGGCAACTTTTGTATTTTTTGGGCAACTTTTCTAAAAAATACAAAAGTTGCCCAACTATGCCGGCAGGAACCATACCACATACCCGCCAGCAGGAACCAACTATACTAATAGCAGAAATGAAATAACAGCAGGAACTAAACTCTGCTACCAGCAGGAACCAACTATACTAACAACAGAAATGAAATAACTTCTTTTTTAATAATTCCTAACACACATAGACATGACCCGCTTAAAAAAAAGCACAGGGATAAGATCTGTAAAAATCGGCAAACCTTAAGGACGATTTATGTAATTAACTCACAATTTAATGTAAGCCTAGTGTGAAAAATATAACATTTTGGAGTTTATATACCAAGATTAACACACAAAAATTTGGTTTCATAATTAGTATCTACAACACATGTTCATTACAACTTGAGTTGAATCAATACAAGCTTATATATAGTCTGGTAAATACAAATCTAGGGACTCAAGGACCCTGCGAGCTTGGATGTGAAGAGCCGTGAGTCTTTGCTCAGGATCAAGAGTCGAACCAAATTGACTGGCAGCCCATATTAAGGAAGCTGATTTCTCACCTAGGAGACGCCCATCACAAATCGCTTACACGCGTTCTTCAAATACGACTCGAAATAAAAGTATCGGTGTTATGTGTTGGTGGAGTCCGGTTGAGGTGGTGTCAGGTGGTGGTGGCGTCGGACGGTGGTGGCGACGTGTTTTTGGGTAGTTGTGGTGGTAAAATGGCTCCTTCTCTCGAGTGCCACCATTTGATGAAATGATCCTTTCAAGATCCTGACATGAAGACAACAAATAATCATACATATGCATATCACATTACTAATCAAATTGGTATCAAGTGAAGTCAACCACAACGAGAAACTGAAATTTAGATAAACACGGCTCACTTAAATTGCAATATATGCAGATTTCTAGAGATAAATAACATTACCTTCCCTGTCAAGATCTCAAACTCGAGCAATTCCTCAACAGTCTTTTCAAGAACACTACGGTTACTCCAAAGAATCGATTTTTCTTTTTCATAAGCTAAATCATATATCTACAAAAAAATAAATAAATAAATAAATAAATAAATAATAGCGTATCCCATCAAATTCAAGGGTATTTTCGATCCATAATATACTCTTATCAAAATAATATATATATTTTTTTTATATTTAACTTTATCCCATATCTATCTTTAAATGATACTGGAACAAAATTTGTGCAGCAAGAAGCTTACCTTTTCAACTTTAGCTGCCATCTCATACTCATGATTGTCCCCCATGCTTAAAGCAGTCACCTGGTCATGTTAACACAAGCATGAAATAGCCATCACATAAGTTGCGTTTGGATCTGTGTTTTGGAACTATTGTGACCTGATGTCATAATAAACCGTTTTTTATCTTTGGTTAGCTCTTATTATAACTTAGGGGTCAAATAATCAGTTCAGATAACCTAGCTGCCACAAAATTGATTTGAGGGTAAAATAAATAAATTGTTAACCCCTTACTTTAATCAGTTCAGGAAAGCTCTCCCATGGCCTGAGCACGAGATTGCTGCAACCGCCTCTGACTCCGCCGCTGCTTTCTTGCTCCAACTCAAAACCAATCTCTTCACTTGTACGAGTCACCACACCCGTTACTGATATCATCCTTCATGAATCCCATGGCATTAGCAAAACGTGAGTCTGACACAATTCCATTGTAGCTGGTGAGTACCACACGCGCACGGTCACGTCCTGGTCAACTGTCTTGCAGTCACCGAGTGGGCTGCTCACAAGAACCACGTCACATGTCTCATCACCATGGTCTTCGTTAACATTAATGTAGTATGTTCCAGTGGCATCGGTGGTTCCGTCCTTGGTGAATATAACTTTCTGTTCCTTGTCCTTGCATTCCACTCTGACCTTAGCACCTACACCAACAAACATTGCCAGACTTAATAAATTACATGAAAAGATTAAGCCCTTAAGAGAGCAGGAAGGTCATCATGCCAAACACACCCTTCTATCAACCATATAATAGGATGTCAGTAGGCACAAAGCACAAGACATCAGCGAATTTTAGTAATATGAAAATGAGTGATGCCAAATAGAACACATACAACCACTGTCCTACATCATTTTTCTAGCATGGTACTAAAAACATACTTCAAGGGGAAAAATGCAGTTCTAGAAGCATTTTAAGTTTTTACCCATTAATCTAAGCATTATACATTCATATAATTCAGGATCTTACTGATAAGACCAGTCTTACAAATATATGTATATGTAAAGATTATAAAGGCCAAACTGGTCAATTTTGCATTAATGTCCAAATGAGATGCTTACAATCTTTTACAGGACAAAGCGAGCTAACCTGATTTCAGCAAACATTTTAACCAAGATAGGTGTATTCAATGTTTACTGTAACACCTCGTTTACCTAGTGCAAAACATGGTTTCTACAAGTAATTTTCTGCATAAAGGATGTTCACCAGTTAGTAATAAAGATTATCGTTCACATTCACATACTTCAAAAACAAAAACTGATATGCATAGTAGAACACTGGAACTTCCTTCAGGAACATGGGTTTCCCACGTAAAAAGGGGCTTTATGATCTAGAGTATGTTATGAATCTAAAACAACTAACGTGTGCTAACCATTTCCCTTCGACCTATCACCTTTCATGAAGAGCTACGGACACAAACAACTAAATGTCTAAATCAGAAGCCAACACTTTATCCTGTTGCACTGTATAAACCGAAAACTCTAATTGAAAACTATAGATCCTATACGATTAATATAATACGTAAAAGGATATCATTATATTGATAAGTTGGCAATCCATATAATCAATCAAATACTTTAATATAACTCAGAATCTAATTTCCAACCCATAGCTGAATCCTAAACTGGCCACCAGATCCATCGGTATCTATACTGAAGTCATGAACTGCTTCATGTTCAGATCCACCAAGATCACAAACTAGTAGTAGCATGTTTACAAACGACGCAATTTTATAAAACCTCAAGATCGTACATCTTAAAACACTCATCCAGAATTCCCCTTAGTCAAGAAACGTACAAGAACAATTTGTGTGACGCACAGCCATCATCAACTCATCACATACACCATTATTACCAAATCAATACACATAACGAAAACCGTCTACTAACAATTACATATAGCAAAACCATTTCTACATCTTCTGTAGTCCGTGTTATCTAATACAGAAACATAATAGTATAATACTAATTCTATAACTACTTAACAACATTATACTACGTAATTCGTAGCAGCAATAAGCAGTATGACATTACTTAAAAAACAAATAACATCCACATACTAAAATGATCCGCAAAATCACATTTAAATAATCTATAACTTCACATATTTACACTTCATTTGTCCAGATCTAAATAATCTACTCATAACAAATTTAATACGTATTCTCCAACTACTTAACCAAACGATGCTCAGGATCAAGAGTCGAACCAAATTGACTGGCAGCCCATATTAAGGAAGCTGATTTCTCACCTAGGAGACGCCCATCACAAATCGCTTACACGCGTTCTTCAAATACGACTCGAAATAAAAGTATCGGTGTTATGTGTTGGTGGAGTCCGGTTGAGGTGGTGTCAGGTGGTGGTGGCGTCGGACGGTGGTGGCGACGTGTTTTTGGGTAGTTGTGGTGGTGTTTGGTTTGATTTGATTTTGGTGAGTGAATTGTGGGCGCGGAAATGCTTTTTATTTTGTTACAGTCCTGGTTTTTAGTTGTATGAGTAATATGTGAAATGACAAAAAAAACCATCTGTACAATATACGGTTGCCCAACAAATAAAAGTTGCCCAAAAAACACTGCTGTACAATACGTGAATATACGGTTGCCCTTGGGCTAAGGGGGGAATTTTTTGAGATCGGGACAAATACTCTTAGCACTTGGGCAATCGGGCTATTTTAGTAATTATCCCTTTTTTTAAATGGCCCATTTCTACTATTAATTTACAAACTTGGACCTCGTATATACTTTTTTCCAAAATGAACTTTAAATACTATTCGTTAGATTGATTACTAGATCACTTTTTAACAATACACGTGTCTCTAGGCGAACTTTTAGACGAATGAATTTATTGAAATTTGACACGCGAATGCTAGGCGATATGCTAGGCGAGTGCATAGCGAATTCTAGGCGAGGACTTTTAACATGCCACTGCTAGGCGATAGGAATTAGGAATTAGCAAACGCGCGACTTATTAGTTAGGCGATAGGAATGTTTAAAGGCAAATGCTAGGAGAGTTATGCTAGGTGACAGGATTTTTTAAGTAGGCGAATGCTATGCGAGTTGTAAATGGGGGTTATACGTTTTTATCTTTTTTTCACACGAATGCTAGGCGAGTTGTAAAGGCAATGCCAGGCGATAGGAATGTTTAAGTAGGCGAATGCTAGGCAAGTTGATGAATGCTAGTCGAATGTCGTTCTTGACTTTTGTACATTGTTCGAAAGCGTACGTAGGATTTCAACAAAATACTATAATAGGCTTACGTAGTTCAAATGCAGAATTGAATGTTATAGATGAAGAATTGAATGTGTTTTTTACGAAGAGCGATGATATATACGCCTAACAATGAGGCATAATAATAGAACCTTTTTTTTTCTTTTTTCTTTTTTTTTTTTTTTTTTTTGAACATGGCATAATAATAGACCTACTCCATTTATTTTTTGAAAAATATGATACATTTTTTCTATTTCATCATTTCCCAATCAATTTTTCAAATGCATCAATCACATCTTTAATTTTAATTTTAGGTGTAAATTTTAGGCATCACAATCATTTTTCTTTTACAAAAGCGTAGTTAGGCAATGGGGGAGTACTTGAAATGAAGAATTGAGTGAGTTATGGAGGAAGATCAAGAATTAATGTGTGAGTGTTTTAATGGGCTAATGTTTGGGCGAGTAAAGGAGATACAGGCATTTAATTTCTAGAAAAGTATAACAACAAAGTTTAATTCGGTCGTTTTATTTTTGGGCGAGTAAATGGGTTGGGCGATTGAAAAGTGTGATGTGACATATTTGGTTCATTTGTGTAAAACATAGGAAAAAAGTTTAGTTTTGTAAAACCACTATGTAGATGGATTATTTAGGTAACAGGGTATTATGAAAATCTTAATCACGTATGGAATAGCTAGCTACAAATCAAACAATGCATACGATATATAATATATATTAACAAGAGATCCTCCAGGTTTTTGCTAAACATAATGAATGTGACTACGTACTTGAAGAAATGATTTTTATACAATCATATCCGTGATTATAATGGTAACAATAATTTAGTGAAAATTTTAGGGAATACGTTACTATAATCATTTAAAAATTTTGAAATGTTACACTCCAAAACTGAAAATATAGTTTGACTATAATATTTTATAGTTAATGTTTGAACTTATATGAGTAGAATGTAATTGGTTAGTCAATCAATTTAGTGTTGAAAGTCAAAACTAAGAGTCAAAAATGGAGTCAAAGGACTAAGATGATATACTTAATGGACTTGGGGTATAAATTGTCACAAACTGAAACTAGAAGGACTAATAGTGTACTTTCGTCTATAATCAGATTTTTTAGGTAGGACTGTAAGAGATGACTAGAAACTTCACTCATTAAGAGGGTGTATGTGTGTGGGTAGGACTGTAAACGAACTGAACGTTCAGTGAACATTTCATGAACCGTTCGGTAAAAAGTTCGTTTATGTTCATTTATTTATTAAATGAACGAACATGAACAATATTTTACGTTCGTTTAGTTAAATGAACAAAAGTCGCGTCCGTTCATTTATGTTCGTGAACGTTCGATTATGCGTTCATTTATGTTCATTTATTTATTTATGTTCGTATATCATATCTTTTAATTGTATAATTTTAAAATTGGTTTGTTTAAACAAAACAACACTTATAAAACAATATATTGTACGTAATTTAATAAAGTTTATATTTGTTTGTTTATGTTCATTCATGTTCGATCGTTTATGTTCGTTTAGCGTTCATTTAGTATCTTAATGAACGAACATAAACGAACATGAAAAACTCATTTTCTTAATAAACGAACATGAACAAGAAAATCCGTCCGTTTAAGCGTTCGTGTCCGTTTATTTTTCCGGTTAAAATTAAACGAACGAACTTGAACAAAGCTCCGTTCGTGTCCGTCCGGTTCGTTTACAACCCTATGTGTGGGTGATGGAATGATGAAATTAAGGAAGAAATAATAATAGATTTTGATGAGCATTGATGATTAGAACCAAGTAAAATTGTTGGTACATTGCAAGGGCGCAGCTACATAGGGGGGGGGGGGGGGGCGCCCGACCCCCCGAATTTTTTTTTGCGATGTAGGGAGTATATAGTTTTCGTGTAGAAAAATTTCAGTATATTCGGTTTCGACCCCCCATTTTAATTGTGAAATTTCGGTATATTAGATCCCGACCCCCCACTGAATCCATTCTAGCTTCGCCACTAAAATTGTTGGTGCATTGGTGTTGAACACGAGGAGGAAGGAAGCTAGCTAGGGTAATTAATTCAAGAATTGGAAAGAATAAGTAAAGATTAAGACTTCCTATCAAGTGTTTAGTGATTATAAACAATAACCTAAATGTAAGAATCTTTTAATTTAACTATTTTATAAATTAGGGTTTATACATATGATTTTGGGGGTTTTTTTGGTAAATAAAGTTATTTGTTTAAAAGATAATGAAATCACCATAAACATAATTAATTTGTTTTGAGTAATGAAGTTGAGGTGCATATATGTATATGTATGATTACATTCTTAAGGAGTGTTTGGATGAAAGTTTAATGGTTGTGATTTGATGTTAGAATCAACAAGTACAAGTTCTTAATTGTTGGCATGGTTTGACATGTTAGTAAATAAGTTTGGCTAACAAAAGAATTAGCAAAAGAGTTGTTTTTCAGTCCAAAACGTTAATGCGTCACATCAAGCTAATTTCCAGATTTTTGAGTCGTTTTGCAAAAATCATATAAAATCATGTGTACGAAATATCGATGGCAAGGTATTGACGTCTATCATATAAAATCATGTGTGAAGTAAAAGTCTATCAGCATACTTGATAAGTAACAACAGGTCAGATTTGTTAGGCACTTTGTGATTTAGATTTAGGCCGTTTTGCAAAATTCATATAAAATCAACCGTACTTCGGTTTAAGGTGTGTCATATATCTTTGGAAAGGTATTTTGTCTACTTTCTTATGAAGCAATTTCTTGAAGCTGGTTTTAAACAGAAGTATTCTAGAATACTAATTTAGTGACAGCGGTTCAAATTTGGTTATGCACTTTGTGTAGACTTTTTGTGTAAAGTCATGTTTTGAGTTCAAATTTGATACGGAGTTACATGCTAAGCTTATTTTAAGGTATCCTAAGTATATTAGGGGCATAGAAACATTTAGTTCAGTAGCATAAGGGTGTGTTTGGTATACTGCCATGAATGACAATGGGTATGAGTTTGATAGTACTGGTGGGTCCTTCACCTATGAAAGATTCATACCTAGCTCTCTTTGATGTATATGGAGTATGGATTATATCTATCATTCATTACCATAGTGGTAGGCCCCCTCATCTTAAACAAACACATTTAATCAATTTCATAGTAATTGTCTCATTCCCGTAGTGGGATACCAAACGCACCCTAAACCTTTTCGTAATTTACGATAAAACATATTAATCGTATAAACATATGTGATAATAGTATGATGTTATGTGTATAAACTGTAAAGCCTTACATGCTAGAGCATAGTAAAGCGTATGGTTTATATGTCGGTATGTCGTTAATGATTTATGAAAGGTGTGTATAAATTGAGTGTGCTTGAATTGTGTTAAGATAGTATGTTAAAGTGTGCAAAAGTATGTTGATAGTTAATTATGAAAGTTATGAAGGTTTATGTGGAATAGTATCTTTCGGGTAATTAGTAAGCACCCTTCCGGGTAAGTGATAGAACCTTTCAGGGGATCGGATAAGACCCTTTGGTGGTAAGTATTATAAGGTGGAAATGTGAGTTGTGGTAAATGTTCACTACTTGTGAAGAATAAAGATTAATATCGTTTAAAATGGGTTTCATAAAGTTATTCTAGAAATGGTTATGGTTTTAGAAGTTAAGAGGTTAAATGGTGGTTATGTTATATTAGATTATTACCACTTATTATTACATTTTAGTTAGATAAATGTTTTGTAGGTTCTCAAGTGGCAAAGTTAATATAAGGTGTATCTAAATTCTAGAAGTGGAAGTGAATAATACTCGTTGGGTTTCTATTAGAAGACAAGTAAGTCTTGAGAACCATGCTAGACAAGTTAAACCCCATGTGTCTTTCTAAAGAAATGTTGTTTTGGTTATATCAAATGTTTTCAGTCAAGAAATTCTATATGATTTAATAATGAAACGTCATGTACAAAGTATGTAAATAGGTCAAAAAGGGTGATTGGGTTAACAACCATATTTTGTGTGATATCGCTTCTGCGTGTTTTGAAAGGAATTTATATATTTGTACATTCATGTTATATTAAATGAAGTTAGTATTCAAGTTTTACATATTTGAAATATCAGATAAGTTTAGTACTCCCTCCGTCCCAATTTTATTGTCCCATTTTTCCATTTAGGGCGTCCCAAAATTATTGTCTCATACCAAAAATGGAAAGTGAATAGGTAGTGGAGTTTAATGAAGTATTAATTAATTGGTTAAGGGTAAACTTGTCATTTGGCAAAAAAGTAAGAGAGATAAAGTAGTGATAGTGATGTTTTTCTAAAAGAATGTGCTTTTTGTTATGGGACAATAATTTTGGGACGGAAGGAGTATTATAAAAAGTGAAGCGTGGAGGGTACGTTTTTTTTTAATTAAAAAAAATAATAATAATAATAATTAAAAAAAAAAATAATAATAATAATTGGGGTGTTTCATGACACATGTCATTTCAAACCATTATTTTAAATAAAAAATCCATTGGTCGCACATGCATAACGAAGAGCGTTGAGTGACAATATTTTTTAATCGGACAAGATATCTTTTTAACAGCGATTGAAACGAATTCAAACATAACAGAATGAGCAATCACCAAATTGTTGCTTAACCCTAATATGTTTACAAGAGTCCATAAAGAAGCCTCTGCAATAGTGGGAAAAGATGGTAAGTCAAGGAAGCGAAAATAAATTCTCGACTTGCCTTATTTACATGCAGTCATAAAAAAACAATATCGCTTCAAAAATATTGTACCAAAAAACACACAAATTCTACCGATGTACTCCCTCCGTCCCAAAATAAGTGTCCAGTTTGACTTTTCAGAGTCAAACAGGTTCAACTTTGACCTAAAATATTTTTTTTGTGTTATATAATACTTGATGAAAAATTATATCAATGAAATATACACTTAAAACCCAATTCATTCATATATTTTGCATCAAGTATTATATAACACTCGCAAAAATAGATAAGGTCAAAGTTGAAATAGTTTGACTCTGAAAAGTCAAACTGGACACTTATTTTGGGACGGAGATAGTATGTATTAGTCGATCATTATTATGCATAAGGGCTTTATGTAATTTGTATAGGCCTAGCCCACCTTTGTATCTTATATTGTACACATTGTTTTAATAAAAAGCTAAGCAAATTAAAAAAAGTCATATGGAAATTAGAGCAAAATATTTTTTAATATTTTTTAATCGGACAAGATTCATCTTGGAAGTCTTGGTCTCAAAAACAAAATTGAGGATGCGCCCTAGCACATCTACTATGATCCAGATTGGGATATTATTGATGATCTCATCAGGATGTGGATCCTAGGCACATCACGGAATCTCTTCAAGATCAAGTCGTGTCCACACCGGGTAATACTAAGGATCTATATGATCATTTAAAGGATCTATTTCACCATAATGAAGATGCCAAGGCCATCGCCATTGACAACCAACTCCGATCCGTCAAACTAGGAAATCTCTCCATTAATGACTATTTCTCTAAAATTCATTCTTTGGCGAACCGTTTAAAAATTTTGGCTGGTACGGTTAAGGACAAAAACATTGTCATTTATGCGCTAAATGGTTTAGATAGTCGTTATAAGCCAATTGCTAAGATTATTCGTCATACCAAATCGGTTTCAACTTTTGCTACCTCTAGAAATATGTTATTGTTGGAAGAAACCGAATTAAAATATGATAGTTATACAAACAAAACAAAAAATTGACTCATCACCCTCATCCCCAACTATTTTATTGGCACCTAATGGCAATAATCCTAGCGGCAACCATAGTGGACTTAATTCATCTTCTAATGTCCAAAAAGGACCAAATACACAACCCACTCTTTAACTATGTTTCCATTTTTCAAGAGGCAAGTGTAGATTTGGGGATTGGTGCAAGTTACTTCATGATAATCGTCTTAAGGTTGGGAAAAATAATTCTACAACACTTACTCGACACACTAGAACGTCATGTTTAATGGGAACTGGTAACACGAACATAACACCTAACTGGACCACAACAACAGCTCCATCCAGTCGCCTAGCCCATGCCTCGTCTAACCCTACTACATTTGCATCACCCGAATTAAACACCAAGTAGAACTTTCTGGCCCAACAAATATTGCAAGCCCAACAGACCCGGAATACTATTGTTGCTCAATAACGGCTTGCACACCAACAGGCTCTCCTAGCCCATTCCATATTTCCGCATATATTTCCAGCCCACTTGGCCCAACAACCAATGTTGCAAAACTCGGCCGAATCGGCCGATTAATCGGTAATCGGCCTTATACCTTGTTGATTTTTGAAAATCGGTGGAAAAAATCGGCCTAGGCAAAAATGGGCCACTAATCATTCAAAAATCGGCCGAATCGGTCAAAAATCGGCCAAATCAGTCAACTTAAAAAAAATAATTTAGGCATTCTACTTAATTTGGGGATCGTTTATTTCACTTATAATGCACAATGGGTCTCATAATCAGAATTGGAGCCTTTTATTGAGGTTTGGAAACATAGTAGGCTTGGAATCACTTAAGATCTTTAGTTTGGTCTCCAGAAATACACAAAACTTGCAGGAAATGCCAATCCGATTAATCACCGATTAATCCCGCCTTGACCGATTAATCGCTGCAGGGTGGTCGACTGCCCGACTACCGATTCACGATTTTTGCAACATTGCCAGCAACTATCACAAGTTAACACGGATGGCATTTTAGGCACGGGTCCATCTCAACTCCCAACACAAGAGACTCTCCTTCCTAATGCTATTTTTACTATGACACTTCCTAATGCTTTTTCCTAATGCGTCTTCTCATCTAAACTCACATTCTAGTAATTGTTTATATCAATATGATGAAGGGAAAACCATTCGCTTATGCCCACCCGTAATCTTCCTTTGTATCTTTATATTGTACTTGTCACTCCTAACATAATTAAAAATCTTATTTATGTGCGTCACTTTACTAAGGATAATAAATGTATTGTTGAACTTGATGAATTTGGTTTCTCTATAAAAGATTTCTTGACTCGTCATATCCTCCTCAGATGTGACAGTTTGGAAGACCTCTACCCTGTTACCAAGCCATCCCTTATACCTAATGCTTTGAATTCTATCAGTCCTGCTACGTGGCATTAACGTCTCGGGCACTCCCGTGCAGAAGTGATACGATCTCTTATTTCTTTTAATTTCATTCCATGTAACAAAGAGAAGTTTTCACATATTTGTCATGCTTATATGAATCGACCTTATCCTACAACTAAGCTATATATAACGTGGCACTCAAACTAGAAATATAGATGAAGAGAAAGTGAATAAGATGTGGCGTTAAATATTAAAATCAAATGATTATATTATGAAACCTTGAGAGAACAAAGATAAATACAACACACACACTTACACACTCTCACCTATATGACACTATGAGGCACACCAAAACTAGAGGTGAGAGTGTGCTTAAATAGGGAAATGGCTGTCGACCTAAAAGGCCTTGGAGTGGGCTCGGTTGGGCTTTAGATACATGAGTTGGACTTAGTCCATCTTTCCTAGTTATACATGTACTACATAAAACTTAGCCATTTAGCATAACCGAGCCCTTTGACTACCTATCTAAATCGACACAATTACAAAGTTATTAAAATACAATGACCATCACTTCACTAATTAATTTAAATGCTAACATTTTCACATATTTTTCATGCTTGCCAACTTTGTAAACATGTGAAGCTTCCGTTTGTCAGTTTCAGTACTCGTGTTTCTTCTTGTTTTAAAATTAGTATTTATGATATTTGGACTTCTCACATTGTTAGTGATGGCGGTTTTAAATATTATGTGATGTTTCTTGATCACTTTTTCATTATTTGTGGATTTACCCATTACGTCATAAATTTGATGTGTTTCAAAAGTTTCTACATTTTCGTTCTTATATCAAAAAACCAATTTAAATGTGAAATTAAAGTTTTTCAATGCGACCATGATGATGAGTTTGATAACACCAAACTTCTTCTTTTTGAGAAAAAAGGAATTCAATTTCGTTTTTCTTGTCCCATAGATTCACAACAAAACGGGAAGTCGGGCGGATGATTAGAACTATTAACAATATCATACGTACCCTGCTTTTCCAAGCCCACCTTTCGCCTACATTTTGGGTCGAGGCACTTCATATGGTCGTCTACCTTCTTAACCTACTTCCCTCAACCACAATTAACAACGACATACCATGTACAAAATTATTCCAAAATGAACCCAATTATTCTCGTCTTCGTATATTCGGACGCCTTTGCTACCCATGCCTTGATTCACCTAATAAATTAGCCCCTCGTGCCACAACTGCATTTTTTTTGGGATATCCTGCCTACCACCGCGGACACCGATGCCTTAACCTTTCCACCAACAAAATCATACTTTTTCGACATGTCACATTCAGCGAAAACCAATTCCCTTACGGCTCTACTCCTAACCTCACCCCTCAGCCCCTCTCTTATGAGTTTCTTAACCCGTCACCTCTTACCCACACTTTAATCCATAACAACTCTCCTCTCCCAAATCCTACCCAATCGGCCCAACCTACTACACCATCACATGTAGCCCAAACAAATCCAAAACTTATAGTATGGGCCACGGCAAGGGACCTTTAGCAAACTTATTTTTCTTTTTGGGTTATAACCTTTCTGCACAGCTCGTAGTTAGCACACAATTTGTGTTTTTCAATTTATTTTGTTGGGTTTTGTAATAATTTATTTAGTAACAACTTTTTATTTTTTAATACATTTATTGACGAACCATGTTATTAAAAGCCAAAAAATGTTGGTAAAAAAAAAAAAAAAAAAAAAAAAAAAAAAAAAAAAAAAAAAAAACTGTCAATAAAACTCACGGGAATAATAAGAATAGCGCACAAATTAAAAAAGAAATTAGAAAATTCGCAAGATTTTCAAAAATCTCGCAACGTATGAAATAAAATTTACGCATACCTTGCAACGTATGAAATAAAATATGTGCGTAAACACATACCTTTATTTTAATTGTAACGAGTCGGGCGCCGGTTCGCCGCGTTGCGGCGGGGCGCTGTATTTGACAAAAAATTTAATTAAGATTTTAAGACAGAATATTGATGTGATTATTTTATGTTAATTAAACATTGGCAATTTTTTTTCTTATAAGTAAACCAATAGAGTCAGCCATTTTTTTTGTTTATAACTAAACCAATTGAGTTGGCCGTGCCCACGCGTTGCGGCGGGATTTTTTTATTCAAGTTTCTTATTAAAAAAAAAAAAAATTAATTTACTGTAGCTACAGTACTGTTCATCAACCCAATACTGTATCCCGTTACTGTAGCAAATATTATGACACGGCATCGTTTCAAACCACATTTAATATATATAGTAATTGATTTTGAGAACAAAGAAGACAAAAGCCCAATTGGTAGATTGCAATTTGCAAACATGACAATCCCTTTGTACTGGTTCCAAAAGCTAGCCCGTGCTAGCCTCCCACAATAGCTCAACACCTCTAGCTAGTTACAATTTAGCCTCAAGTTATATATATATATATATATATATATATATATATATATATGTTTTGTTGATTTGATCTCCTATGTTTTAGTGCAAAAAGTAAAGTGTGGTGTAAAATAAAATCACTCCAATCCTCTACAACGCCTGCCACAGAAGCGTAATAAGTCAAGCTTTTGTTGATTAACTCGAGTTCAAAATCGACTCGAACTCATTGGAGCCGAGTTTACGAAGTCTTGAGCTTGAACCTTGAAAATGAGGCCGGAATGTTAGCTTTTAAGTGACATGTATTTTTTTTTTTTAAGTGACATGTATGTTTTTGTTTATATATATATATATACACATATATATATATATATATATATATATATATATATATATATATATATATATATATATATATATATATATATATATATATTTTAAGGTTTTATATGTTATGCCACCTTGGTTTAGGTTTGAGTTGAAAAGACAATTATTAATTGTTTAATTCTTTCTTTTGTATAAAAGATTCACTCTGCGATTCAAAAAAATGATAGCCGACCATTTTGATAGGTTTTGCTTGGGTTTGAGATTTTTGTGGGCTATATTCTTTTCTCTCTCTATACATGTGGGACTTCTACTATATTTATTACATTTTTTTGGTCTCTTTTACTATTACATACTCTCTCCGACTCAAAATTATTGTCCACATTTATATTTTAGGATGTTTTAAAATAATTGTCGACTTTCCTTTTTAAGTAAAAACTAAAGAATATAGTAGGGGAATATTCTCTTTGAGTGATTGAAAATAAAAGTGGCCCCACTTTTATTAAACTTTGTGATTTTTGTCTCCTGACAATAATTTTGAGACGGAGGGAGTAATATTTTTATTTAAAATTTATTATAAAATATATTTAATTAAAATATAATTTCTTTCACCTAAACCTGCTTCAAATCTAAATCCTAAAAAAAATTCAAATCCTAATCCAACCCCACTTATAAACCAAACGGAGTGTAAGTACATATATATGAAGGTGTCGAGTTTTTTAGCTGCACTTCAACCAAATTCAATCTTATACTACCTCCGTCCCAAAATAAGTGTCCAGTTTGACTTTTCAGAGTCAAAATGGTTCAACTTTGACCTTAAGTATTTTTGTGGGTGTTATATAATATTTGATGCAAAATATATAAATGAATTGTGTTTTAAGTGTATTTTTCAATGGTATAATTATTCATCAAGTATTATATAACAAAAAAAAAATTAAGGTTAAAGTAGAACCAGTTTGACTCTGAAAAGTCAAACTGGACACTTATTTTGGGACGGAGAGAGTATATATTTTAATGTTATTTTGTTGAAAAACACATCATTACAAATAAATCGAGTTTTACGAGCCGAGCTCGGGTTGAATTTAAACTATCTCGAACCGAGTTCGAGCTTATCTCATGAAGGCTCGTCGAGCTATGGAGCCGAGTTCGAACTGAACTATAACATTGTCGAATCGAGTTGAGCCCCGTTAAAATTTAACTAGTTTACACACTTACCATGCTGTATGATTTCTTATGCCTCAACCTTATTGATTTCCCAAGGCTAGATTGTTCTCACTAGTTGATTACTGAATATATATTTTGCTGCTCTTTTTTGTTTCTTTTTTTTAAGAGTAAACTACAAAATACATCCCTGTGGTTTGGTCAATTTCACACGATACATCCCTCTCAAAAAAATTACGCCATACACATCCCTCCGTTAGTAAAAGTCAGACACAATACATCCCTCCGTTAAAAAAAGGACTATCGGCGCAAACCATTTTTCCGTTATCTCCTAACGAGATAGAAAATGTTTACACCGTTAGTCCTCTGGGTTAACTCTATTTGCACCGTTAGTCCTTTTTTATGTTTTCATCCGTTTTTTTACGTTTTTGTCCAGTTTTTTACGTTTTCGTCCATTTTTTTACGTTTACGTCCGCTTTTTTACGTTTTCGTCCGTTTGGTTTCAAGGATTGACTTAATCAGCTGACTCGAATCATTTATAAAAATTCGAAAAAATTTATAAAATTCAAAAAATTTATATAAATTCGAAAAAATTTATAAAAATTCAAAAAATTTATAGAAATTCAAAAAATTAATAAAAATTCGAAAAAACTAATATAAATTCGAAAAATTTATAAAAATTCAAAAAAAAGTATAAAAATTCGAAAAAATTATATAAATTCGAAAAAATTTATAAAAATTCGAAAAAACTTATATAAACTCGAAAAATTTATAAAAATTCAAAAAATTTATAAAAATTCGAAAAAACTTAAATAAATTCGAAAAATTTATAAAAATTCAAAAAATTTATAAAAATTCGAAAAAATTTATAAAAATTCAAAAAATTTATATAAATTCGAAAAAATTTATAAAAATTCGAAAAATCTTTTAAATTCGAAAAAAAATTTAAATTTTTTAAAATCGAAAAAAAAATTTAATTTTTTAAATTTGAAAATTTTTTTTTATAAAAATTCGAAAAAATTGTAAAAAATTTTCGAATTTAAAATTTTTTTCGAATTTAAAAAAGTTTTCGAATTTAAAAAATTTAAAAAAAATTTTGAATTTTTATAAATTTTTTCAACTTTTATAAATTTTTTTGATTTTTTATAAATTTTTTCGCATTTTTATAAATTTTTTGAAATTTTATAAATTTTTCGAATTTATATAAGTTTTTTCGAATTTTTATAAATTTTTCGAATTTATATAATTTTTTCGAATTTTATAATTTTTTGAATTTTTATAAAGTTTTTCGAATTTATATAATTTTTTCGAATTTTATAAATTTTTTGAATTTTTATAAATTTTTTGAAATTTTATAAATTTTTCGAATTTATATAAGTTTTTTCGAATTTTTATAAATTTTTTGAATTTATATAAGTTTTTTTTTTTTTTCAATTTTTATAAATTTTTGAATTTTTATAAAGTTTTTTGAATTTTATAAGTTTTTTCGAATTTTTATAAATTTTTTGAATTTTTATAAATTTTTTCGAATTTATATAAGTTTTTTTTTCGAATTTTTATAAATTTTTTGAATTTTTATAATTTTTAAATTTTTTCGAATTTTATAATTTTTTTTTTTTTTTTTCGAATTTTTATAAATTTTTTGAATTTTATAAATTTTTTGATTTTATATAACTTTTTCTTTTTTTGAATTTTTATAAATTTTTTGAATTTTTATAAATTTTTTCGAATTTATATAAGTTTTTTTCGAATTTTTATAAATTTTTTGAATTTTTATAAATTTTTCTAATTTATATAATTTTTTTCGAATTTTTATAAATTTTTTGAATTTTTATAAATTTTTTCGTAATTTATATTATTTTTATAATTTAAAACGAATTTTTATTTATTTTTTGAATTTTTATAAATTTTTTGAATTTTTATAAATTTTTTCGAATTTGTATAAATTTTTTTCGGATTTTTATATATGATTCGAGTCAGCTGATTAAGTCAATCGTTGAAACCAAACGGACGAAAACGTAAAAAAGCGGACATAAACGTAAAAAAATGGACGAAAACGTAAAAAAGTGGACGAAAACGTAAAAAAAACGGACGAAAACATAAAAAAGGACTAACGGTGCAAATAGAGTTAACCCAGAGGACTAACGGTGTAAACATTTTCTATCTCGTTAGGAGATAACGGAGAAATAGTTTGCGCCGTTAGTCCTTTTTTTAATGGAGGGATGTATTGTGTCTGACTTTTACTAACGGAGGGATGTGTATGGCGCCACTTTTTTGGGAGGGATGTATCGTGTGAAATTGACTAAACCACATGGATGTATTTTGTAGTTTACTCTTTTTTTAAACTTAATTAGCATTGGGAAAGAATGCCTCCTCTTTAAATGTTCTCTGTGGACTTATAGTGTAGGTGCATATTTCGGTTTTTTTTTTTAAAACCGAACCGGTTTAAAAACCGGTTTCAGTTTTAGTCAAATAGTCAAAAATCGATTTTATGTAAAAGTAAAGCCGGTTCAGTTTGAAACCGGTTTTGGGAGAGAAAATGCCCGGTTTAAACCAGTAACCGGTTCAGTTTAAACCGGTTTTTAACCAGTTCTACCCAGAACCAGTTCGGTTTAACCGGTTTTACCTAAAATCGGTTCGGTTTAAACCAGTTCTCAAACCGGTTGACAACAAATAATGCAAACCGGTTTTTAAACAGGCGATTCGGTTTTCCCTAAACCGGTTTTCCAAAAACCGGTTTCTTGGAAAAACCGATTTTGGTTTTTTTTTCGGTTTGGTTCATGAACCGGTTTTTTTGTGCGTCTCTAGTTTGTGATGCAAGATTGGGTTCTTTTGCTTGTATTAGGCCCATCCATTATGCATTGAATCTTTGTATATAACTTTTAGCTAATGCATATTTACGTTTTTAACAACACAAAAAAATGTTATCATGGTTTATAGCAGTATGTAATTAACTTTTTACTTGTCATGTTTTTTAACTTTGTGTCGCGTATTAAAATTTATTCTTTTTGGTATCATACTTTTGAATTTCGTCATCTTAGTTATTATAGACCAATTTTGTGTATCTTTTTTTTTTTAACATTGTACCCCTACCCCGATTAATATGAGTGTGTAAATGGTAAGAGTATAATAGGTCAAGTGGTACACACAATTGGTCTATGATACACCAAGAAGACGAAATTCAAAATTAGGATATAACAAAATAATAATAATAATAAAATAATAATTAAAATAAAATTAATACGCTACCCAAAGTTAGAAAATGTGACAAGTAAGAAACATATAGATGCAATTACCCTTTTTATTTACTTGTATTGAAAAATACACTTTGATATAAAAAGACTAGTCCAAACTATCAAACTATAGTTTTTCAATGCGTACAATTTTGAACTTTAATTCTTTTCCCAGAATTCTCGTTGTGAGTTGTGACCGTGTGACTAATCTCGATTCATATTCGAAGGTTGTTTTGATCTCATTTCTTTATTCGTATTTCTTTAATATATAGATAATGCCAAGTCAAAATCTGGTGAAATTATACTATATACTAAAAACCGTTAGGATGAATAGTGCAAAACAGTGTGCTACAGTGCGAAACAGTGCACAATAGTTGTTTTTTTTTTTTTTTTTTTTTTTTTTTTCAAAAAGTTATTATATCCAATTTTACAAATCTAAACAACCCAATCAAATCCAAACAACCAAATCCAAATAATCTCTTTTATGGCTACCAAGTACAAGCTAAGTTCATGAAGAGATGCTAAAATAAGCATTTTTTTTTTCACATCTGGCTTTAAATGGCAATGCGGGCATGCGGCAATGCTCGCAAGCTGGTAATGGACAAACAACCATCATGCATAACATCATAAAAAATACAACCAAAAATCAAGACTCGGTGAGTTGACCGAGTCAACTGCCGAGAACACCGAGTCAACTGCCGAGAACCAAGGGGGCCCTCACGAGGTTTTAAACCCATTTTTGTTATTAAAATGTTTTATTTTCCGATTTATATAAAAAGTTAATTAGGATTTTGATAAAAATGTTTATTAAAAAAATTTAATAAAAGGGGTGTGAGGTTCGGTTATCGAGAGCAAAAGGAAGGAGAAAAGGGGGTGTTTGGTGGTGGTGGTGTGGTGGCGTCGTGGCGGTGGTGTACGGTTGGTGGTGGTGGAGAGGGTTTTGAGGCGCGTGGGTGGTATATTTGGAACAAGGACGTCCCGATCTATCAAATGGTGTAATAAAAATAAAAGTGGCCGGAATAAATTCCGGTGACCGAAATATTCGCCGGAGTTGGGACGACGGTGGTGGGTGTAGCCGGACGGAAATGGGAGAGAGAGAGGGAGAGAGATGTGAGAGAATGTGTGTGTGTGTGTTTTATAAGTGAATGAAATAAATAAATTATAAATGGTTTATATATTAATGGGGAAGGGCTAAAATGAAACTTAAAAATGTGAGGGTGTAAAGTGAAACAAAAGGGTGGAGGGGGTGATGTTGCCAAGTGGGGGAAACTTTTGAAATATTTAATGTGGGACCCATTTGATGTACCAAACGGACTCGAAAAATTACGAAATTTGCGCTATTGTTCACAAAATAAATTTTCCACTAAAATCAAGTATAAATGTGCAAAAATTTTACGAAATCAATTTATTTAGTAAATTGTTACCTTTCGTGTTTTCTAAAGGAAAACAAATCTTAAAACATATACAATTCAAAAACATGTTCCAAACAGTTGACGCAATAGTGCTATGTGCTAATAAAAGTTGTACACAAAGCGGTGCTGTAGCGGAACACTGTAGCAGCTACAGTGGACGCTACAGTACTTTTTTTTTTTTCGAAAAAATAAAATTTTGAAAAAAAAAATTGAAAAAATATTTTCAAAAAACTTTATTTGAAAAAAAATTAAAATAAATTTTTTTATTAATTTTTTTTTTTGAAAATTATTTTTCAAAAACTTTCTTTTTCAAATTTTTTTTTTTTCGAAAATCTTTTTTCTAAAATTCAAAAAAAAAATTATAAAAAAAAATTTGAAAAAAAGTTATAGAAAAAAAAATTTCAAAAAAAGATTTTTTTAAAAAAAATATAGCTAAAAATTGTATAGACAAAAATGACATTCACTCTAATTTTTACAATAAAAACAATGAGATAACATAAGTATATGCTATTAGATTTTATATAACTAATAATTATATTTCAAAAGTGATTCATATTGTGCCATCGTAAAAAAATATACATTTTTTAAAATTAATCTTTAAAAAAAAATTAATTTTTTTAGATTTTTTTTTTAGAAAAATTAATTCTTTTAATTTATCAATCTTTTTCAAATTTACTCCATTTTCAAAAATAATCCTTTGGTTTTATCGATCTTTTTAAAATTTACTCTTTAATGACTAACTTTCAAATAAGACTTAGCACTACACTCACGCAGCAAAGTGCGGGTTTCCCAGCTCGTTTGTATATAAACTTTATGTATATGTGACAAAAGCGCCCGTAGCCTTATGGGTTTTTCAATCATGTCCCACTAGGCGCCCATTTAATGAACGATTTCAGATAAATGTAAGGGTGTTGGCAACCGAAGCATCATCCCAGCGTCTTGGGGGGAGGCCGCCGGTGAACACCGCCGCCAACCCCCATAACGCCAGAATCATGTGGTTCCAAAGCAAGAGGAAGACGTTGCGTTTTGGGAAGAGACAAAACTTATTTTCGAACATTGGGAGCAAAATAGAGCCGTTTGATATTTAATTTTTTGCCCGTTTAGGCCCTTTTTTTTCTTTTTTTTTTTTTTTCTTCCTTAAACATTAAACCACTATATATATATATATATATATATATATATATATATATATATATATATATATATATATATATATATATATATATATATATATATACAATACTCACTAAAACTAAATATCACACAAATATTTCACTCCAAAAAAACACAAATCTTCACCATGAGTTCAACCTCCGATTCGTACCCACAGACAGGCTCGTCGAGTGAACAAGAGTTATCCGACGATAGTGTCGAGTTTATGTACAAAGTAATCAAACAGTACAAGGCGATTCAAGACACTGCAACGGCGCCACGAGGATATGTTATGCGTGATCGCAACGAAGCTGAAGAAATGTTGATGAGAGATTATTTTGCCGAAAATCCGACCTACAATGACGCAACCTTTCGCGAAACGTTTCGTCTTCCAAAGAAATTATTTTTAGAGATTGTCGAGCAAATGAAGGCGAGTGGCAATCCGTATTTTCAAGAAAGGTATGATGCAAGGAGTCAAAAGAGTTTCACGGCGATACAAAAATGTTTGTCAGCGGTACAACAGCTCGCCGACGATGGTGTTGCCGCTCAATTCTGCCAATATTTTTATTTATAAAATGGCAGGAAGAACGGCTCGTGAATGTCTTCAAGAGTTTTGTGATGCGGTTAATGATTTATACAGGCGAGAGTTCTTACGTAAGCCGACTGCGCACGACATTGCTACTTTGCAAAAAGCTCACGAAGAGCTGCACCACATACCGAGGATGATCGGTAGCATTGACTGTACACATTTCGAGTGGAGGATGTGTCCTAGGCGCTTGCAGGGTCAATACAAATGAGGTTGCTACAAACACCCGACGATTATGCTTGAAGCAGTGACTTCATGGGATTTATGGTTTTGGCATGCGTACTTCGGTCCTCCTGGCACAAACAACGACATAAATGTCTTAAACACATCTCCACTTTTTTTTAGAGAACGGAATCAAACAGCGCCTCCGAGTTCATTTGACGTGAATGGTAGAAACTACAAACGGGTTATTATTTAGCGAATGGAGGCTACCCAAGTTTGTCAGTTTTCGTTAAAGCATACAAGTACCCGGTGGATCCGAAGGAAATAAAATTCAAGCGACTACAAGAAGCGGCAAGGAAGGACGTCGAGCGAGCTTTTGGAGTTCTCAAATGTAGATGGGGTATCCTTAATCGCACACTTCGGCTTAAAACGAAAGAAAATATTTCAAAGATCGTGTACACGTGCATTATTTTGCACAACATGCTTATCAAAGAAGACAGTCGTGCGATATCTCCGGTTCATATTATAGACCCACCAATCCAACCGGAGTTTGACGAAGACGCACTTATGGAGTTGCGAGACGAAGAAGTTAATTCACGACTACGAGTTGACCTTACCGAGCATGTTTGGCCTTAAGATTTGCAATACCTCAACGCATAGGAAGCGTAGTTTGTTTTTATTTATCGTAGTTTGTTTTTATTTGTCGTAGTTTGGTTTTATTTGTCGTATTGTCGTTTTTATTATTTTCAGTATTTGTCGTTGTAACCGTTTTTTTTTAATGAAATAAATTGTTTGTTTTTATCTTTTATATATACATAATAAATAGTTTTACATTTAATTTTTATTATTTATAACATTACACATAAATAATAAAGATAAAAAATAAAATAAAAATTGAGGCATGATTTCGAATCCTCCAGAATCCTCGCACTGCCAACAGTTTTGGCTTCAGAATCCTCCAGAATCTTCCTGCCACATGGCACTTTGTGATTGATCGGTGGGAATCATGGGAGGATTCCGAATCTTGGGTTGCCAACACCCAAACAGACAGAATACTTTTATACAAATCTGTATGAATTCAATGCGACTAAAACATTATAATCAAATATTTAATTACTACAAATTAAAAAACGATAGCACATATCTTACCATGGTTAATTATACGGCAATATATTATTATTGTATGTCAAATGTCTAACACAAGTGTAGTTGCTTCCTCCATTAAAACATTAATTTCCTTCGAGCTTGTCTTTTTTTATCTTCTTGAATAATTTCTAAAATCGAAAGCAAGTCTAATTTATCACTTACCGTAGGCTTGGGGTCGTCAAGTCAAATACCGTATGCTTGGGGTCGTCAAGTCTTCTTGACAGAACGTCAATTCTAAAATGATCCCACAAAAACTTGCAATGCCACAAGACCAAGGGTAATGTGACTGGTTCTATAGCTACATGACAAGCAGGGCCGCTCAAGACTTGTGGAAGCCTAAAGCAAAATTCAAATATAAGGTCTTTTTGAATTTTTTTATTTTATTTTTCTCTTTGCTGATATTAGCTTTTCGATTCATTGGATTTATAGAACATCCAATTATTAAACCAAGAACACAATGAGAATATAAGAGTTTGTTGAAAAAAATAAATAAAATAAAATAAAAAATTATCTTTATGATAATCTATAAGTATGGCTAAAGAACTAAACCAACACAAACGAGGCTTGTTCGTGTTTGTTAGTTTTGGTTAACCGAACAAACAAACTAATATGAGCACTTAAACAACGAACATTAATTGGTTTTCATGTTTGTTCGTTGAAAAATAGGTTATTCTTTTCTGTTCATTAAAGCACTATTCATGAGTGATTCTTGAAGGATCGCGCTTACGTCACTTTTGCAGCTTCTTGTTGGACCATTTGGCGTTATAGAAATAGTATCACATTCAACTCTCATTCTATGAGAAAATATGATATTATTGATTATATATGTCTTTTTTCCTTTTTATTGGATTAAATTTAGAGGTAATCTTTGTATTACTTGGAACGATTTGTTGCAATCGTCTTTGTAATTTTCTAACGCCTTACTAGTTTTTTTTAATTATTTATCGCTGTTCAAAAAAAAAAAAAAAAAAAAAAAAAAGGTGATTCTTGAAACGTTTAATTTGTTTATAGTATCGGCTAAAAATAATTAAAATTTGTAGTATTAAATGAGTTCAATTCATCATTTTGTAATAATAAAAAGATGAGCCTGGTCATTTTTCTTAAACTCAAATAAGGACTTAGTAGTATGAATTTAAAAAATAAACAATAAATAAGCAAACATCCTTGATCATTTTAACAGTTTTAGTAATAATGGCTTTTTATATATCGAGACCTCAAAATGTTGGCTAATAAAATATATGACCGACTATATACTCATAAAGGGGAGCCTTAAATATTTAGGAATTAGGAGCCTAAAGCAATAGCTTTAGTAGTTTTACCCTTAAACTACCCGTGATGGCAAGTTGCTAAAGGAAAACCAGTCAAACAATATCAATGCAGTTTATATGCCATGTAAAGAGCTTTCATTTAATATCCACTAAGACCACTCCCAACGGTGGGAGTTAAACGCACGTTAAGGGCACAAAAGGGTGAGTTAAACCCACGTTATGGTGCGTTAATTGTTGGACCCTTGTTGCGTTAACGCAGCGTTAAGGGTAAAAAAAAAAAAAAAAAAAAAAAAAAAAAAATCACTTTAGCCCCTTTTAAGGGTAGTTTGTGTAAAAAAAATATTTGATATAAAGGTGAGTTAAGGTGTGTTAAAGTTGAGTTATTGTTGGGTGTGTTAAAGCTGAGTTAAAGGTGAATGTGTTAAAGCTGACGTGACAATGTGTTAAAGTTTAAAGCTAAGTTATTATTGGGAGTGGTCTAGCAGGTAAATCAATTGGTGAACTATAGACTAGTGTTGTCACTAACTTATTGTTAATTTTCGTACGTCTTATATAAATATATAAAATTTTCTACTACTTCTAAAAATATACACTAACGAGTAGTCATGTTGTTGAGGAGTTCACAGAAAATCTTTATTTTATCATTCATGCGCTAGAAATAACGGGAAAAAGCTATACAACATGAATAGTACTGTAGGTTACAAATAATGATTCTAGGTTATATGATAATGGAGTATGAGATTAGTATTTTCGTTAAAAGATATCGTGCTCGTGAATGACACATCCGTATATCATAGAGTTTTCACGAACTAAAACATGAAAGTAACGTAAAGGGCATAATTTTTTTTATAAAAATAAGCAAATATAACAGAAAGCACAAAATTAAGCTTTAGGACCGAAAGAGAACATGCCATATTCATGTTTGATATATGGAGCTTTCCTAAACCAAAATGAAATATATAAAAGCCACTTCAAAAAGGGAAATGAAAAAAGAAAATACTCCGTGCTAGTTAAGCTTTTGAGCCATATTTGCTTATGTGGAATCGAAATGGGACTTTTTGGCATAAAGCATAAAATTTGACCATTTAAACTAGCAAGCCTTTTTGTTATCATTCGACCTTTATCTACATAAGGCGTGAATTGACGAAAACTGTTAAAACTATGGATCTTGAACCAGAATCACAACCGCAACATCTCAAAGTCACCCAACCAACCACCCTTTGGTGAAATCTTTTATTACTAATAGTCAAGAAGATGAATTCACAAAACGTGTGCTCACCAAACAAATACAAAAAAAGATTGTCCCCTTTAGAAGGATTCAATCTATCACACTACAATAAATCTGATACAATAATCTTCACTACAACACTCTCAATAACCAAACTATACTAGACTAGTTGATCAAGATGATCAAGACTGAACACCACAAATACTGCAACAACAACTCAGAGAGAAAACCTTGAAGTGAGAGAAACAATACGACTGAATGATTCGGCTAGGGCTTGGATCCAGCTTATATAGGAGCTAAATACACTTCAGCCCTTGTAGATATCTAAACCTGTAAAATACAGCTAAACATTCAAACATAAGAAATAAATGACATATTCAGCCCCTTGACTAATATAACACCCATAAGCTTGCACATCACAACATATTTCAACACCCCCTCTCAAGCTTATGGCTTGAACATATCAACCAAACCAAGTTTATCACAAAACTGCTTATGTTGAGAAATACTCAACCCTTTTGTAAATATGTCTGCAACATTATTAGCAGAAGCCACTTTCAAAGTCTTAATGACCCCAGAAGCAACTTTCTCCCTAACTAAATGCAAATCTATTTCAAAATGTTTAGTTTTCTCATGAGATACAGGGTTAGCAGCTATTTGAATAGCAGAACTGCTATCACAGAATAAGTTTGCAGGTAGCAGATCATCTATTCCAAGATCCTTTAAAATTTTAATAATCCAAACAAGCTCACAAGTAGTAGATGCAAGACACCTATACTCAGCTTCAGCTGATGACCTTGAAATAGTGGCCTGCTTTTTACTTTTCCAGGAAATCAAGTTATTACAGAAATAAACACAAAAACCTGAAACAGATTTCCTAGAAACTGGACATTTAGCCCAGTCTGCATCTGAAAAAGCATACAAATTCAGCCTATTACCATACTTAAACTGAATACCTGTACCAGGAGCCTGTTTGAAATACCTCAACACTCTAAGTGCAACCAATTTCTAATACTCAGTCATATTAGACAAAAACTTATCAGTTTCAGTCTCAACATGGCTCAATACAACATTCTGCTGCATAGGAGTAGCAGCAGGCTTACATGCCAACAGACCATACTCATGTAACAAGTCTAAACAGTACTTCCTTTGAGACAGACAAAGACCAACATTATCATCAATAATTTCAATACCCAAGAAATATTTGAGAGGACCAAGATCCTTGATCAGGAACTTTGAGTTTAAGAACCTTTTAAACTTTTCAATTTCATCAAAATTATTTCCAGTGATGACAATATCATCAACATAAACCAATAAAGCCAAGAAAACTCCACTTTTATTCTTAGTGTATAAGGAATAATCACCAACACTTTTTTTAAAATCATTTTCAATCAAAGCAGTGGTAAGTTTTTCATTCCACTGCCTTGGAGCCTATTTTAATCCATAAAGGGACTTATTTAGCTTACATACCCTGGTTTCATTTTCATCATAATAACCAGGAGAAATTGCATATAAACATCCTCATATAAATCACCATATAAGAAAGCATTATTAACATCTAGTTGGAACAATGGCCATTTATTATAAACAGATATAGCAATCAAGCATCTCACAGTGACCATTTTAACAAAAGGACTAAATGTTTCCTCATAATCAATTCCTTCCCTTTGATTAAAACCTTTAGCAACAAGTCTAGCTTTATATCTATCAATATCACCAGATGAATTGTACTTAAGTTTCCACAACCACTTACAACCTATAGCAGTTCTACCCTCAGGCAATTCACACAACTCATAAGTCTTGTTCCTATGTAAAGCTTCCATTTCTAAATTCATAGCTTCAACCCATTTAGGATTTTCAGAAGCTTCAGCAAGAGTCTTAGGCTCACAAGACTTATTTAATGTAGTAGAAAAACACACTTTCACCTTAGATAGATTAGAATAAGAAACATACTTCTCAAGACCATACTTCACATTACTACCAACAACAAAGTCATTAAATCTAGCAGGCTGACTTCTCTGTCTACTAGACCTTCTTAAATTTGATGCTTCCTTTTGAATTACATGATCCTCACCATTGAAAACATTTTGAGTGCCCTCAGAGGTGATAGTATCATCTATCTGGGTTGCAGCGGTTGCACCTCCATAATTAACTGTGTTAACACATTCATCTGGAGGTACCATCACACTACCTTCCACATTAAAGAGTCCCCCTCTTCATCATTGGGACTTTCAGACCCATGGATATCAAAAAAGTTTAAACTATTTACTCTACTTTCATCAAAGTTTAGCTCAGATTTATTAAAACCATTATCAGATTCACTTGATACCGTTGTAGACTTCATTTTGAAAGGAAACACTGTTTCATAAAACCTAACATCTCTTGCAATAAAGACAGACTTACTTTCCAAACCATACAGTTTATAAGCCTTTTTTACACTAGAAAAACCAATTAGAACACATTTTTCAGATATAGAGCTAAACTTATCATTTGAGTTTAAAATAGTAGAATAACAAAGACATCCAAAAGATCTGATATGAGAGAGACTAGGATCCTTACCATAAACTAAAAAATAAGGGGAAGCACCAGATAAGACAGAGGAGGAAAGCCTATTAATCAAGTACATAACAGTTATAACACATTGAGGCCACATAGATAGGGGAATCCCCCCCTGAAACATAAGACTCCTAGCAACATTAAGAAGGTGTCTATGTTTCCTCTCAGCAACACCATTTTGCTGAGGAGTATAGACACAAGAAGTTTGATGGATCATACCTAAATCATTAAAAAGTTTAGATAGTTGATTATTGACAAACTCAGTCTCAATATCTGATCTTATTACTTTAATTTTCTTGTTAAACTGTGTAAAGATGAGTTTTATAAAACTTTCAATATAATCAGCAACTTCACTCTTAGATTTTAGTAAGTATACCCAAACAGCTCTACTAAAATCATCAACTAAAGTCAAAAATATTTAAACCCATCTCTACTAGTAACTCTATAGGGACCTCAAATATCACAATGAACCAGATTCCCAACAGATTCAGTTTTATGATCACTTAATGGAAAAGGTTCTCTAGTTTGTTTAGCCTTGTGACACACATCACAAGTAGACCTATGATCCACCTTTTTAAAACCAATTTTATTACCCAAAAAAGACAAGACTTGGTCAGCAGCGTGACCAAGTCTTTGGTGCCATAACTCATTAGAAACATGACAAACAAACACAGAATTACTCATACCAAGACTAGACTCACCACAATTATTTTCATCAAACAAGTAGAGACCACCAGACTCACTACCAGTCCCCACAATCTTGCCCAGTTTCAAATCCTGAATGTAACACTTATGTTCATCAAAACCAACAAAAAAATTTACTATCTTTAATCATCTTATTAATAGATAAAAGACTAACATTATACTCAGGAACAACCAAAACATCAAACAAGACAACACCAGTAGTAAGTCTTAGACTGCCAATAGCAGAAATTTTACCTACAGTACCATTAGAATGCCCCACAGTTAACATAAGACTAGAAATATCAACCACATTGAACATATTCTTGGTGGAATCAGTCATATGCTGATTAGCACCAGAATCAATAATCTATCCTAAAGTAACATTATAGCTTACAGAAGCAGTTTTAGCACAGAAGAATTTTTCAAAATCCAAGTTAAACATCACATTATTATTGAAGAAACTAGGAATTATACCTGCCATACTTGCAAACACATTAGCAGAGGGTTTTTCATTAATGAGGCTCAAGAGTTTCATCATTTGTTCATTACTGAAAGACCCAGACAAAGAACCAGAAGAGGTAGAAGGTTGAGACACATCTGCATTACCATTAAACCTTTTGACAGAAGCAGATTGTTTAGACAGATTTGGGTTTCTTTTGAATCCAGGGGGATAACCATTTAACTCATAACACCTCTCAATAGTATGACCAATCAGACCACAGTGTTTGCAAACAAGATTAGGATTAGGCCCCCTATTACCATTCTTATTATTGTTATTACCTTTTCTAACAAAATTATTAGAATTAGTGTTATTATTGGTCTTAATGATGCGTGGTTTTGCGACCTTACAACAGGTTTTACCTCTCGAGGGATCTCGAGAAGCTTGCAATCCCCACCAGGCAGTGTACCTGACCGATGTAGTATAGTGAAGTGGCAAGTACCGGGGGATTGATCGTTCAACTCAAAGAATAGTATTCGTTAGGATTGAAATTTATCTACTAGGTCTAGAGGTGAGGGATGATTCTTTTTGTATTTTTATATTTTATGGAAAGCAAGTAAAAATCTCGGGTTTTGGAAGGAGAGGCGGAATTAGTTGCTAATCAACTAACCCAAAAACTACTACTTAAACTAATGTGAAGGAAAGTAAACTAGGGTTCTACAAGGGTAGTGAAGCATGTCTACCTATGATATATTACTCCTTGCTAGCTATCCAATTCTACCTATTGAATTGTCATACCTTGTTTTAATTGACGGGTTGTATTCCTTAATACCAATCGTGGGGGTGTGTACGATCTTCCCCAACTCTATAAGCTCCTACTTCACTCCTATGTCGAGCCGGCTAAGAAGCTCCTAACATGGGATCACTAGAATTCACTTATGCATTAAATACAACCAATTAACCTTAGTACACCTTGGTTCATGTTTCTTAAGACGTTCAAGCAAGTTACCGTATAGGAGGTTAGCCAGTTTTCTTAAGCCTAACATCGATATCATCCAATCATACAAGAGACAATAGGAAACAAGAATTATAAGCTAAACCAATTAGATCTATTGAAGTTGTCACGCCCTAATTGATGGAGATGGACACACACATCAACAAGAAATCAATAAGATCTAATTAGTTATATACAAGTTTCATACAATCATAAGTAGACACAAGGTGATTTAGTAAAACATAATCAATGAAGAACAAGCAACAATAATAATGGAAGACATAATTAAGATAGAATCAACACACCATTACAAGATGTTTATGGAGTGATTAAGACCTTCTAATTTGCTGGAAAAACACCTACCTAAACCCTAGAATCGGACTTAGGGTTTAGGGCTTACAAATAATGAAGTTATAAGGTTATATTTATAGGTAACTTTCTGTCGGCCCGATCTGACGGCGTCAGCCCATATACTTGACGGCGTCAGATCCCCTTTTTCACCAAATTGTAGATTTCTTCGTCCCGAATCCGTGGCCTTTTGAATCACCTAAATCCGAGTTCGTATGAGGATTTTATGGCCAAAACAGTAACAGCTACTCCGCGCGCGAGTTGTGATTGTCTTGATTAACTTGTGGCGGTTTCACTAAGGTTCCTTCTCGTGTAAGAATACTTTGACGCCGTCACTCTATATCATCTGACGTCGTCAGGTCTATGATCCTGACGCCATCACCTTCAAAAATCCTCTGGCCCGTCTCTCTTTAACTTAACACTTGACGGCCTACATCCATTAACACGTGACGCCGTCACCCTTTAATTCCACAAAACCTTCTGGCGCGTCACGTGTAAATTCATATTCATCCTTTTGCCAGTACGTGACGCCGTCACCTACAAAGCGTGACGCCGTCAAGCTCTGTTTCCAGCTTGATTTTGGAGACTCTGCCGTTTTCTTCACTTTTCGCTCCAAAAACGTCCAAAATGCTTCTTTTTCCAGATTTCTTCTCCAAAGTACCTAAAATGACAAAAGGAACGATTTAGGGCAATATTTGATCAAATAATCACGAATTAGGGCTTAAATGACCCCCTAAAAGCGGTACACTTTTCGTCTCATCACTTAACAACAAAAGCAGCAGGTTGGACCTTGCTGCTAGAACCAGAGCTAGGATGGAGTCCTCTATGAGACTCTTCCCTAGAAACAACATTAAAGGCTTCTTTAACATCTGGTAAAGGGTCCCTAGCCAATATATTACTGCTAATTGGTTAATACACATCATTTAAATCCATTAAGAATTGCATAAGTCTGATAAGCTGATTATATTTCAACACACCCTCATGAGCAGCACAAGTACAAGCAGGTAACAAAGTTAAAGTGTCAAACTCTCTCCAAAGAGAATTTAACTTATGATAATAATCAGGCACAGATAAGTTACCTTGTTTCAGACTATGAATTTTGTGAAGCACATTAAAAATAACAGAACCATCAATCTTATCATAAGTTTCTTCTAACTCATCCCAAACCTCAGAAGCAATTTCTGAGTAAACCTGCCCTAAGTACAACTCAGGGGATAAAGACCCAAGAATCCATCCAAGAACAATGGCATTGCATCTTTCCCATTGCTGGGATAAGACAGGGCTTGTAACAGGTTTGACACAAGTACCATCAACAAAACCCATTTTATTTTTCCCTTTTAAAGCAATTTTCATAGCAGTAGACCACATCTTGTAATTATCAGACCCAATAAGTTTAAAGTGAACAATAGGCACATTAGAACTATCACTAGAATGCAAATACAAGGGGATTACCAACATCCAAACTACTAATACGAACATCAGCCATAATAGCAGACAAGCAACCAGAACAACAAGGTACAAATAGAGAAACAGACCACAGCAGACAAACAAAAACAATCAACAGATAGACAATCAACAATGAAACCAAATAATAATCAACCAAGAACAACCAATACCAAAAAGACTAAAAACTACACTATCACTCACACCCAATTCAACTGAAGTACCCAGTCCAACACCTGTCTGTGGGAAGAGCAGGTTTTCGTACCTCTCAAGGAGGAAGGTCAAGATGTTACCCACAGCGTTTGCAGTGTTACAACTAAAGTACTCAGGGAATTAAAGGAAAGAGAAACCCTTACAGTGCTATAAAGAAACGCAGCGGATAGAACAGATCACCAACACTCTTGATTCACTTAGTCAAGAGTGTTAATAATCAAGAAAAAGCTCCAATAACACCACAGGAATCCACCAGAACCAAGATCCCCAATTTGACAAATTAAGGTTTCAAGAAACCCTAACTGACAAATCCAAGAATCACCACCAAATCAATAATTAACACTAAGGCCGTTAAGAAAACAGCTTTAATTGAGCCTAATTTCACTTTAATCAAGAAATCCCCAAATTTGAGACCAAACCCTAGAAACCCTAATATCAAGATCCAACAGATATCAACAACCTGGCTCTGATACCATGTTAAAACAATGGATCTTGAACCAGAATCACAACCACAACACCTCAAAGTCACCCAACCAACCACCCCTTGGTGAAATCTTTTATTACTAATAGTCAAGAAGATGAGTCCACAAAACGTGTGCTCACCAAACAAATACAAACAGAAAAGATTGTCCCCTTTAGAAGGATCAAATCTATCACACTTAAATAAATCTGATACAATAATCCTTACTACAACACTCTCAATAACCAAACTATACTAGACTAGTTGATCAAGATGATCAAGACTGAAGACCACAAATATTGCAACAACAACTCAGAGAGAAAACCTTGAAGTGAGAGAAACAATATGACTAAATGATGCGGCTAGGGCTGGGATCCAGCTTATATAGGAGCTAAATACACTTCAGCCCTTGTAGATATCTAAACCTGTCAAATACAGGTAAAAATTCAAACATAAGAAATAAATGACATATTCAGCCCCTTGACTAATATAACACCCATAAGCTTGCACCTCACAACATATTTCAACAAAAACATTATAAACTCGAGCAATTTTTGGCACTAGCCATTACCTACCCTACAAAGAATAGCTTTTACAACTTTCCTGACTTAGTGGGGCACCAACTGAAGTGACCAAGAGCCGAAACTCGAACCCTTAACCTTTTTTCCACAAAATCTCTCCAGTTGACCCATGAACTTTTCAGAAGAGGGTGCCAACTGAACCAAAGCCCTTTGATTCAGTCAACCTTTACCATATTCATACGAGATTAATTTTTCTTAGCTTAACCCAAAATCAATTTTAACACACCGTCGTCGACTACAACAATTGTATATACTAGAATGGTACCCGCACAATGTAACCACCGGTAAATTTCCACTTATATTAAACTAATACTTATCCATTTTCTACGTCTAATTTTTTTTTAAGATTAAACATTACCAGTTTATCTGATTACAATAACAAACTAATGTGACGTAACTCACATTCCTAATAAAAATACTTTATATTTATTTCAAGTAAACATTCTTCAACTTTTATTTACCACTTTACGTTATTTCGTTAACATACGATTATTAAAAGTTCAAACTAAAACGTTTGCTATTTATTAAAGTTTTCATGAAACCCTAATTTATTATAGATATGATTTTACACAACTAACTTATAAATGCTAAAGTACAATATTTTATACCTAGAGTACAAGTCTTTAAAACACAAAACCTTAACTTTGTTTTATTTAATTTTACAACTCTAAAGTACAATATTTAAAGTCTTTAATGCATTAATTTTAAAAATATATTTATTTCATCTCGCGACCAAGTAACCAAACAAGGATTGCACCTCGTATATTTCAGGTCTATTTGTAAATATTCAATGCAAATTATTATTACGTTTTTGTTAAATGATATTACTTTTAGTAACGAACACAAAAGTTTAATCGTATGACTTTTACTCACGACCAACACAAGATTAGGATGAGTCTATATATTTTATATGAACTATTGCCACTTTGTTAGTAATATTTTTATTTCACATTATACTCTTTACGTAATACGAATACTCAAACCTATTAGATTTTATTAACATATACGCTCTTCGTTAAACTTATCACACGTCTAATATAAGTAGTTGGAGTATATTGATAAACTTTAACATTTTTATAAACGTTATATTTTTACGTTACTCGGTTTTAAGTTTCGTGACTTAATGAATTAACGTTAGTAATTACCGGGATCAAGCTACACCTTAAACTATTAACATGTGAGTATAAATTGTGCCATGTAACCATTTTCATGCAAAGTATACTTAATATACCAATGACATGAAATATATATATCATGTGTCTAATTCTTGTGCCATGCATGCAATATATAACGTGAATGATAGTGAACCATAAAATACAACAACCCATAAATGTATAACTTGTAAAATTTTGAACCACTACATGCAATTCAAATCGAACGAGCTGGGCAGCCCGCGCGTTGTGGCGGGGGTAATTGGCATTAGTTTTTTGTAGGCATGTTGTAAATGGGGAGTTTATATTAATCAAGAAGTGTACATTCAATTAACAATGTGTGAATCCACAAAGTTGTAATGTATCCCACCTAAATTCCAATGTAACATCTAAAGAATTGTAACTGTTACAGGTTAAGATTGTGGTGCATAATTTGTTGTTGCACTCAGGTGAAGCTGCTATGCCAGGCTACCGGTGTTGCCAAGTGACCCGTAGCCAGGTTTCGCAAATATAGCAGCTGAAGGTAGTGCCATTCAGTACCTGTTATAGCGTGAACGATGGCTGCAATCGACATAGTGATAAGCAAACATTTTTGTATACAAAACAACTTATATAACAATAATCATAGTTGATATAAGATCAAATGAAGATTACTAAAAGTTGATAAGGCGCTATTTAGCCCTACATTAGTAGAACTAAGCGTCTGAGTTAGCCTGTGGTGGTAAGTTGAAAAGGTCCAGATCAACAATATAAATTGATTCGAAAAGATAGATGGGAAACAAAAGAGGATGGTGCGAAGAAGTAATTTGCACCAAATAACTTGTCACAGCATTCTCTTATGTTTCTCATCTATCTTTTAGATTCATATCGTATTGGTGATTAGTACCGTTTCTATATGCAAAAAAAAAGTTTGCTACCACAGATACATAGCATTAAGTATACAGCATCAATGTTGGGTAAATGTTTTCCGAAAGTGAAATGTCATTTGACACTTTCAATTCATTAAAAAAGTCAAAATAGAATGATGATAGTATATAATTTGTTTTGGTTTTATATGATTACCTTTATGAGTCCACAATTTTAGTCATCATCTTGATTATGCATTACGTTTCTGTTTGTGCCTGTAATGTGAAAAACATTAACTTGAAATATGGTACCAAGAATTAAGTATACGAGGCATTGTAAAGCCCGTGCGTTGCACGAATTGTGTCTAAGTGTTCATAACTTAATGGTTGGTAGTCATTAGGTTTACACTATCTAAACTAATTAGTTTAAATGTTGCCGGTTCTTCTAAATTGTATGATTGTATGCTTTTATGGTTTGTGCAACAGGCAGGTCAAGATTATGCACTTTCGAAATTATTTATTTCTTGTTGTCAACATTTAAGGTGGATAATGGCGAAGAACCATTCAATGATGGCGAACATGGAAGCTTTAGGTGCGGTTTGTGTTGCTTTGGAATTGCTAGATTCTTTGATAAATAGTCTGTTTTTTTTATTGAGAAGTTGGAGTCAATGGAATTTAGATATTTATTTGATGTATTTTATTTATGTTAGTTTTTTGTTTATGTTTATTTTTTTTAAGTATTTTTGGCGTGTAATGTATGGATTTAATAATTAAGACGTTTAGTTTGGCAATGGTTATCATAATTGACAAACTTTGAGGGTTACATATGCTATATTGACAAATTTATGTGCAGTTTATGAATACATTTGTATCATCAGCGGAAGAATTTTATGTTCATTGCAACACTTCTTAAAAAAACGTATTGCATATTCATGCATGGGAAAACAAACCATCTATCACAATTAATACTCTAATTAAGTGTTGCAATGATGAAACTGGTTATATATTCAGTAATCAGAATATTAATACTCCTAATTCCTAATAACTTTTTCAAACAAAAATTAGTTTTATTTCAACTCAAACAATCAAATGGCTCAAGAAACCCCACTGATCGATGAACTCAAAGAGGCTTCCGGCTCAGATCAGCTCCACAAATGCTTCAAGTTCCTGTTCATTCAGGAACATACCGAAGAGGAAGCATTCCTAAGGTATTTGGGCGAGAAATGCGATGAGTTGCAAAGGGGTATTGACCAACGTACAGCCCGTATGGCGGAAGTTATGTTTCTGAATGAAGATGTTGAAGAAGCTGCTAGTGATGTTTATGAATGCCTTCGTGAGAAGCAAGTGAGGGCTAGACAGAGGTTGGAGGCGTTGATGGCTATACTGGTGGAGGTCCGTGCTGGTCTCACCGAGGGTGAGCATCACATGAGCATAATGGACTTCTTTGATTAGGGTAGCTTTGGGTTTCATGAAGCACTTTCCGATGATGTTTAGAAGTTTTATAAGAATATGGTGGATGTCTTTTGGGTAGTATTTTTAATGATCTTTTGTATGTATGTAGTAATTATCAGATGGTTAACTGGTTTGGTAGCATGACTGTTGATGTTAATGACTTTAATATTTAGTTTTATGTTTATGTATTGGTATTTTACTTATTTACTTTATTTAATTTTTTTCCTTTTTAGTATATTTTATCATAAAGTGTGTTTTCTCTCACACACACACATGAGTCAAACACACGGTTTTTTTTAGATCTGGCGAAAAATAATTAGGGTTTCATCTCAAATTAGGCCGATCCATTATACAACATATTAATCAAATTAAATCATAGGTTCATTTGATTTAATTTCTTGTTTATGATTATGCATTTATTGTTTCGATTTTTATGAAGTGATAATCTGGGTCCGATAATCGTATGGATCTGTAAGGGTTCCTTGTGAAATTATATGTTAGATGTTTATGATTATTCATTTATTTGGGATATGATGATTTTGGTTATTGATTTGTACATCTGTTTTCAAATTTGATTAATTAAGTTTGATTGCTTTTGGGTATTCATTGTTTAGGATGAATTAAGAAGTTTGATATGATTGAATTTGGTTATTGATTTGTATATCTGTTTTCAAATTTGATTAGTAAAGTTTTTGTGTTTGCATACTTGATGATATGTCTTTTGTCGTTATATAAGATGTTAGACGGAATATCAATGATGGATGTGCGGCAACCAAGGCAGCTATTGCTAAATTTTCATGGTTGCCGCACATCCATCATTCATAGTTTGTCAAAATTTGTCAGCTGTACATGTTTCGATAGCCACCTATCTGAGTATGATATAGTCTACATCAGATGAATAGGGCTGCTTCCTTTTGTATATATGAAGGTTAATAAAAGTTAGTTTTACTTCATAAAAATTATGTTTTTGATAATAAGGATACTGATTATTTTTTTGTATGGTTCAATACTTATTTGTTTAGAAAGGATATAATATGCTTTATGGGATATTTGACTGACTTTTGAAGTGATATATGTGCTAATAGAGTATGCGTTATGCATTCAATCTTTAATACAATCTTTAATACTGATATGATACGTATGCATGTATTTATTATATATCATCTAGAAACACTACATTGCTGTGCTAATATAAGTTGCTGAAAGTTTCCTTGAAAACAATGTTGCGTGTGCAGTGCGCAAGATCCGGCTCCTTGTCTTCGATCATTAGTATTTTAAGGCCATCAGGACTGGTAACTCTAGATAATGCGACATAAAGTTGTCCATGACTGAATACGGGAGTAGGCAAATACAGGCCAACATAATTAAGTGACTGGCCCTGACTTTTGTTAATGGTCATTGCATAACATGGTTTTAGAGGGAATTGCCTACGTTTGAGGACGAATGGCCACTTGGACTGTGTTGATGTGAGTATAATCCTGTGTATAATGACATTGTCTCCTACATTTGAACCTGTTAGTACCTTAGCATGAATGACAAACTGGCCGAGATCTGTAATGAGCAACCTTGTTCCATTACATAGTCCTTTGGTTGGATTGACATTTCGCAATAGCATAACGGGTAGTTCCTTTTTTAAGTGAAGAGCATGTGGGGGCATGCCGGGGAAATTTAAGGAATTTAGAAATTCAATCGGATATAGGTCGTGTTGTTCAAGATTGTCTGTAGAGCCCTTGCAAATCTCATCTGCGCTGTTGTATGTAACAGTTTCGCCTTCTAATTGGTTAAACATATAGTCATTGATGGCATCAGCATCCTCATTCTTAGGAGTTAAAATTGCCCTTTCTTTGAGGTAGACATTGTCGGTTTGTCTTCTTGTAAAATCAGGGTATGTTTCTTCAACAATTTTCTCGATAGGAGAATCCCATGATTTAATTAGAAAGGTTTCAGGGATGTCAATCCAAGTTGGGTCATCCTCCCCTTCTTTGCATTTTGCTGGCAACGTGCCATCCCCCACAGCCAAAACCCATCTATTGAAATCCCTTTTTCGAGTATCAATCTGCCCATTTTCACTATACTCATTCACACGCATGCTGCGTGTAAGGGTGAAGACCTTGCAATGCTTCCATAACGCAGACTGATTTATGCAGGATTGAACAATATCGGGCCTGCTCCCTTTTGGTATAACTGGGAGAACTTGTCGAAAGTCACCTCCCAGTAAGACCGTAACGCCTCCAAAGATTCGACTCCTATTATCTGGTTCATGATATCCTAATATATCCTTGAGCGTCTTGTCCAATGCCTCAAAAGCATATTTTTGAGTCATTGGCGCTTCATCCCAGATGATAAGTTTAACTTGCTGCATGAGTTCTGCCATATGTGTGTTTTGCTTTATGCCGCATGTACTATTCTCCAATAATTCAAGCGGTATAAGAAAACGACTATGTGCAGTTCTGCCTCCTGGTAGCAACAATGAAGCAATTCCTACATAAATTGAGGCTATTAGTTGAAGATGTATTTTTTAAAGTTTACAGAGTAGTTGTTTGTTTTACTTGAATATTCATTTTTACCTGAAGATGCGACAGCAAGCACTATCATACGTTCTGATCTTAACCTTGAAATGACAGTTTTGTATAAAAATGTCTTTCCGGTCCCTCCTGGTCCATATACAAAATAAAAATTCCCTTTTTTATTAAGCACAGATTCAATCACCTGTTCATAGATTAATCGTTGCTCGGGATTTAACAATGAATGAAGTTGTTGATGCTCAGCACTACTCTTCTTCATATCATAATCCAACGCTTCTCTGATGAGACGATTGTCCAAGTTGGTTAGTAACTTTGGGTTAGGAAGTGGTAGATCTTGAAATTCTGCTAAAGATCTTCCATGCCTACCTAACAATTCTTGGATTTCTAGCAAACAATAGTTTTGGAGTTGTTCATCCGTCATATCCAAATTAGGATATTTAAAAATTTTTCTTTTTTTATGGAGGATATCCTCTGATAAGAACTTCCAGTTTTCTTCCCATAATTTTAAAGGCCTGCTGACATCGCAAAACAACAAAATTGTCACAAACATGTCACGTAGCTGTGGTCCAAACGCCCATACACTTGCTTCTGATATAGCATGTTTCCATTCCGTGTCATCATTTAAAAGGCCGTATTCAAAACAGGCTTGTTTGAATGTGGAGCATAGTCTGGTGTTAACAATCATGAGATCTTGAAAAGATTCAGGCCCTCTCACAATGTTCAACAGCATTCTAAGATAATACCGTTCTCCTGAAGCTGGGTGAGAGTAAACAATCCTGCCAATGCATCTTTTACGTTTTCTTTGTTTCCACATTTTGTCTTTCTCATGCCACACATAATGTTGAGGTATCTCAGCATATGTATATGCCCTCGCTGATGTATCACGCTTGTTTAATTCAAACCAATCAGTGAACATAGTTATGTCGATACCTTCCCTTTGAATTAGGGCTGGTAAGCTTTCTGAGTCACGAAGTGTGATTGCGTTCTGATTCGGCAAGTGGTAATTCAGTCTCATGACTGATGGATATGAGTAATGGATATCATAGGAAAACAAACGCCATACTGCCTCACATGGAGCTAGGAAGCGACAATTCAAATAATTCTTTATTTCATCGACCTCCAAAACTTGGACATTTGCCAAATCGCCATCGATTGTAACATTCTCTTGTATAACAATTGTAGCTCTATCGGGGCCTTTATTTAAGTACTTAAATAAGTACTTAATTGCCTTTGATCTGTTGCACCATTCGACATTAATGTGGGCGTGGTACTTCATGAGGAGATAACGATTGTGAGGAACCACATATCTGTTATCGTATTTAAACTTTCCTTTTATATGGTAAGCTTTATTATCCCTTCGACGATAAATCGCATAGCCTTCATTATCAACAATTGTTTCTTCAATAAAAGGTTTAGGAAAATGTTTTGAACACTTACCCTCAACTGTACATGGGGCATCCCTAGCATCTTGACCGCAAGGTCCATGTAACATAAACTCAGTTACTATTTTATACCCTTCTGGATCATTTGATTTACATGGTATCTCTGCTGTAATTATGTCATCTATCTCGCGTGCGGTTTTGCATTTCAAGTCTTCGTCTAGCCATAATAGGATATGAGCGTGTGGTAGGCCACGTTTTTGAAATTCTATGACATAGACAACTGAAAGGAAATGCAAGGAAAGCATAAGTTGATGCATAAATTTCATATAGAATAGTAGACTTTCATGTTTTGCACCAAGTTGTATTACCTGCCCGTGAACGACCAAAAATATGATGTTTTGTAAGATCGTCTAACAATTCAGTTAGTTTAATCTTGAAAACACGGGTTGCTATTTCTGGACGGTCATTACTTTTTTGTCCTGGGATGTGCTTTAACATTTCAGTAACCTCGGGCCATTTTGGATTGGCGGTGAAAGTGATGAACAGATCTGGATTTCCATAGTGTCGACATATAGCCATAGCATCCTGGTAGTTTTGCATCATATACCTTGGGCTGCCAGTAAAACTCCTTGGTAGTATGATTCGTTTCCCGAGCCCTGCTGCACTTGTATCACCCCTTGTGACAGCGTCACACACGTTATGATATAGATCCACACGTAACGTATCTTGATTTTGCCTAGTCCATTTGAGTCTTTGTTCCTCAACAGCCGTGTATGCATCCACCAGGTATTGTTGAAATAATCGCCCACCTCTAAGTAAGGTTGTACCTTGGTTATTTCGCTGCTGTATTATGTATGCATAGTACTCTTTCATTGTCAGACAACCCCTTTTTGTCTTGCGGGTACCTGTGTTCTTGTGATACGGTATTTTTTCATGAAATCCTTCCTCTCCATATGGGAATAATAATGGATATTGAAGGGCCATGTATTCTGAATGCAGCTCAGAAATACGTTTCAGACTTTCATCCTTGTTACTTACAACAATATCTCTCGTGGGAATGCCATCACCAAAGTCATTAGTAATTAAAGCTGCTATTTCAGGGACAGTCGGAGCGTTGTACTGCCGTGATGCACTCCGACCACTTAGCAGGCGTAGCTGAAACTTTGATGAATTCTGGGAGTTACACCAATCCCTGGCCATTCGAAATGCCTTGGCAATTGAACTTGATTGATCGAACATTCTAATCAGGCTTGCTACTATCTTTTCATCCACCAATTCGCCACTATCCTTGTTTATAAAAGCTTGCATCCGGTTTTTTACTTCATTTTCAGTATCATAAAAGTATAGCTGTGCATATTTGGGTTGAGCACCTCTTGTAGGCAGTAGAGAACCTATTCGATGATAGCTTTGGCCATTTATTCTAAATGTGTATGGTCCCCTGCCTGTATTAATTGAATTATCTATTTTGGCTCCAAAAGAAGTGTAGCAAAACATGCCATTATAGACTCTAATATGATCTTTGAATCTTAAAGATGGAGGATTGTTATAGTCTAAAAGCTTGTTGAGAGGCGAAGGTGCTTCATTAAACCTGGGGAGAAGCACCTTACCTTCTTGGCAGCAAAGGGAGAATATTGGGTTGCTAGTGTTGGATCCTTTATCGCTTCTCTCTTCATACCACATAATTGCTTTGCAATTTTTACATTCAAACGATGGAGGGCCAATATTATGGTAAACAACAGGAATACCTTGACAAAGAGGTAATTTTTAGTGTGAAGAACAATATTTTATAAATCAAATAACAGGGGGCAAGATTTGTAACAGCTGTAATTACCTGCAGATGCAAATGCAGCTCGTTGTTGGTTTTGTTTTGCTGCACGCAGATAGGCTGGTCCTATAAGAAGCAAGGTAATTGTAATAAGCACTTGTATGAAATTAAAAGTCTGCCAAATATACAACATTTTTTAATAGATATTGAGTTTTCCTATCATTTGGTTAATTACTTACCTGATGACGCTCTTTTTTTGTACATGAAGGTACTTTTGGAAGTAGAATTCATCTGGCTCGGTGGCAGATATGATGAAGTGCCTATTGGGTGTGTCACTTGATCTAAAAAATTATGTTGTAAGTGGAACATTCACAAATCAGGCTTGTATTTTTTCAATAAATTTTTTAATTCCATAGTTCAAGTAAATGTTTGGTGTTGGTGTTTACCTTTAAATGATGCATCAATTTCCCCCAGTTTTAAACCACAATAACTTTGTACTCTGCCATCTTGGCTGACTATTGTTTTTGAATGAATGATGAAAGATTTGTGCAACATGTCTGACAGGGATGGAACTTCAGCATTCTTGGGCCGTGATCCTGTAACACAGAGATAAATATGGCTTTAATCAGAGGAATAATGCAACTTATTGAAACTTGTAAGATTCAATTATACTTTTATTCATTTTTTATTTGGAGGATCTGCTTCACTTTTGTAACATAGATTCTTGCAAATATGGCTAGGTATAGAATGAAGATGTCCAACAAAAAATCTTTTGGGATTCTGTTGCTGAAATGATGGAATAACTGTCATAACCAATGAAAAGTCTCCCATTTGTAAAGCATGATAAGTATGGCCAGTTTTTTAATATTATAAATATTTTATTTAATAATGATACCGTGTTTCTCAATAATTCCACATTATTGCGTTTTATCTAACAATTTACTAAACGAATTCTGGTCCAGGTATGTATATATCAACGATTGGTTTCAAATGGATAGCAACATAAAAAGTTAAGTGGAAAGTTCAAGTTGGATGAAATGTCTTTTAAAAATTAACAACATTCAGCACAATAATTTTACACACTACATTCAGCACAATAACCATCTAATTTAAAAATTAAAAATTTATTTTTCAACATTTATACCCACTACATTCAGCAGAATAACCATCAAATTTAAAAATTAATAATTTATTTTCCAACATTTAGGTAAATTGGCATATATCAAATGCGATTTTCATCTAATCTTCCTGACTAAAGTCAGTACCATAACCATCTTCAATATTTTCATGATTTGAGATAGTTCCCTCCAACTGTGTTGGCACATCCGTTATTGGTTGGTTTGTTACTGACCATATCGAACGCAGGCTTTTCGTTCTTTTGTGTTTGGATTTGAAATAAAACTGTCTCAACCTTTTTGTACTTTTAGCAAGTTCTGTATCAGGGTTTTCTTCTACCCGCCTCTTTTCTTCTTCAAGCCTTATAATGATTTCTTGATTGTTCCCATCAACCTTTGCACCTCCATTTTGAGCCTATAATGCAATATAAGTTTATGAGCAACATAAAAACAAAGTGTTAAATTCAATTTAATTCTGACCTTGAGAGTACTAATTAATAGTTGTATACTCATCAGCTTACGATAGGGCCAACGCTGAATACCCAGTTTTCGACAATGCCTTTTGAACATAGTTAAACTAATATTGAACTCTTTTGCAGCTTTTGATATTGGCATGTAGTAGTATTGTCCTATCATTTCTCTAGTGAATGACATGACTTTGGAATATGGATAACAACTGGATGAGTTGGGGAATATGGTATAACATGACCTTTAAATAGTTTGATAATCTCATGAGATTCCATGTAGGCTAACAGGTTTTGTAACTTCTATTTATCCATAAATACTAATTATTATATATTAAAAACAAATTTTGCAACTGAATTTATGATAAATGACTCTTCATGTATGACAGTTTTGTAGCAGTTTTATTTTTTGGTTGATCCATCTATCTGAGAACTGATTTATGCACAACCTATTGAGTTGGTGGTCTGCTATGGATGACTGGTTGATTGATATAATATGATGTTGGTAGTTTTGTTATTGTTGCAGGTACATTTTCATGTCAACGTCTGATGGGCAGCAAATACTAAACACATCAGAGCGGAAGGTTTGTTTTACAATACATATGCAGGGCTGGCACAACATGGTAAGGTTTTAAATAGGTTGGTATGTATTTCTAAAGGTTGTGTAAGAGCATGAAACTATTAATTAAGAACACACAGTTACAAAAGTATAGAGGATTGAATTTCATTCATTATAAATTATAAAAATAGTATACATAACTTATATATTGCGTTATTGAATACGAAAAATATGACAATCTTTTACATTACATAGAACATATTCTTTAAACCATATGGAGAGAATCTTTAATATTGAATATTTGCTCACTAAACTTTATTAAAAAAACAGCAACATCCCATGTTGAATGCTTTTGATCAGTTGCATCAAGTGTCTGAACCACCGTATATCAACTTCAATGTACCTGAAAGCAATATTAACACAAAAGAAAACCCGTTGCATATTGGGTAGGGGCAATAAATCATCAAGCATAAACAAACATAAGATATAGTGATATGAATCAGTTTGTGGGGTTGTATATTTGAAACAACCATAACAAATAAACCCCAATACAGTTTTATTGCAACATATTATTCATGTTCTAAACGGCTATTTTAAAAAGGCTTCTTGGTATGCACGCTGCTGAAACTCATTCTGAATCTGCAACCACAAAACTGACAATAAAACATAGAAAGGAAACGATGTTAAAACATGGACAAATATAAGATAATTAGTGATGAAAGGGTGTATGCTACATATGCTAACCGTTTTGTCTTCTTTTTGACAGTTAGGGCGTTAGCTTCTCCTTGGACATCATCAACACAAATCATCTCAGTTTCAGTATCCGAATCTTCAATCTCTAGCCTACAAACAAATGAATCATGGTTGTTATGTTCACGTAACCGTTGTTTTGACTTTTTTTTTGTAAGCAAATATTATTTGACTTATTTACCTTTTTTTTTTATTATCCTCCTTAGGCTTAGCTGGTGTAGCAACTGATGGGTTTGTGGAATGTGGGGTGGTTGATGAAGCTGCAGCCATAGCTCCATCATCAATAGTGCTTGAGCATGAGCTTTCTACTGTTGGTTGAGGCGGGTCTACCGTCCAGCAGGTAAAACTCTCAAAGCTTCCATACTCATAGTAGCTATGAGATTTGATTTCAAAAATGTGTGTTGTGCCGATGAGGTTGGCTATAGCAGTTGGTAAGTTTTCGTGGTCTTCAAAACTCTGTAGGGTAAGGTGTTAGTAATGGAGATTGGTAATGGAAAGGGAATTTATAAATATACCTCAGCATCCTCGTCCACTATTGCTGCAGCTGGGAACTTCACCAATTCGGTTGCAGCCTCGTCAAAAAGAACCACCACAGTCTGTTCAGTAGCATCCGAGATACCAAGCTCAAGTCGATACCTGGGAGGCCATGTTACAAACAGTATATACCAATGTGAGTCATTTATTGAATACAAATGTACACACTATTAGTGATAAACACAACATTACCTTATTACTGGGTATTCAATTGGCTTGTCACACGCATCACACCAAAACCGCCCGTCCTTTCTAGTAACACCTTTCCTGCATTTTTCACCTCCACATGAGGGATAATTCCATCCCTTCCTAGTCCGCACATTTTCAATCCGAGCCTTACAAAGGAAAGTTGCTGACTGTGTAGAAATAAGGTATGTCAATATTAGGCAGATGAATAAGTCTAGAAACATGGCGGACGGAAAAGAATACATACATCATTTTTTCGATTGCGGGACCATATGAGGAGATTCTCGATCGTCCCATCCCTTGGTTCAGAGTTATCTGCACGCGATGCTGCTCTTGAAGTTTCAATACTGCTAACAAAGAAGTAAACAATTTTGTTAAAGGTATGGATTATTGCAACTTTTCAATAATAAATATTAAATTCATACATATTCAGACCTGGTTTCTGATCTCATCTCTTTGATTGCAGGGATCTCAACATCATCAAGTATCATGGTTGCTGAACTGCTGGATAAATATAGCTTATCTGGAAGGTAACATTATAACTTAAATTAGCATGTAAAAGTTATCTAACATGAATAAGCTACATAGTCAATGGCAACTCACTGTTATAGTGTTTTGCAGATGTGCAGGTCAGCACAACAGGAAGCAAGCCTACATATTTTGCTTTCTTCTCAATCAATATATCACCAAGGCTTCCCCATAGAGTCACCCGTATTGATTGGCCCCTTGATGTACAACACAAAAACATACAATAAACGGTAAGTTCCTTGATATGTATTGGCAAAGAAGTCATTAATTTTACAACATCAATTGCAAAACATAAATATAACAACCTATGATTGGCCAGGAAGAAATCAATGTTTTTCGAGCCTGTTTTCGTGTAGTTCATCCTCCCAACATTTGTTACATAGCCTGCAACATCTAATATGCAGCATATTTTATGACAGGTTAAGAACACTATTACATACAGAAAAGTAATTAACATTCATAATCAAAGAGGAAATTACCAATGAGATACTTGTTGTCTGTAGGTACAATGTGATCTAAATCCACCAGTTGGAAAGGATGCCTAACAAATCCTTCTCGCTTTACCACAGCTTTCCTTATTATAGTAGATCCATCAAAGTGAAGCATAAAGGTATCGTCCTTCCTAATACGAAAGTCTTCCTTATTATGCATGACGATAAAATTTTTAATCGAGTACACACTCCCCTCTTTTAACCTCAAAAAGTTGTGAGCCACTGTTCCCTTGGCAGTACAATGGATTACACGACCCTGCCAAACAAAGGTATTAAAAATGTACTATTAATTAGACTTTCCTGTATTGATATTACACAGATCATTGTAAGAGAAAGAGGAATATACCTTAGCATCACAGACCAAGAAATCAGTGCTCAAGTAGCGGCCACCAACAGCATTTACATCCCACATCCTGCATAGCATAACCACGATCGTTCCAGTGTCATCCAGCTGAAGATCATCCAGGAACAATTGAGAACTGACACCTCCAACTTCTGCAGCCATTTGAGAACTCACACTTCCAACTTCTGCAGCCATGATGGTTTTTTTTCCTTTTTTCTTGCTGACCTCCGGTACAATTTCTGGACAGCCAATGGGTTTGATGTGTCTCATTTATGCACTCTACATTTAACACAGTTGTAATTATCAGTTGGTTTGTATTCTTTGAGGTTACACAAAATAGTCTTTTTGAGTTCCATAGCATTGAATTATCTTTTGCTTCATACGTGTAATAGCATTCAATTATGTTTTGATTATATACCTATGATTCATATAGTAAAGATGTAGCTTAAACTACCTTGTACATTACAACTTTTTATGCACAATTACTCTTGCACATTAAATTAAGCCATTGCATCTTTAGATAGTATAGATATTGAATTTGTACAACGGTAAATAAGATATAGGGAAGATCATGTACAAAAAATAGTTTATGATATGGTGGTCATTAGATTTTGCATACAGAAAGTTCTTATTTCACCAACCCAATTCGACACCTATTTCAGGTTCCAAATTGAGCCACCTTAACTGCTCTTATTATTATTAGGTATATTTGATATACTGATAACGAACTACAGGTTTTTATTTAAGTAATAGTCATACACAAAAAGTAATTTTGAAATTTTAATAATGAATATTAAGAGTCTAAAGTAATTTAAAGTCATTTATTAATTTCAGATTGCATTTATATTTTTATACATTAACTATTTGTATAGTAAATATAACTGAGTCTTTTCATTTTCTTTTATGCCTTTGCCTATATAAGCAAATTATTTAGAGAATAAAAAATATATTCCAAACATCTTAGACAAAAATGGCTGGTACTCCCCATTTTGATAAGTTAAAACAGCTCTGTGGTTCTGAGGACCTTAAAGATTGTTTTAAGCTGTTGTTTATGCAAGAAGAGAAGGAAAATGAAGTGTTTATCATGCAGATAGGTGAAAAATGTAATGAGTTGAGAGAGAAGATTGGTGTGAAGGAAGATATAATACCTGATGGTCGATCTTGTGAAGCTTCTGATGAGGTTGCTACAGATGGTTTAGAGTGTTTGACAGAAGCACAACAAAGAGATCGTGAGATTTTATCTTATGTATAATCTTTTTATGTTAATGGTTTGCAACGAATATTATTTATGAATTATTAATTGGGTTGAATGACAGAAATTCCTAAGAATAGAATTGGAAAAAGAGAAAAAAAATAATGGCGAATCGAATTCCATAACTGACCTTGAAATTTGGGTTATGCATCCGATGTCGCCAACTCACAGATGGTGCAGCAGTTCAGGTCTGCAAATATAGCAGCCAAACGCAAAAATCTGTAGAAAGTACAAATGTATATTAAAAAACAAAAGGCAGCTGAAATAGCAAATTAGTACCTTGACCAAAAGTGAATGGTAACAATGGCTCCAATCATCACTCAAGTGAAGCTACGCTACCAACCTCCCGGTGTTGCCAAATCACCCATGTTGCAACAGTCTAATTTTACAAATATAACAGCCAAAGGGAAATTAGCATACGGTCATGGGAAAAACTCCACAAACTCCAGATGTATATAAAAAAAACAAAATGCAACTGAAATTGCAAATTACTATCTTAACTCACATTGTATATTTGTTGTTGATTATTGTGTTATTGACAGAGTACCTATACAATTTTTGCCAAAATGCATAAACATATAACCATATATACCTGGTGCAATGTTGTTGATTTATATTTTCAAATCAGTGCAATGTAGGTCACCATCATAGAAGTGGTGTAAGAATGTACAATATGATTTGCGCCGTCTGATCTAGACAGTTAGATTGTTTTTAAAACTCATATAACACATGCTGATGTGCCTATGCAGATACATATGTTGACCTTGTGGGAACTTTTAGACTTCAAAAACCAATACAAAAGCAGAATTGCAGAAAAACAAAATTGGATTGCTATAAGAATATGCTGATAGAACAAAGTACTCATAAAGTAAATGTAATCCTTCTGAGTATCATAGATTAGCCCGAGAACAAAAGGAGAATGACAGGACTTATTGGCATTCTTTTCTAGAAAATGGGGATATTTTTGTGGCAATTAAATATAGTAGCCAAAGGCAAATTAGCATACACTCATGAAAAAGAGTGCAGAAACTACAAATGTTTTTAAAAAGATATAAAAGGTAGCCAACCACTAAAATGTGGCAACAAATAATTGGCTCAGATCTGTAGGCAGGATTCAAGTCATAAAAGTATTTTTATTCTGTAATGGCTGCTAACAAACATAGTTGCATAGTGAGTATTTTAACTATGCCATCTAGTTGTTGGTCTGCCAGTTTACGGGCAAATCATTCAAGACACAGCTTATCTGTGTCAGATCACAGATATCATTATAGCCTTATAGGAAACATTATAAAGGAGACGCGGGTGTATGATCATGGTGCCCTGCCAAGATACAGGCCACTTTCACCCATCATTTTCCAGCTGCACATAAAGAATTATGACTACCGTTAGTGAGAATCAAACATTAGGCAAGTTTCCTTTTTCAAATCAATGTCGTCTGATCTATACTTAAAACTCATATTACACATGTTGATATGGTTATGCAGATGCATATACATACACTTGCCTCTAAAAGAGCATAGATAATACAGAGAACAGCTTGTACTAACATAAATGCTGGCCACTTTTGCAGGCTACATGGAAGGACAAAAATAGAAGAATCAAATGAGAAAAAGGCGGGAACAAAGAAAAAGAAACAAAAAAAATGAAAAAAAGGCGGGAAATATTTAAAAATAGATTATTAGATTAGATAAAAAAAAACTGCATTGTTGATGATGAAGTTTCTGGATTTCTGGAAGAGGTGGTGTGCTTTAGTTAGGTGTACTTTTTTATTTTTTTGTATATATGTGTAGATAAATATTTACCTGTAAAACAACAATGATAGCCACAAAATCTTGTACTAATAGTTTGTTAAACATTATTTTTTCCCTAACGATGTACAGAAGTAGAATTGCAGAAGGATGAAATTGCATTGCTAGCCAAAGGCAAATTTCGCTCAGATCTGTAGGCAGGGTTCAAGTCACAAAAGTATCTTTATTCCGTAACGGCTGCTAACAAACACGGTTGCATAGTAAGTATTTAAACTATGCCATCCGGTTGTCGCCCTGCCAGTTTACGGCCAAATCTTTCAAGACACAGCTTCTTTGTGTCAGATCACAGATGTCATCATAGCCTTATAGAAAACAACCATGATTTTAGCAGGTTAGTTTGACTAATAGACTCAACCTATCAAACTTTTGTTTGGTGTGTATTATGTGTTATATGTGGTATATGAGCGGTATATGTACGTGTGTTAGTACTAAATCCCTTGGTGTGAGGTTGTTGTTATGATCTGCGTAGTATTGATTTTGGGATAAGTCCATTTTATTGCCTTGGTGGTATAGAATGACTTGTGTAGTTTTGGTGTTTTGTGGTTTTGCGTAACAAGTCTCCGTTCAAATATTTGAGCGTTAGTAAGTTACGTGGAGGTTGTTTTTATGGGATTATATTAAATATAAGTGTGAAAATCTATTTTTAGAAACTTTATTTTGAAAATGATATTTTTCCGGGTTGTCGTAAAAACGAAAGTTTATCGCGTAAGGTGTTAAATTCGGTATAGGGTTTTTATAAAATATCAAGAGTACAAGGTTTTTAGTGTAATAAATAATATTAATAAAAAAAATTTATATATATATATATATATATATATATATATATATATATATATATATATATATATATATATATATATAAATCGGCAAAAAGGGTTTTAAGGGGGAAAAAGGAAACCAAATTTGATACCAAATACACTTACCAAATATTAAGGAGGTCTAGAATAATCCATAGAGCACTATAAATACAAAACCAAAACCCTCTCATTCTACCCATTGTGAAAATCGACCAAGCCAAAGGAAAAGAGAGAAGAGAATTTTTTTAGGGTTTTCATCTTTCAAGAATCAAGGTATAATTTGTAATACTTGTGCTTAATTAATTTTTATAATTCATGTAGCAATAATATGATGGATTAGGGTTTATGTTAAAATCTATAAATTATTATTATAAAACATATTGGGATCATTAATTAGTAATATTATGTTGATTAGTGAAGAGATTAGGGTTTAAAACTTGATAATTAATGAGTTAAGATTCTGACAGAATATTAAGGCTGTAGAGATTCGATGATATTTAATAGATGAAGATGAGTTAGATCACGAATTTTATGTCTAAATTGTAGTTCAGAGAAAGAGCTTTCCAAAAAGTCCGGCCACGAGTGTTTTCGAGGTCGGGAAGTCTGTCAAACAAATTTTATGAATTAAGGTGTCAAAACAGTTAAACCGGGACAGATTTAGGTTAGAAGTATTGAGATCAAAAGTGGTTTAAAAAGTGTAGTTTGGGTTAGCCCTTTTGGGGGAATTGAGTTCTATATTATCTTTGACTTCCACGCGAAAATTAGACGATAATAAGACGTACAAGTATGTCTACTAGGTCAAAACTTTTTTGTGTGCGTTCAGATCCGAATCTGGATAGTTGTCATGTTTGATTTTTCATTGGGTACTTGTGTATGTTTTTGGTGCATGGCCTTCTATGAGAAGCTTTTATGCTCATGAAGGATCATGGTGAATTTTTTTGTGTGAGTTGTGGATAATTTTTGGTCGAGATTTTATGTGGGTGAAAGTACCCTAAAAATCTACGTTTTCTGAAAGGTTTTATTTAAGGGATTTAATGAGTATAAGTGTTTGGAAGTGATTAGTATGGAGTCTAGGTAATCCATGGTGGGTTATATGAACCTTAGACATCCATCATATATGTGTTACATGGACTATAGCTTTTAGCTTGGTCGCGTGTAATGTGGTATTGTTTTGTTTGTATAGATTTGTGTGTGGATAATTTGGAAGCTGCAAGGTTGAGGTGAGTTCATAGTCCCATTTTTAACTTTGTTTTAACTTGGGATGGGAATGATGCTTGTGTTTAAATTATTTTTGAGTTACTGTGATTATGTGGTTACAAAAAAATGCATGGACTTGTAATTGTTATTATACGTATATTGCATGTGATGATGTTATTGTGGTGATTCTGTGTGGTCCATTTGGAGGGTAGCTATGCTCCCATTATCCATTTGGAGAGTAGCAAGTCCTAGTGGCTCTACTCACTATTATTTCTGTGTGGTCCGATCGGAGGGTATTAATTTACCCATTTTCTTGGATCGGTGGGCGCGTTCCGTCCCAATTGTGGTGGTATTTGGATCGGTGGGCACGTTCCGTCCCAATTTATACTTGGATCGGTGGGCACGTTCCGTCCGAATTGCATGCTAGTTGTGTGATAACTATTTTTACTATCCTGCTATGTTTTGTAATCACAGTGAACTATTATCGGAGAAATGTTTTGTGTGTCTTAAACCTATGAATCTCACCAACATTATGTTGACGTTTTTAAGCATCATTTTCAGGTGAGCATTCTAAGGCTAAGGTAGAAGGACGTGACTAGAAGAGACTAGTTTGCATTTGAGGATGACTATTTTTAAGTTTCAATTGGAATAAGATGGATTTTTATTTGCGATACTTGAACGTCTTTCATTTTTACTTTATGTTTTAATGAAGATACTTTTGGAGATTGTTTTTGGTTATTTTATTTTGGGGTATCGTTACGACACTTTGTGTCTGTACTTTGCTCTATCTATTTCCATGTAGTAATTCTCTATATAGACGCCATGTGTTGTGATGATATCCATGATGTTGCACTCGCATTTCCGCCATTGGCGAGGTGTGACAGATTGGTATCAGAGCCTTGGTTATAGAGAAGTAGGTGGTTGAACCTAGACTATAACCTAGGAGTCTCTCATATAGTTGCATTTAGGGCCTATGTGTGAGTATGGTATTTTATATGTCTATTTTTCTTGAGTTTATGAGTAGTTTTGTCAAGTTTCGGACGCCGATTGAACCCCCATACTTAGTGCTATATATGTGTCATTTTTAGCATGGCACCTCTCGCGCGTAGCAAGTTTCGTTGGGCAATGGTTGTCGCTACTGGTTGCAAGAGGATCGGTAGCTTGAGACGGGCTAACATGAGGATTTTAGTTCCTGCTAGCATGTGGCCATGTCTGATCGAGGAAAAGATGACCTTAGTGAACGTGGGTGGAACGGAAATAGAAATGTACGAGACGGAGGTAACCAATAAAGACGGCTCTACGACTAGGTACCCTGGGAAATGTCCCAAATTCATAGAAGATGGAGGAGCAGTTCGGGCTGAGCCTCGTGAATTGTATGGGTTTGTGGATCGCATAGAGGAGGAAGGAAGGAATCCCGAGAGTGGCTTTGCTAGCCGTCCACTACCACAGCCCGAGGGAAACCGAAATGGATGGCTAAGTGAGGAAGATGAAGTGGATTCAGATCTAGAGTCCACCGCGAGTAACATGATTTAAGCATAGGGATAGAGCTCGAGCCACGTGCGACATTATTGTTTAGCTTTATGTCTTAGATTTCTTTGTTGTCTTTTAATGTTGGTACTGTGTTGGAATACGGATTCCGTTGGATTTTGGGATTCTTCCCAACTATTTAATAATAAGGCTTGAGCAAGTTTTGGATAATCTATGTGTGTGATATGTGATTTAATTCCGAGTTGGTATATATGTTATTGTGAGGTGTTATTATTGTTAGGTGTGGTATTGGAAGCGAGTACACATGTGAAGGAATACATCTATAATTATGGGTGGCCAACATAATTATACATGTATCACGACACATGTGGACTTATGGCCAATGCTACGTTGACCAATGATGACATGCTTACGTGTAGTAGGATTAGATTTGACTGTGATATTCATGTTATTTGTCCCATGTGATGGGAGTACTTGTGTTAAGTATGAATGCGTATTCGCGAATGTCGTGAACGGTGCCTAATGGTATCAATGATCTGTGTGTTGAACCTAGTGAACTTAGGTCTAGTATTGTGATTGAAATAGCTAGTGGTAGAGAGGTAGAGGTTAATAAGGTGATACGTGGATGCACCATAGTGTTAGAAGGTATTTCGTTTAAGATTGACTTGATACCTTTTGGACATGGGAGTTTTGACGTGGTGATAGGGATGAGTTGGTTATCTAAGCATAAGGCTGAAGTAGTATGCCATGAAAAGGCAGTTCGTATCCCTTTAGAGAATGGAGAAAGTTTAGAGAACGACTTGAAGTCCCTTAAGAGTGCAAAGTCCAAGGAACTTAAGATAGAAGATATCCCTGTAGTGCGAAATTTTCCTGGTGTTTTTCCCGAAGACTTGTCTGGATTGCCTCCAATCCGTCAAGTTGAATTCCGTATTGAATTGATTCCTGGAGCGGCACCTGTGGCGAAATCCCCATATCGATTGGCACCCTCTGAGATGCAGGAGTTGGCAGCGCAGTTGCAAGAACTTCAGGATAAAGGGTTTATCCGACCTAGTCACTCTCCGTGGGGAGCACCTGTGTTATTTGTTAAGAAGAAGGATGGTTCGTTCCGGATGTGTATTGACTATCGGAAATGAAACAAGTTAACGGTTAAGAATCGGTATCCTCTTCCTCGAATCGATGATCTCTTTGATCAGCTACAAGGTTCTCGATTTTTCTCGAAGATAGATCTACGTTCAGGGTATCATCAGTTGAGAGTGCATGAGGAGGATATTCCGAAGACTGCTTTTAGGACTCGTTATGGACACTTTGAGTTCACGGTTATGCCATTTGGGTTGACAAATGCACCTGCGGTATTCATGGATTTGATGAATCGCGTTTGCAAGCCTTACTTGGATAAATTCGTGATTGTGTTCATAGACGACATTCTAATTTACTCTAAGTCGAAGGAGGAGCATGGAGAACATTTGAAGTTGATACTTGGATTACTGGAGAAAGAGAAGTTGTACGCCAAGTTCTCAAAATGTGAGTTTTGGCTTGAGGAGGTACATTTTCTTGGACATGTGGTGAATAGTGAAGGAATACATGTAGACCCTAGTAAGATAGAAGCGGTCAAGAACTGGAAGGCTCCTACGACGCCGTCCGAAATACGCTCATTCTTAGGATTGGCAGGATATTACCGAAGATTTATAGCGAATTTTTCGAAGATTGCTAAACCCCTTACTTTGTTGACTCAGAAGAACAAGAAGTATGTTTGGGGAGAAGAGCAGGAGGTGGCTTTTCAGTCACTAAAGGATAGTTTGTGTAATGCACCTATTCTGACGTTACCTGATGGGCCAGATGATTTTGTTGTGTATTGTGATGCATCGAATCAAGGATTTGGGTGTGTGCTAATGCAGAGGGGTAAGGTGATAGCTTATGCATCCCGACAACTCAAGGTTCATGAGAAGAATTATACCACTCATGATTTAGAGCTTGGTGCGGTAGTATTTGCTCTCAAGAATTGGAGACATTATCTGTTTGGCACAAAGAGTGTTGTTTATACAGATCATAAGAGTCTTCAGCATATCTTCAGTCAGAAGGAGCTGAATATGCGACAAAGAAGGTGGATTGAATTGTTCAGTGATTATGATTGCGAGATTCGCTATCATCCTGGAAAGGCAAATGTGGTAGCTGATGCTTTAAGTAGGAAGGAAAGGATTAAGCCTAAGCGTGTACGAGCGATGTGCATGACATTGCAGTCGAGAATTAAGGGTAAGATATTGGCAGCGCAAGAGGAAGCTCTTAAGGATGAGAATGCGACTGCTGAGATGTTGCGGGGCTTGGATCAACAAATGGAGAAAAAAGAGGATGGTGGACTGTATGTCTTAGATAGAATATGGGTTCCATCGGTAGGAGGTGTAAGGAAGTTGATCATGGATGAGGCTCATAAGACGAGATACTCGATTCATCCAGGATCGGACAAGATGTATTATGATCTTAGAGATGCTTACTGGTGGCCAGGAATGAAGAGGAAAATAGCTGAATATGTTAGCCAATGCTTGACTTGTTTGAAGGTTAAGGCGGAACATCAGAAACCCTCTGGGTTGTTACAACAGCCGCCGATTCCTGAGTGGAAATGGGAGAGAATAACAATGGATTTTATTACTAAGTTGCCTAGAATAAGTAATGGACATGACACGATATGGGTCATAGTGGACAGGCTGACGAAGTCTGCACATTTTCTGGCCATTCGTGAGGATTATAAGATGGAGAAGCTGGCGAGAATTTATATTAATGAGATTGTGGCGAGACATGGTGTGCCTGTGTCGATTATCTCTGATCGCGATAGTAGGTTTACTTCGCGGTTCTGGCAGTCGTTGCAAAAGGCGTTGAATACGCGACTGGATATGAGCACTGCTTATCATCCACAGACGGATGGGCAAAGTGAGCGAACGATTCAGACTTTGGAAGATTTACTTAGAGCTTGTGCTATAGATTTTGGAGGGGGCTGGGATACTAATCTACCTTTAGCTGAGTTTTCCTATAATAACAACTATCATTCCAGTATTTGGTGTGCTCCATTTGAAATGTTGTATGGAAGGAAATGTAGATCACCTATTCTATGGGCAGAGGTTGGGACAAGTCAACTAATTGGTCCTGAACTAGTGCAAGAGACTACGGATAAGGTGTTTCAGATTAAGGAAAGACTTAAGGCAGCGAGAGATCGCCAAAAGAGTTATGCGGATAATCGTCGTAAGCCCTTGGAGTTTAGTGTTGGTGATCTTGTGATGTTGAAAGTGTCTCCTTGGAAAGGTGTTGTGCGTTTCGGTAAGAAAGGCAAATTAGCACCAAGGTATGTAGGACAGTTTGAAATTACGGAGAGAATTGGACTTGTGGCATATCGGTTGAGATTGCCTGAGGAATTAAGTAGTGTGCATGATATGTTCCACGTATCTAACCTGAAGAAATGTTTGGCGGATGCTAGTTTGCATGTGCCATTAGATGAGATTAAGGTAGATAAGACTCTTCATTTTGTGGAGGAACCTGTTGAGATTATGGATCGAGAGGTCAAGAGTAGGAAGCGTGGTAAGATAGCATTGGTGAAGGTACGTTGGAATTCCAAGTGTGGTCCTGAGTTTACTTGGGAACGTGAAGATCAGATGAGGTCCAAGTACCCGAAGTTGTTTGCTGAGAAGGTTGATGAGACGAGCTATTAAATCTCGGGACGCGATTTCCCTAAGTGGGGGATGATGTAACAACCGTGATTTTAGCAGGTTAGTTTGACTAATAGACTCAACCTATCTAACTTTTGTTTGGTGTGTATTATGTGTTATATGTGGTATATATGTGGTATATGAGCGGTATATGTACGTGTGTTAGCACTAAATCCCTTGGTGTGAGGTTGTTGTTATGATCTGCGTAGTATTTGTTGGGTCTAAAGATGCTGCTGTTTACGAAATATGCTAAGTGTTACTCTGCTGATACTAAGTAACTCTGCTGATTAGTCTATTACTCTGCTGTTTGGTGTTATCTGCTAATTGGAATAATAAGCTAAGTATAACTCTGCTGCTAGCCACGAAGACTCTGCTACTAGAAAGATTATGCTGCTGCTTATTGGAAATGTATAGTATGTTAAGGATAAGTATAGAAAAGATACGTAAAGATATTTTTCGTGTATAGAAAGTTTTGTAACCGACTAGACTCCTTAGTCTATAAAAGGAGGTTCTAGGGTTAGGTTTTAGATACGTATCATTATTGTTTTACACTTCAAGGTTTCTTGTAACCCTATTGCTATTCAGAGCAATCGTATTAATATTGAAGTGTTGTTTGAGAATTCGTTTGTGTTAATTCTTCTTAAGATCAAATATTAATTTCCGCATAATATTTGATATACTACTCAAGATCAGTTTCTATACCGATTGCTTTAGGTTTATATCTAAAGTAATTAATAAGATCGTGAAGCTCAACTGGGATCAACAAGTGGTATCAGAGCTTGTGATCTAGAAACTGGTACCAAGAAGAATTACTGAATACAAGATCTGCTAATCATCAAAGTAAGCAATGGAATCCGATTCTACACACATGGTTACTGCATCAAGAGTCCCCATGCTCAAGACTGGAGAATACGAGATCTGGAAGATGAGAATTCAACAATACATGAGAATGGTTGATTACTCACTTTGGGAAGTTGTTCTACATGGCGAAAGTCAGCCAGCCAAGACTGCTACTGGATCAGTCTTGACTCTCAAGACAAGTGAGGAGAAAACACAGAGAAGATTGGAGGTCAAGGCTCACAGTATTCTCATGATGGGAATACCTAATAATTATCAACTAAGTTTTAATCATATTGAGTCTGCTAAGGAATTATGGGAAGCTATTGAACTTCGATTTGGTGGGAATGAAGCTACCAAGAAGTCAAGAAAGAACCTAATGAAGCATCAGTTTGAAACTTTTACTGCTTTGAGTTCTGAGAATATTGAGGGAACTTATGATCGACTTCATAAGCTGTCCAGCCAGATGGCTCTATTAAAGATTGATGTATCTCAAGAAGATATCAATCTAAAATTTCTGAGAAGTTTATCTACTGAATGGAACACTCACACAGTGATTTGGAGGCACAAGGAAGATTTTGAGAAGATGACATTGGATGATCTGTATAACAACTTGAAAGTATATGAATCTGAAGTTAAGGGATTGTCAAGTTCATCTTCTACCATAAACAATCTTGCTTTTGTTTCCTCAGGCAACAAGAATTCTGGTAGTCATCAAGAACAGCACTCTGCTGCTGGTACTTTCATTCCTGCTGCTGGTTCACATGTCTCTGCTGCTGACTCTACAAATACCAACACCATCAGTGATGCTACTATTTGTGCTTATTTAGCTGAACTTACTACAAGTACTTCAGTTATGCCTCAAGATCTGGATGAACTTGATCCTGATGATGTTGAAGAGATTGATATGCAATGGCAGTTTGCAATGCTAACTATGAGCGCAAGAAGGTTTCTTAAAAGAACTGGTAAAGAAATGAAGTTCAGAAGAAACAAAAATGTGGGATTTGACAAATTAAAGGCTGAATGTTATAACTGTCATAAGAAGGGACACTTTGCAAGAGAGTGCAGAGCACCCAAAAGAAACAATGAGAATGTCAAGAAGTCTACTGATGAAGAGCCAAATCCTACTACAGCTATGGTGTCATGTTATGGGTTAGGAGAGTATGACTGGAGTGATCATGCTGAAGATGGTCCAAATTTTGCATTGGTAGCTGATGAAGAACATAAAGAACAACAATTTGCTCTCATGGCCTACTCTTCCTCTGGATCAGACTCTGAGGTATCAAATTAATCATCTTGTTCTTTTAAATCATGTTCTGATACAATAGAAATACTTAAGTCTAGCAATGGAAACCTTAAAATGGAGAATGAAAAACTTAAGTTAGACAATCTTAGTTATGAATATGGTTTAAAGAATTTAGAAGAGAAGCTTGAATTTTATAAAAAGGCTGAAATTGAATATCTTGATAAGATCACTAGTTTAGAAATTGAGCTTATTAAGAAAGATTGTGAGATTAAGGTACTTATGGGGAAAGTAGAAGAGGCTGAACAGGCTAAAGATTCAGCTATAAGTGAGACTGAAAAACATGTTGTTAGGGTGGAAAAACAACAATTTGCCACTGACATTCTCAGTAAACCAATAGGAAGACACTTTGCAGACTCAGGCAGTGGTCTAGGATATAATGCTGTTGCTCCACCTAAGAAACTTAGTGCCAATGCCCCTCCTACTAGGACATTATCTTTCATACCTGAGTCTGAGGCCAAACCTGTAGGTGAAACTAGTGAAACTAAAATAGAGTCACCTAAGGTTGAGAAAAAGTGGTCTGATGCACCCCTTATTGAAGATTGGGAGTCTGACAGTGATGATGAAGTTGTGGAATCTGATTCAACCCCTAAGAACAAAAAGGAAGAAATTCCTGCTGTTGTTGAATCAAAAGTACCTAAAGCTAAAAAGGTTGAGTTTGTTAAGCCTAAGCTAGGTAGAGGTATCTCTAGGAAGATGGCTAAGTATGATAACACACCTAGAGTATACCCTAAGAGAACTAATAATTTGCCTAGAGGAAACCAGAGAAATTGGAACAACCTAGTTTCACAAAGATTAGGTACTGATTTTCAATTACTTAAAAAGGCATGTTATAGTTGTGGCAGCTTTGAACATTTGCAAGATGAGTGCTACTACTATCAAAAACCAGTTTGGAACCAACATACAAGGGTGAACCATAGAAACTTTGCTAGAAAGACTCACCCTCATCCCAAAAGAAACATGGTTCCCAAGGAAGTTTTGATGAGAGATGGTGCTTCTAGAGTTATCACACCTATTGCATCAAAAGGGCCCATAAAGAAGGACATAGTTGATACTGCTGCTAAGGCAGACTCTGCTGTTTTGCCAAAAGTGGTTACTGATACTGTTGTGGGCAACCATTTTTATGCTGTTAAGGCCTCAGCTTGCTGGGTCTGGAAACCTAAAGTTAAAGTTTTGGATCATGTTCTCAGACACAGCAATGCACCAATGCAGTTGAAGAAATTTGACTACTTTGATGCACAAGGCAGATCCAAGTCAGTAATGGCTTGGGTCCCAAAGAGAAACTAATTCTCTTACTTTTTGTGCAGGGCAATCTACAAAAGGAGCTAAAGGATAAATGCATTTTTGATAGTGGATGCTCTTCACATATGACTGGAGACCAGAGCAATTTGGAAAACTTTGAAGCTTTGGATTGTGGATATGTTGCCTTTGGGAATGACCCTAAATGAGGTAAAATTGTTGGAAAAGGCATCATCAGAACTGGAAAATTGGATTTTGAGAAAGTGTATTTGGTGAATGGTCTAAAGTTCAATCTTTTTAGTGTCTCATAAATGTGTGACAGAAAGAATTTTGTTCTTTTTACAGACACTTAGTGTCTTGTCTTATCTCCCGACTATAAGATACCTGATGATAAATTAGTACTTCTTAAAGTCCCTTGAAATGACAACATATACAGTGTGGATATAAAGAACATTATTCCCAAAAGAGATTTAACTTGTCTGTTTGCCAAAGCCACTATTGATGAATCCAAACTTTGGCATAGAAGGCTTGGCCATTTGAACTGCAAGGCTATCAACAAGTTGGTGAAATGGAATTTGGTTAGAGGATTACCTTCAAAGGTTTTTGAAAATCCTGAAATATGTGTTGCTTGTCAGATGGGAAAGCAACATAGAGCATCTTGTAAGTCCAAATTGGTAAACTCTATAACTGAACCCTTGTTTATGTTACATATGGACCTATTTGGACCTACTTATGTGAAAAGTTTGAACAAAAAGATGTATGGCTTAGTGGTCACTGATGATTTTAGTAGATTTACTTGGGTATTCTTTTTAGCTACTAAGGATGAGACTCCTGGCATTCTTAAGGCTTTTATTACAAGGATAGAAAACCTATTTAATCACAAGGTTAACATCATCAGATGTGACAATGGAACTGAATTTAAGAACCAAGTGATGAATCAGTTCTGTGAGGAAAAGGGTATAACTAGACAATTTAGTGTGGCTAGAACTCCTCAGCAAAATGGTGTTGCTAAGAGGAGGAATAGAACATTAATTGAGGCTGCTAGGACCATGTTGTCAGAGTCTAAGTTACCCACTATCTTTTGGGCTGAAGCAGTCAACACTGCTTGCTATGTGCAAAATAGAAGTAAGATAGTTAAGCCTCATAATAAGACCCCTTATGAGTTATTACATGGTAGTAAACCTCTGATAGATTTCTTAAGACCATTTGGGTGTCCTGTTACTATCTTGAACACCATTGACCACTTAGGCAAGTTTAGTGAGAAAGCAGACATAGGTTTCTTTGTTGGATACTCCACTGAAAGTAAGGCTTTTAGGGTCTTCAATCAAAGGACTGGGCATGTGGTGGAAAATTTACATGTTAAAATTAGAGAAACCACACCTAATGTTGATGGAAAAGGTCCTGAATGGATGTTTGATATTGATTCTTTAACCAAAAGTATGAATTATCAACCAGTCATTGAAGGTACTACTAACATGTCTGCAGGTACACAAACTAACCCCAATGCAGGTACACAAGCAAAGAAGGATGGATCTGCAGAGGAGTTTGTTTTGATTGAAAAGTGGAAGTTTGATCAGTTCTTCACTCCAACAGATAAAGAGGGAAAGAGTTCAGATGATGATGCTGTTCATAAGGAAGTACCAAAGGTTAATGCAGAAGGTGATGATGAACCTTCTCATGATGACAAGAATGATGATATGGAAAGGGATGAAGAGTCACAAATTGATGGAATCCAAGGGAATAAACATAGCAGCAGTTCTCTCAACTCTGCTGCCAGGCCAAAACACTCTGCTGTTAGGCCAAAACACTCTGCTGTTAGGCCAAAACACTCTGCTGTTAAGCCAAAACACTCTGCTGCTAAGCTTGGTAACTCTGCTGCTGTGCCCAAGGACTCTACTGCTGATAAAGATGGCGATTCTTATGATGATTCTTCTAATGAGATGCCTAAATTAGAAGAAGTGTATGTGGACACTGATGATGAAATTGTTGACGTCTTTGGTGCTGAAGCTGATTTATCCAATTTGGAGACTGATATACCTGTTAGTCCCACTCCAACAACCAGAATCCACAAGAATCATCCAAAGGAGCAGATTATTGGTGATGTTCACTCTGTTGTACAGACCAGAAGTAAATCAAAAGGTTTGAGTGATTTGCTTGATCAGGGATTGTTTGCTCAAACACTTAAAAAGAGGAATAGCCACAAGGATTTACAAAATTGCATGTTTGCCTGTTTCTTATCTCAAGAAGAACCCAAAACATTCACAAGGCTATGAAAGATGAAAGTTGGGTGAAGCTATGCAAGAGGAGTTGTTGCAGTTCAAGCTTCAAGACGTCTGGACATTGGTTGATCTGCCCAATGGGAAAAGGGCAATTGGTACAAAATCGGTGTTCCGATGCAAGAGAGATGAAAGAGGCATTGTTATCAGGTTTGTGAAATTGGGGATTTGCTAAGATTTGAGGGATTTATAGACTTAAATGAGGAGTTGGTATCGTATTTAATCTGCTTGAGGGATTAAATTTGGAAGATTTTGGAAAAGTTGACTTTTAGTCAAAACTTTCATAACTCTGCTGCTGAGTTTGAAAGTCAAGGGGTCAACTTGTAAATTTTGGCGCGTCTTAAAACCTAATTAGATCAAACCGGTCTCAAAACCCAATTCGATCTCATTACATTTTAACTGCTCAAATTTACATCCAATTCTCACCCAAAAACACTAATTCATCTCATTATATCCAAAACCCCCAAAATCAAAATGGCTAGAAGAAGGTTTCCTGATGAGCACAATCAAATCGCTTTTCTTAGCAAGGTTTCGGCTGCTGAAGGTTTTCATGAAGTCATGGATTTTCTCAGTGCATCACGCTTAAGGTATGCTTTAACAGTTGATCCTCCCATATTTAAATCTCATATGCACCAGTTTTGGTCAACTGTTAAGCTTGATACTCTAGACGGGGAGGAAATGTTGATTGGTAGTGTGGATGGAGAGAGTATTGTTGTTAGTGAAACATCTATTAAGAGAAGCCTTCGTCTATCCAGTGTTTCAACACCCCCTAATCTTACCACAGATGTTATCTTGACTGAGTTAGAGAAAATTGGGTATGAGAGGCCTGAGGCTGGTGGAACATTCTATAAAGGTCTTCTTTGCCCACATTGGAAGTTTCTTTTGCATACTCTTGAACATTGTTTGTTTCCTAAAGTAGGTGGATGGAATGAATTTAGTGCTTCTCAAGCTACGGCCTTAGTTTGTTTGGCCATAGGACAACCGTTTGATTTTTCATCCATGATTTTTGAAGATATGAAGAAGTATGTCAAAAAGCAGTTTTATTTGTATCCAAGGTTTCTACAACTCTTTATTAACCATCAGCTAAAGAAAACCTTGAAGCATACACATATTGAGCCAAGCAATAACATGACTATCAAAATGTTTGCTTTTCTGAGGAAAAATGGGAAAGGATTTTCTGGTACTATCACTCCCTTGTCCCAATACATTTTGGATATTGTGGCTGCTGTTAATGAGGATGAAGAAGGTGGAACTCCCACAGCTTCCCATCCCACATCCTCATCTTCAAGTTTGAATGAATCATCCTCAAATGAACCCCAAAATATCCACTCACCTAGGATTTCACAAGAGCAGGGCACTCAGTTACCTCAGACTAGTGCTGGTATGGTAGCAGATGAGGCTGCCATAGGTGATGGAGATGGCATGAAGGAAGGGGCTGACACTACTGTCTCTGGTTTAGTAACTGAGCAGGCCAGTGTCAACATAAGTAAGACCCCAACCTTGGCAACATCTAATGCTGAAGGTTCACTTGAACCTACTGCACAAGATGGTAACCCCAGCCAACTGGCTAATATGGGGGGCTCCGATGTTCAACCTAGGGTTGAGACTGAGTTTTTGTCCCAAGATTCACCTCTCAGGGAAGTTAACATATCCCGAAGTGATGAGCACAGCCATGGAACTACTCATGAATTGATGGATGATATTGTACACAATGTCAATGCCTATGATACACCTCTCGGACCAGGTCACACAGGTCGAAGTGTTGAGGCTAGTCTTGAACAACCACATATTGAATTGATGGCTACTCCACTTGTACAAAATGTCAATGTCAATGATCCACCTCTTGGGTCAGGTAACACAGACCGAAGTGGTGAGACTATTATGAAACAACTTGATGAATTGACGGATAAATGTACAAAATTGTCAACAGAGGTTCTTGCTCTTACTGAAGAGTTGCAGGTGATGAAGAATACTCAAAAGTCTCAAGATGAAATCATTCACAGACTGCAGTTAACGGTAAAGAATTTAGAGAGAGTTCAATGGAAAAGAGCAAGATTTTCTCATCTCATGAAATCCAAGAAAAGGAGGATTTCCAAACCATGTTTGGAGGAGGATGCTTCCAAACAGGGGAGGAATGATCAGGAGGATGTAATAGGTTCAGGGGAGGTAATCAAGAATTCAGTAGAGGTTGTAATGGAAACAGATGAAAATGTTGCTGTTGTTGGTGAAAAGAGAGAAAAGGTTGACTCTACTGTTGGGATAAAGAACTCTGCTGCTGATACAGAGAAGAATCTTACTGTTGGAGAAAAGCATTCTGCTGCTGGATCAGATGATGGTACACTACCCTTAGCACAAGTACTTCTAAACCTTGCAACCAAAATAACCACACCATCTAAACAACAACAACTTCCACAAGAAGAACAATCTGCTGCTGCTCCTACTTTAAAATCTGTTGTCTCTAGACCCAAAGCCAAAGGTATTTTCATAAGAGAACCCATTCCCACACCAAAACCTGTACCATCATCCATTGCACCAAAAGATAAAGGAAAAGGTAAACTTGTTGAGGAACCTACACCTTATCCTACACATATTCCATTTGAGTTCTGGTCAAAAGAAGATCAGGATAGGCATGATAAAGAGGCTGCAAGAAAATTGGTGGAACAGGATGAACAGGATGAGCTTGAAAGGCAAAGGAAGTTGGCTGAGAATGAAGCAAAGACTAGAGCATTGTTGGATGAATGGGATAATGAAAGGGCTAAGAATGAGGCTGTGATCAGATGGGCTAATATGGTAAAGGAGGAGTTACAAGATGACTTTGCTGATAAGAATGAGTTTGATTTCTTGGAGGAGTTTAGAGCAAAACAAAAGAAGAAATTGATTGCTGCAAGAAAGAAGAAGAAAGTGATTAAACCTCCTACTGTAAAACAACTCAGAAGACATCATGAATACTACTTGAAAAATATGAAGAGTTGGAAGCTAAAAGATTTGAAAAGTTATTCAGATGATGAAGTGAAAAACATGTATGAAACAGTAAAGAAGGAGATTGATAGGAAGTTTGATGATAATGAGGTTGTTAAATCAACAAGAAGAGTGGATCCATGGACTTATAAAACTCCAGAGTCAAGTGCTACTTTGAAAGTTTCTGGAAGTGATTTGGAGAAGCAAGATGATAAGCAACCTATGGAGGTTGAAAGGGAAGAAATTAAGGAAGTCATTGGTTATAAGAGAACTGGTAAAAGAAGTAAGATGAGTGCTAGAAAGAAAAGAAGAGTTGCAACTGAAGATTGTTATAAGAACAAACAAGAAGAAGCTGATGCTATGAAAGCCCTTATGGACTTCACAGTTCATAAACCACAGCCAGAACCTGAAGTTCATAAACCACAGCCAGAACCTGAAGTAATCAATGCAGTCCCCTTATCAACAAAGTATCCAATTATTTCTTATACTTCTGATGTGTTTGATGTTTGTGATGCAAAATGGGAAATTATGAGATCTAACTTGGCATGTGAAAAGTATGTTAGATTTTCTCAAATGCTGGAGTACATGGATAGGGATGATATTGTGAAACTCTGGAAACTTTACAAGGAAAGATATAGTGACAAGAAACCAGAGGAAGTGCCTAAAAAAGTACATTATCTTTGGCTGAGTAACATGTTTGAGCCTGATGCAAGGTATACTGAATGGGAAAAATTAAGAAGGTCAAAGAAGGTTGTTAAGTGGTACTTATATCAGTCATGTGGAGTACATGAACTGATTGGAGATAGTGGATTTGGTATTTACATGTTGATAGAGAAAGATTATCCTTTCTACAACAATGTTGATATTCTTACTGATATGTTACAACCAGGAAAGTTAATGTTACAAAGGCCATTTGTATCAGATTATCAAGCAGGTGTGTTAATTGAGAAGTATAAAAAGATTTTGCAAGAGAAGACTTCAAAACAGTAAGTGTTTGAAAGCATCCTCCTAGTGACTAGTTGGGTTTAAAGGAAACTTGATGATTTTTGGAGAAAAATATCAAGTTTAGGGGAGGATTGTTGGGTCTAAAGATGCTGCTGTTTACGAAATATGCTAAGTGTTATTCTGCTGATACTAAGTAACTCTGCTGATTAGTCTATTACTCTGTTGTTTGGTGTTATCTGCTGATTGGAATAATAAGCTAAGTATAACTCTGCTGCTAGCCACGAAGACTCTGCTGCTAGAAAGATTATGCTGCTGCTTATTGGATATGTATAGTATGTTAAGGATAAGTATAGAAAAGATACGTAAAGATATTTTTCGTGTATAGAAAGTTTTGTAACCGACTAGACTCCTTAGTCTATAAAAGGAGGTTCTAGGGTTAGGTTTTAGATACGTATCATTATTGTTTTACACTTCAAGGTTTCTTGTAACCCTATTGCTATTCAGAGCAATCGTATTAATATTGAAGTGTTGTTTGAGAATTCGTTTGTGTTTAATTCTTCTTAAGATCAAATATTAATTTCCGCATAATATTTGATATACTACTCAAGATCAGTTTCTATACCGATTGATTTAGGTTTATATCTAAAGTAATTAATAAGATCGTGAAGCTCAACTGGGATCAACAGTATTGATTTTGGGATAAGTCCATTTTATTGCCTTGGTGGTATAGAATGACTTGTGTAGTTTTGGTGTTTTGTGATTTTGCGTAACAAGTCTCCGTTCAAATATTTGAGCGTTAGTAAGTTACGTGGAGGTTGTTTTTATGGGATTATATTAAATATAAGTGTGAAAATCTATTTTTGGAAACTTTATTTTGAAAATGATATTTTTCCGGGTTGTCGTAAAAACGAAAGTTTATCGCGTAAGGTGTTAAATTCGGTATAGGGTTTTTATAAAATATCAAGAGTACAAGGTTTTTAGTGTAATAAATAATATTAATAAAAAAAATTATATATATATATATATATATATATATATATATATATATATATATATATATATATATATATAGGGGGACTTTCATTTCAGAACCATCTTATCTTCGAGAACTGACAGAACCACCAAAAACATATATGCACGTCTTTTAAAATAAAATAAAAATACACGCAAATCATCAATAATCGTAAGTATCCACCTATGTTCTTCAATATCATCATGAACTCATCCTTTTTTTCACAAAAACCTTACACACGGCCGCAATATTGTCGTTGCACGCCTTATAAAAACATACATGCACACCTTCAAAGAAAAATTTTATATTTCCAATTTCTTATCAAATTCTTTAGAACAACCATGTTTTTTTTAAAGTCATATATGTTGTTTTTAGAACATATGTGCAAAAAATACAATAATTGAAGGCGTGCATGTATGTTTTTGGTGGTTCTGTCAGTTCTCGTAGATAAGATGGTTCTGAAATGAAAGTCCCACTATATATATATATATATATATATATATATATATATATATATATATATATATATATATATATATATATATATAAATCGGCAAAAAGGGTTTTAAGGGGGAAAAAGGAAACCAAATTTGATACCAAATACACTTACCAAATATTAAGGAGGTCTAGAATAATCCATAGAGCACTATAAATACAAAACCAAAACCCTCTCATTCTACCCATTGTGAAAATCGACCAAGCCAAAGGAAAAGAGAGAAGATAATTTTTTTTAGGGTTTTCATCTTTCAAGAATCAAGGTATAATTTGTAATACTTGTACTTAATTAATTTTTATAATTTATGTAACTATAATATGATGGATTTGGGTTTATGTTAAAATCTGTAAATTATTATTATAAAACATATTGGGATCATTAATTAGTAATATTATGTTGATTAGTGAGGAGATTAGGGTTTAAAATCTGACAATTAATGAGTTGAGATTCTGACAGAATATTAAGGCTGTAGAGATTCGATGATATTTAATAGATTAAGATGAGTTAGATCATGAATTTTATGTCTAAATTGTAGTTCAGAGAAAGATCTTTCCAAAAAGTCCGGCCACGAGTGTTTTCGAGGTCGGGAACCTGTAAGCGCTGGACGATTTATTGCTAACTGTTTTATGCAGGTACTGAGGAAAGTCCATCAACCATCATATGTTTCAACATCTATATCTCCTCATACTCATACTTATGAAGATCATCCTCAACAAAGATCAAGATAAAAAGTTCAAGATGTCAAGATCAAGTTAAAGTATCAAGAGAGGATGAAATAAGTATGAAGTTCAAAGTATTTTCAAGAAGTATGAGTATGACGGACAAGACGTCATTGCAATCCTGTGAAGATGTTGATCGAAGGCAAGAACGACTAAAAGTCGATTATTTTAAAGATCACAAAGCATGAAGGAACAAAAGAATCAAGACTATTCTACAACGACACACAAAGCTCAAGACAATGAAGACTAAAGATCTAATCATATGGAGCATCATTTGAATGACCATCCCTTAGGGGGAGATTGTTAGCTTTTATAAAAGTGATGGTCATTTACGTTTTATATTTTGTAATGTGTCGTTGTATTTATTAAGTAAAATAGTCAATGGGCTTTCTTATGTAATCCAATAGGTCACATGTTAGTCCATGAAAAGCCCAAGCCCATCTCTTGTAAAAACTATAAATAGCACCCTTCCCTTCACTTGGAAGGGTTGTTGGATGTGTAGGTGCTCTTAGGGCTAGTGAATGTATGTGTGCTTAATGAATGAAATATTTATCTCACTAGTTTCTCTCTCTAGATCTCTTTCATCTCTCTTATCTCTTGAGTGTTAGTGATTATTATTGAGTGTGATAAGATTGATCATAGGTCCTACATTAGCTCTATCTCGTTAAGAATAAGGCGTGTTTGTGGTCGCTTGATTGAGAACAAATCTTTGTTTCTGAAGTTCCAAAGAGACAATTTAGTGGTGTTAACTGCCCGCCGAATGATTTCTTGATGTTTGTTGCTAAGGGTATTTGGTCCGCTAAAGCCTAAAGTAATAGCTTTAACAAGAGTTGTAATTGGAATTCCATGAACTTTCCACCAATAACTTAGGGTTGATTTCTATCTTTGATTGGTCCTAATTGCCATGATTTTACGGATGCGAAATTATTCATTTTGATGGCACTTACACAACATTAAATATTCAGTGATTGGTCCTAACTGGCATGATTTTAATAATCTATTTTTCACCATATATAATAGCACATACACAAATATTACTAATCACCGCAGCATAGCGCGAGCATCACAATAGTTTAATGACATGCAACTCGTCATGTTTGTCTTAGGGCATCTACTATTGTGAAAATTTATAAAGCTTTATACATTTAATATTTCGTGTCACCTCAACATTTGAAAAAACTTTTAAGTTGATAAACCTATTTCTCTTATGATATAAATATTTTAAAACTTTAAACTTGTTTCACATAACACATACATTAAATGTTCTAAGATTATAAATAGGTCTAAGGTTTAGGATCTTTTCTTGCCATGTAATCATGAAATGAAAATCCACTATTGATGAAACAAAACATGAACCTTATCAAGTTTCATAAACTTATTCTTAAACCCTCCATTGTGGATGCTCTTATATCGTTTGTTTTTCTACTAGAAGGGTACCCACGCAATGCGGGGGCGGGTACCCGGTGACTATTTTGTGGCGAACAAATATTTTTTTTTTTCATTTTAAACTTTCTTTATTTAGTATGTCCCAAATACTTTATAACGTAGTACATATATGTGTGGGAAACGGTGTACACTTTTATTAATTAAATCAGATTAAAATAAATAAAAGAATGTAAATAACAGAAAATTAAATAACAGACAGCAAGGAGTAGAAGCAGAAGACAGACACTATTCAACGAAAATTAAACGAAAGCAGTAAAGGTCGGTCAAGGCACGAGGCTCGTGTTTAACACGATTCCCTTAAAGCAGATTCGTCGTTTGTTTCCCAGGGTACAACTGCCAAAGCTGATGTACAGCCGGGCATGACAAACTTGCCTAAAAGTTCACGAGAAATCTTGCGTGTTTCTGATCGAAGGACTGCTAGAAATCGGTGGCTATGGAGCTGTGGTTTTTCTATGTCCTAAAACCGAATGAGATATGTTTAATTTATAGAGAATACTTGTCTTGGTCACCAAGACAGAATATCGTGCAAAATTAAACAGATTTACAAATTTCTTATATTAATAACATGATTTGAAAATCATATTCGAATCTGAATTAAACTTACACACAAAGTTTAAATCAATTCCTAAAATAGGTTTGCACAAAATCTGGAAAGAAAGGAAACGAAATCTGCAGCAAAAAGATACGCACGTAGGCGAAGTTTCAGAGCTGCATTCGTGTCCGCAGGTCGCGCGGGCTCGCATGAGTTCAGAAGCTTCGAACCCATTTTGGCCCAGAAATCCTGAAATCTGCACCCCCCCTGCGCGCGCGCACGTAGGTGTGGGAGTAAAACCCAACTAAAAGAATTTGATAGCAAAATATCCTGATTTCTATATAAACACCTTCCCACTTCCTTTTCTAGGCGATGTGGGATGTGTTCTTTTTCCCAAATTTTGTGTTTCACGTGCCTCACTTTGAGACACGATATCTCATTTATACCAACTCTATTTTTGACACATTTTAGCTCGTTGCGAAGCTCCCGTCAAGGAGAACGCAAAGCTACCAAGAAATATAAATATATATAACATATACATATATTAAATAGTGTCCAAAAATTACAAAAACTCATTTTGTAAAATCATTTTTCCAACAATCCCTCACATGAATGGAGATCGGTCGAAAACACGCGAAAGTTTCAGCGAAATTCCAATGGTTAATTCATGCATAGGATAGGTAAGTGCAACCCTTTGAACATTCCCTTGTGAGATGCACTTAGTCTCCTAGATCTTAGTAGATTCGCTGTCCTTGAACTCAGCCTCTGTTTACGTAGACGACATTACACTTCACACAAGACTCTCCCTGACATTGTCAAGTCCTCATAGTCGTGTTCGTTATGGTCATGAACACTAGCCTGGTTCTGCAAGAGCTCTTAGGAATTGCGCCCCCCACAATTCCTTTCGAAGCGACCCCACTTCTCTCTCACATAGGTGATTTCATCTTGAATCATTAAAAACATATGTTTTATGATTTCATCTTGAATCATTATGCTTTATGATTTCATCCTGAATCATAAGAGCCATATGTTTAACCTCTCAACAAGTCACATTTGTTATAGGAATGGACTAGGAAGTTACAATATTTAGTAACTCCCCCACATTGACGTGACTTCCCCCATATTTCTCTGATTAGGTTGTCCTATTGAACCCAGATCTTGGGATCTCCAGTCAACTGGGTTAGGTTTTCCTTCATAAAAACTCATTCCTTCAAGGGCTTTAGTCCCATTCCTTTAGACGACTTACTAACTAACTCTCTGCTTAATCCTTTCGTAAGCGGATCCGCGATGTTATCCTTTGACTTCATATAGTCAATTGAGATAACTCCTGTTGAGAATAGTTGTCATATCGAATTATGTCGACGACGGATATGTCTGGACTTTCCATTATACATTATGCTATGAGCTCTGCCAATTGCTGATTGACTATCACAATGTATACTAATTGTCGTTACCGGTTTAGGCCACCTTGGTATGTCCTCTACGAATTGACGTAGCCATTCCGCCTCTTGTCCGCATTTATCTAACGCGATAAATTCTGATTCCATCATGGACTTAGCTATAACGGTTTGCTTGGAAGACTTCCAAGATATAGCTGCCCCTCCTAGTGTAAACACGTATCCACTAGTCGATCTAGAATCCTTTATGTCAGATATCCAATTTGCATCACTGTATCCTTCTATAACAGCTGGATATCTTTCATAATGCAGTCCATAATCGCGACTGTATCTCAAATAATGAAGTACCCTAGTCATAGCTCCCCAATGTGCATAGCTTGGATTACTAGTATACCTACTTAGCCTGCTAACAGCATATGCTAAGTCAGGTCGGGTACTTGTCATTAAGTACATTAATATGCCAATAATTCTTGAATACTCTAATTGGGCAACACCTATGCCTCTATTTTTAGCTAGATGCTTACTGGTGTCAATTGGAGTTCTAGCTAGGCCGGAATCCCCTGCATTGTGAATATTAAGAATTTTTTCCACATAATGTGCTTGTCTTAACACAAGTCCATTTTGAGTTCGTATGATATTTATTCCAAGGATCACATCAGCCAAACCCATATCCTTCATGTCAAACTTTGATTTCAACATGTCTTTAGTAGATTTGATCATCTTGTTGTTACTGCCAATGATAAGCATATCATCAACATATAAACACAAGATTACATATCCACTACTTGTGTCCTTTACATAAACACACTTTTCGCATTCATTAATTTTGAATCCACTCTCTAGCATGGCGTGGTCAAATTTTTGATGCCATTGTTTGGGAGCTTGCTTTAAGCCATATAATGACTTAACAAGCCTACAAACTTTGTTCTCTAGTCCAGGAGCTATGAAACCCTAAGGTTGGTTCATGTAGATTTCTTCTTCAAAATCCCCGTTTAGAAAAGCCGTTTTCAAATCCATTTGGTGAACTTCCAAATTTCTTAAAGCGGCAATAGCAAGTATCATCCTGATTGAGGTTATTCGCGTAACAGGCGAATATGTATCAAAATAATCTAGACCTTCTCGTTGTCTAAATCCTTTGACTACGAATCTTGCTTTGTACTTTTCAATGGTGCCATCGGCTTTCATCTTCTTCTTGAAGATCCATTTATAGCCTAGTGGTTTACAACCAGGAAGTAAATCCACGAGCTCCCAAGTATGATTTTGTAAAATAGAATCTATTTCACTTTTAATGGCTTCTTTCCATTGAGGCCCTTCCGAGGAAGTAACCGCTTCTCGATAAGAAGTAGGTTCATTTTCTACCATAAAAGAAACAAAATTGGGTCCAAAAGATTTCTCGGTTCTTGCCCTTTTGCTTCTTCTAGGTTCAACCTCTTCTTCCTCGATTTGATCTTGTCCCTCATCTTGGAGATCATTATCATCTCGTTGTCTCTTATCTTGGACAACTTCGTCATCTATTCTAGATAAACTTCCAGTTTCCTTCGTTAAACAAGGAAATATATTTTCAAAGAAGGAAGCATTCATTGATTCTATTAGTGTACCCTTTTGTATATCCGGATTTTTCGAATCATGTACAATGAAATGATAATCACTGCTATTCCTAGCATATCCAATGAATATACAATCCACGGATTTAGGTCCAATCTTTTGGGCCTTGGGTGTCGGTATAGCTACCTTTGCTAGACACCCCCACACTCGTAAGTACTGATATGATGGTTTTCTTCCCATCCATAGTTTATAAGGGGTCTTTTCTTTTTCCTTACGAGGTATCTTATTTAAAAGATAAGAAACCGTTAGAATGGCTTCCCCCCACATGTCCTGGCTTAAACCATAACTTATTAACATGGCATTAACCATTTCCTTCAAGGTACGGTTCCTCCTTTCGGCAATACCGTTTTGCTGAGGTGAATAAGGGGCACTAAATTCGTGTCTAATTCCATGTTTAGCACATAAATCAGCAAATGGAGACACATATTCACCTCCTCTATCACTTCGTACAACCTTGATTTTCTTATTAAGTTGATTCTCAACTTCGTTTTTGTATAGAACAAACTTGTCTATAGCTTAATCTTTACTTTTTAACGAGTAAACGTAGCAATACTTTGTTCAATCATCAATAAACGTGATAAAGTACTTATTGCCACCTTTTGTGGGTAGTGATTTAAAATCACATATGTCAGTGTGTATCATATCAAGTGGTTCGGTCTTTCGTTCAACCGATTTGAAAGATGATCTTGTAAGTTTGGCTTCAACACAAGTTTCACATTTATATTTTGAGTCAATATGGAAATTAGGTATGCAATTAAATTTAATCAAACTACGCATCGAATTAAAATTTACATGTCCAAGACGGCCATGCCACACATTATATGACTCAATCAAGTAAGCAGAAGAATTCATTTTATTGATATCATTCTTAACAACCATTACATTGAGCTTAAACATACCATTCATGGAATATCCCCTACCAACATACATTTGATTCTTAGACGGAACAAACTTATCAGACTAAAAAACAAGATGAAAACCAAACTTGTTCAACAGCCAACCAGACACAAGATTCTTGCGTTACTCTGGAACATACAAGACATTAGTCAACTTGAGCTCTTTCTCGGATGTCATCTTCAAGATTACATCTCCTTCACCCTTGAAATCAACAGTTGCAGAGTTGCCCATGTACAACTTCTCTCCATTGTTAACCGCTCTGAAAGAGTGAAACATACTTTTATCAGCACGCACATGACGGGTAGCCCCAGTATCAACCCACCATTCCCTGTTGTTGGAACCTACCAGGTTAACTTCAGAGATCATGGCAATGACGTCAGACACCATAGCAATCATGTCCATATTGTCATTCACCATATTAGCCTGGCGTGGAGTTACCCGCTTCGGCATCTTACAGTTAGCAGCACGATGACCCGGCTGGTCACAGTTGAAACAAACCCCTTGGAACTTCTATTTCACAATTGCATCTTTAGGAGCAAGGTACTCAGACTTCCCTTTGAACTTCTTCTCATTGTTTCCTTTTCCTTTGCCTTTACCTTTGACATTGGACTTTGAAGATGACGAAGCATGCTCAACCATATTTTGCCTTGGCAGAATTAGGCGTATAAGTGTTTTTCTAAGCCAGCTTGTTGTCCTCTTCAATACGAAGACGAACAACCAAGTCTTCAACACTCATCTCCTTTCGCTTATGCTTCAGGTAGTTCTTAAATTCTACCCAGCTTGGAGGCAACTTTTCAATGATAGCAGCAACTTGAAAAGTTTCACTTAAAGTCATTCCCTAAGCATGAATGTCGTGTAGCAAAACCTGCAGATCTTGAACCTGACTCAATACATTCTTTGAATTATCCATCTTGTAATCCAAAAAACGAGCTACCACGAACTTCTTTGTACCAGTATCCTCAGTTTTGTACTTGCCTTCCAATGACTCCCATACATCTTTGGCAGTCTTGGTCTTGCAGTACACGTTGTACAAAGAGTCCACCAAACCATTCAGAACATAGTTGTGACACAAAAAGTTTGAATGTTTCCATGCTTCCAAGGCTTGTACAACCTGTTGATTGGAGGATTGACCTTCTGCAGGAGGTTCCACATGAGGTGGATTCTCTTTTAAGAACCGTGCATGGTTCAAAGTAGTGAGATAGAAGAACATCTTCTGCTGCCACCTCTTAAAATTATGCCCATTAAATTTCTCTGGTTTCTCAGAATGATTAGCAACCGTGTTGGTAACTGGCGCACCAGGTACATTTACAGTAGTATTCACAGGAGGGGTAGTGGTGTTTGTCATCCTGAAAAATCACCATGTTAATACAAATATCGTCCTAAAAACGTTATTTATATTTTACGATCTTTGCTAAATTTTGTTAATGACAATTATAAACTTTATCTTTAGCAAAACATAAATATAAGTTAAAGTCTTTTACATTTATAGTAATAAGCTTTTAAAACTCATCATAACATGCTACATTCATCACTAGGATATACATATTACATACATATATACATTTACATGTTTACATTTTTATTCTAAAAATAGAAATATGTACATGACATCATTGCATACATCATATGGATATCTTTAGGATATCTTGAAGATTTAGAGAATATCATGGAAAGATCTTCAAGCAAAGAATTGGATTTGATAATATCTTGGCAAGATTTGGAAAGATTTTGAAAGATATGCTGTCAGGCTCTGGCGGCACCAAAACCCATAAGGGACGGACCCCTAGATTTGGATCCGCCAAATCCATGGGTTGTTTGATCAGTTTGCCTATAAATAGCAAGCTGCTCATTCATGTTCACTCATCACTCATAAGCATAAACATTAGTATACATTCTTTCATTCATTACTAACCCATTCATATTACATATTTCATTCTTAGTGATATTTCTTTTGTAGCAAAGAGATCAAAGCATCAAAAGCTTCAACATACTGTTGCAAGACTTGTTAGAGTAGTCACTGTGTGATTTAATTGTATTTCACACATCATTGTTATACCAAACATTCAGTAGTGATCGGTTAGTATTTTAGTCCTTAAAATACGTAGAGTGTCGGGAGTGGTTGTGCCCTTGTAAAAGAACTCGGTATCTAGCTTTGTACCGGAAAAAGTGTAAGCAACGTTAGGTTGGTTCTACCTCGAACTAGAACTTGGTATTTAGCTTTGTAACAAAAAAAGTGTAAGCGACGTGTATAAAGGTTTTCTCCGCCGAGAAGGGAGCTTGTTTCTTAGTGAAGAAAAACTCTCGAGTCAGAGGCTCGAGGAGTGGAGTAGGGCAAGGAAGAGAGTCCTTGTAAACCGAACCACTATAAACATCCGTGTTGTGGTTTGATTGTTTCTTTCCTTACTTTCTTTATTTATACTGTTTGATTATTTGCATTAAGTTGCAATCACGTTAAGTATTCAAAGCAAATTAATTTTAAAAAGGGTAAAAACTATTCAACCCCCCTTCTAGTTTTCCACACACCAAACACAAACAGTTAAGTCAACTGTTATACAATCGGTATCTAAGAAATTCTATCCTGATTTCTTAAAACCTTGAACCGAATCTGCTTCAAAGAAACTCTATCTTGGTTTCAATGAATCTAGATTTAAATAAACCAAATAAGAAACTAAATAAAATAGATCAGTTTAACAGAAACTCAATCTTGGTTTCAATATAAACTGATAAGAATAGACTGCTTTAAAATCGTTTTAGATCTGTACACCAAATCTGAAAATTAAAATCCTGTTAAGAAAACTGGTTTTCCAAAGAAACTCAATCCTGGTTTCGACAGAAAACAGTTTGTATATGAAATCTGTTAATTAATAATTAATCCGATTATATGAAAAGTGTATTAATTCTGTTAAACAGAATCTGTTTTAAGACTGTGGGAAACGGTGTACACTTTTATTAATTAAATCAGATTACAATAAATAACAGAATGTAAATAACAGAAAATTAAATAACAGACAGCAAGGAGTAGAAGCAGAAGACAGACACTTTCAATGAAAATTAAATGAAAGCAGTAAAGGTCGGTCAAGGCACGAGGCTCGTGTTTAACACGATTCCCCTAAAACAGATTCGTCGTCTGTTTCCCAGGGTACAACTGCCAAAGCTGATGTACAGCCGGACGTGACAAACTTGCCTGAAAGTTCACGAAAAATCTTTCGTGTTTCTGATCGAAGGACTGCTGGAAATCGGTGGCTATGGAGCTGTGGTTTTTCTGTGTCCTAAAATCGAATGAGATATGTTTAATTTACAGAGAATACTTGTCTTGGTCACCAAGACAGAATATCGTGAAAAATTAAACAGATTTACAAATTTGTTATATTAGTAACACGATTTGAAGATCATATTCGAATCTGAATTAAACTTACACACAAAGTTTAAATCAATTCCTAAAATAGGTTTGCACAAAATCTGGAAAGAAAGGAAACGAAATCTGCAGCAAAAAGATACGCACGTAGGCGAAGTTTCGGAGCTGTATTCATGTCCGCAGGTCGCGCGGGCTCGCATGAGTTCAGAAGCTTCGAACCCATTTTGGCCCAGAAATCCTGAAATCTGTACCCCCCCCCCCTGCGCGCGCATGTAGGTGTCGGAGTAAAACCCAACTAAAAGATTTTGATAGCAAATATCATGATTTCTATATAAACACCTTCCCACTTCCTTTTCTAGTCGATGTGGGATGTGTTCTTTTTCCCAAATTTTGTGTTTCACGTGCCTCACTTTGAGACACGATATCTCATTCATACCAACTCTATTTTTGACACATTTTAGCTCGTTGCGAAGCTCCTGTCAAAGAGAACGCAAAGCTACCAAGAAATATAAATATATATAACATATACATATATTAAATAGTGTCCAAAAATTACAAAAGCTCATTTTGTAAAATCATTTTTCCAACAATATGTTTTTCAAAAATAGAACGTCTAAATTATTAATAGTGTAAATAGTTATTACTTTTATTTTTTAATTTTTTGTATTAAATTGGTGGATATATATAACTTACTGAGCTTTTTTTTTTTTTTTTTTTTTTTTTTTTTTTTTTTTTTTTAATAAAAAATCTATTAAGATATATCATTATTGGAGAATTAATATATGGTTTAAATGAGACTCAAATTTTTAAATTTTACATTAATTTTATAAATTTTCTTTTATAGCAATGTTTTATGTTTTAAAATATGAAAACTTCCTTTTATATGAAGTCTCAAATCCTTATAACGTAAAATAGATGATAAATACTTGATGGGTTTTGCTAATGTGTGCCCATTAGGCACACGATTGAGCGCAATTATTGAAGACAAAATTTTCTTTTACATCAAAAATATGCATTTAATGAACATATATTGATCTCTAAAATTATTATAATTAATCATAATTTTGATATTAATTAACTCCAACATTTCTTATATATATAGTTAAACAAGTGTCCAGTGATCACAAGTTAGCAAAACCCATATTTGATATACAAAGTACAATAATTTAGAAAAATTAACTTTTTATTTATATTTTGGAGTGTAACTTTATTTTCAGAACCCTGTTAAGTGCGAGAATTGCGAGAACTCCTTTGTAACCATTGGATTAGTTGATCAATGGTCAAAATAAAATGTGGCAGTTTTGTAAATAAATAGATAAAAAAAAAATCTGATAAAATAAAAAGGGTATTATAGGCATTTAAAAAAATTGTCACGTACACATTTTTTCTATATTTAACCTAGTAACCACCCATTTGTTTCTCTCTCCACATAACACGCCTCCATCTTCTTCCATTCATTATTTTACTTGGTTTCAATTTCATGTTGTTGTTGTGTTTCTAGATCTATGGATTAGGGACTGATTTGAAGAAAAAGAAAAATCAAAAGATCTATAAATGTTGAATTCGTCATGATGACCAAAGGTGAGTTTTAAAGATGAATTTGATTGTTAGTGTTTTACGGCTTGCCTTTTTTTTTTTTTTTTTTTTTTTTTTTTTTTTTTTTTTTTCTAAACCGTGCTTTTGTTCCTATAATCCATAACACAGGCGTGTTGTTGTGATTTTTGTTAAGTCGTTGATTTTGTGGCTTCAAAATACTGGTTTTGATCTGAAAAAAACAGATATGAGAAAAATGGTTTTCGAAATATTGGGTTCGGTCGGAGAAAAAATAGATCTGAAAAAAAATAGAGATGACATAAATCGTTGGTTGTCGTTTGAGTAGATGAGTAGATTTGTTTTTTGATAACAAGATAATAATATTATTGTTGGTGGAGGAAGGGTAGATCTCACAATCGTTATTTTATTTAGATAACATTAATTTTGTGGCTTTAAACTGAATATGCACATTACAGATGTTTGGTTTGGCTAGTTTGAGAACATATATGTTGATATAAACATGTATGTTTTATTAGTACAAAGTCTTTTTTAGTTGGATCCAATACGTGGTATAACTAGATTGCACAGGGGTTCTTTGTTTAACATTTGCTACTGTATAAAATAAGGTTTTTATCTTTTGTTGTTTGAATATGTTATAGGAGTAAAACAGATTGGTCATAGCTTTTTTTGTTACGATCCATATTTAAAGGATTCACTTATTTTCATCTAATCAGTAGTTTCGTTGATAAATAATAATACTTTCAAATAGTTTTAAGGTTAATATAGATTCTATGATAAATGGATGCATACATGTTCAAAATATAAATGTTTTAATTAGTGGGAGTTAACTGATGAAAACCATATATGTTTGAGAACATGATGTTTTTAAACATGTATGTTCAAAACATGCATGTTTTAAAAAATGATTGCTTATAAACGGAATGCTTAAAACATGTATGTTTTTTTTTATTTAGTAAGTGTAATTATTATTTTTTTAACGACTTCGTGTTTGCCAAAAAAGTATGTTTCCTCAAACATACATGTACTCATGAACATATATAATTTTTAATAATTTTATTGTTGCTAATTTTTGTACTTTTTTTTTGTATCAGGTGTAATTACAAGAATGTTCACTGCTACAAGTGTGCATATATGTCCGACTTTTGAAAAAATGTTGACGGCTACTCGTCCGCATATGTCCATTTGTGTTGAATATTATTAGTGATCACGTGTATAGATCGATTAGATTCATGTTTTTATGCTTTTAGAAATTTGTATTTTAATTGTATTTCAATCGATATCGAAGTTTGTATATAACATTTATGTTATTGGTTTGTTATAAATTTCATTATATTAAAAAAAAAACCTATATGCGCCTTGAAAGGGAAAAAAAAATATGTATGCACTTTTACTAATTGAAAACATGTATGCACCTTGACTATTTAGGGAAAAAAACATGTATGCACCTTTAGATTTCAAAAAATAATGATTAGGTAAAAAAAAACATTTATGCACCATGATTATTTGAAAACATGTTAGCATTAAAAAAAAAAAAAAAAAAAAAAAAATCCGAATTTTAAGATATATTAAAAAACGGGAATTATAAAAAAAGAAAAATATGAAAATGTTTTTTACTATTATACCCTTTTGAATTAAATAAAAATAACAAAATGCTATGGAGCATTAAATGATGTACATTGTGTATTATTAGTTGTAAAAAGGTGGTTCTCGTAGTTCTCGCACTTAAGAGGGTTCTGAAAAGAAAGTGCCCCATATTTTGGATACCTTTCGCAAACACAACCAATCTATTTATGGCTCATTTGGTTTGTAGGTGGGTTTTGGATTTGATTTGGATTATGATTTAAATTTTGATTTGGATTTGATATAGGAGAAAGAAAAAATATTTAATAGAATTAATTATTTTATATAATAATTTTGTTATAAAAAATATAATTAATTAAAATAAATGTAAAGAAAGATGAGAGTAGATTAGTAAATGGGCCCACTAAAAATATTAATACCCATCAAAACCCATCTACACCCCCGTCATTCAATCAATCATTCTTGAATCTATTCCTTCTCTAAAAATACGCAACTAAACAATTGTTAAATGTCACATCACTTCAAAACCCATTCCACACCCTCATGCCAAACGGGCCCTTAATGCTTTGAAATCCATTCTAATTTGTTTCTTGACTTTTTCCAATCATACTCCTTCTGCAGGCCACACACCTTCACCGTCGGTTTCTTTTACATCCTATCATTTCAAGTTTATTTTATTGGTTGTTCATGCATATTTTAAACAAGGGTTATGTTATACATACCCCTGATGTGATATTTTGTCCTCTCACCCTCTTTGGCCTCCTCTGTTTACAGTACAACACAATTTTTTGTCAGTTTCTGTTTCGTATTTTTTGTCAGTTTAAAAATTTTGACTTGTTAAACTTTATTTTTTCTGTTCCGTACTTTCATTTTTATTGTTTTTTTCATATCAACAAAATAATAATAAAAAAAAAAGGTAAAAAAACATGCGTGTGTGTGTGTTTGGGGGGGGGGGGGAGGGGAGGGGAGTTACCATTTGCTTTTTTTGGGTATGTATAACTTGTTCCTTTCTGATTGTGATATTTTTGTTAGGTGTTTCTTATAACATTTATGCATACAACGTAAAAAAATCAAAATGTAAATGTAAATTATTGTAGCATATAATGATTTTAAGTAAAAGAACAAATTTTAATAGCTAATTTCAATATTTAAGAAATGAGATACATTAGTTTTAACTTTCCTAAATTAGTTTCTGGCATTCCATTTAAGTAAAAGAACAAATTAGTTTCCTAAATTAGTTTTAAGTTTTTATTTTTTGATTTTTCCTTTATATATACTATAGATATACTGTACATCCTTCCAAAAAATTTAACTTCAAAATAATTTGGATCGATAAAGAAAGGGCTGTAATTTAATATGGAATGATGATATATAATGTAAACACATCTACGATTTAAAACTCTAAATAAACCAAAAACTTCTTAAGACAAATTAAACAAACAGATTGTTAATAAATTCAGCTGTAGCCATCAACCAAATGATAAACCGATTCCTCTTACATAGGTGTCCCAAGTTCGAGTCCTTGCAATGGAAATCAATTTTTACCAGGGGTTGTCCCTTTACCCAAAAAAAAAACAAACAAATTGTTTAAAACAAAACCAAAATTTAGAAAAGAAATTGTAGCTTACAAAACTTCTATCATTCCCTCAAGAAATGATAGAAACAAAATTACAGGAAATAAAGTAAGTTGGATTGGATAAAAAGTACTCTATCCGTTCGAAAATAAATGTCTACAGGCAAAAAGCACACAATTAAAAAAAATAATAATAATAAAATAATAATGATTGTTTTTTCTCTCTTACTTTTTACAAAATGTGTGTTTAACTTTAACTGATTAATCATTGTTTTCTTTAAAGGTTTTCATTATACTTTCAAAAAAGGGTAATATGGTAAACTTGATCAAATTTTCTTATCTATTTTTAGTAGTCGACATTTAAATTGAAAAAAAAAAAAAAAAAAAAAAAAAAAAAAAAAAAAAAAATTTCTTAAAAGCAATGCAATGTCACTGATTAACTTGTATCATTGTTTGAGATCAAGTGGTGATACAAAATTGTAAATTAAATGCAGTAGGCCGACTGGCCGAGTTAATATAATCGACGTTATGATGACAAAGACTATATTGCCTTTAATCAATTTTTTGAATTCACATATTTCGAAATCCCCAATTATTTTACCCTTTTTATGCATTGATAACCATGGAAAATTACTAACAAAAATCATATATTTCAATTTTTGGAGGAGATATACAAGTATAAATTACAAATATAATTTTGGCAGTACGGAGAAAAATGAATATGATCACCAAATAAAACGTTATTTTAATAATTTTGTTAAGCTTAACTATAACCTATGTTTTTTTAACCTACCTTTTTAAAGAAAGAGTGAAAATCATTTTTTATTAATTAATACTCAAGTTTACTACTATTAGCTGCATCAAGATTTTTTATATTTTTTCCTAGACACCTTTTTTCCTTTTTGTGACCACGGAAGAAGTAATATACGCATGTCCGTTTCAAGGGAGGTGGGAGTAGTTTTGTAAAACTTAATTTTTTTTGTCAAGTACCAGAAATAATCATGATTAGGGCTGTAAACGAGCCGAGCTGAGCCGAGCCAGGGTAGGCTTGGGCTCGGCTCGTTTAAAAATCGAGCCGAGCCGGCTCGGCTCGTTTATTTATACGAGCCGAAAAGTTGAGCTCGGGCTCGGCTCGTCAAATACTCGAGCCAGCTTGTGGCTCGTCGAGCCCGCTCGTTTACATTGAATGGGATATACTTTAACATAAAAAAACAAAAAATAAGCTACACGATTTTAATCCAGGTCAAAATGTCAAATACTAATTCAATTCTAATAAAAATTAGTTCTGCAGTTCTGCAATATGGCCATCAAAGTAATTAACAAAATAACAGACTTGAGTTTCTTTCATCTAGAAGTTAACAAAATAGCATTTCCAAAAACTTGAATTACTCTTTCATCTAGTTGTATATATTATATTATATATAACTAAAGTTTAGTTTTATATATATATACATATATATATATATATATATATATATATATATATATATATATAATATTATATACGAGCCAAACGAGCGAGCTAACGAGCGAGCCAACGAGCGAGCTAACGAGCGAGCCACGAGCCAAGCCGACATTGGCTCGGGCTCAGCTCGTTTACAAACCGATCCGGCTCGACTCGACTCGTTTATAAACGAGCCGATTTCGAGCGAGCTTTTTTCGAGCTTTTTTCATGCGAGTTTCGAGCAAGCCACGAGCTGCGAGCTTTTTGAACAGCCCTAATCATGATACGTAAAATTCCACGTGGGCTAAAAGGTACTAGTAATTTTGAACATGTGGATATGAAGTGAATATTTCATATCTACGGAAAGTGATACGAATAGCATGTATCAAAATGTTACAATACTTTTTCATACATGGTATCAATATAAATAGAAACCATGATCACCTATGGGCTACTCACAAAACAAGAAACAATGGAGCTTCTAATTCTAGCCCTATCTTCCATTTGTTTCTTCTTCATCCTCCATAGCCTCTACCTCTACCGTATAAGAAGACTACCTCCGGGTCCAGCCGGCTTCCCGATTATCGGGAACCTGCTTGACCTTGGACCGAAACCCCATGAGTCCCTTGCCAAGCTTTCCAAGAAACATGGTCCACTTATGACCATCCGACTAGGAAGCATCACCAGTGTGGTGGCATCCACACCCGATGCGGCTAGAGAAATCCTTCAACGCAATGACGAGGCTTGTTCTGGCCGCATTGTCCCTCACGCAGTCTCTGCGTTGGACAACCATGACGCAGCACTGGTATGGCTCCCACCAAACGAAGACTTTCGAACCATTAGAAAAGCCCTCAGCACGTGCCTAACACACCAACACAAACTCGACACCCTTCGTGATCTTCGACAGAACGTTGTCGATGGGATGTTGGATTTCCTTAGGGAGTCGGGGAAGAAAAAGGAGGTCGTGGACATTGGAAAGTTGGCATTCGCGGTTGCACTCAACAAGATGTCCAACACATGCATTTCACAGAACGTGACTAGCTACGAGTCTGATGATATTGGAGGGTTTAAGACGGCCGTAAAGACTATAATGGAAGTTGACGGTAAGTTTAACATAGCAGACATATTTCCTGTGTTGAAACCGTTAGACCCTCAGAATATACGACGGCGGGCAAAAGTGGCTTATGGTTGGTTCGATACGGTGACAGAAAGTTTCATAAGTGAGAGGTTAAAGCATCGAGAGTCAAAGCTTCCGAGGTTTGGTGATATATTGGATTCGTTGTTAGATTACAGTCAAGAAAATGAACAAGACTTCAATCTCAAGCACATCAAGAATTTACTAGTGGTAAATCATCCTGTTCCATAGTTTACTATCAAAAATAATATTTATTGTCGAAAATATACATAATTCAAAATAAACTGAAAACTCTGAACTATATTCTCATTCATATATAACAACATTTTGGCTAAACATTTTTATTTATTTTTATTTTTTTTTGGTAAAAGGGTAAATTACCCCGGTAAAATATATTACTAAAAGAAAAAAACAGTTAAGTACAACAGATGAGGGTGGATCCTACATCTAAGACCTATTTTGGCTAAACATGTATACCTTTTTAACATCTAAGACCTATTCGAGCTTACAAAATCATGTCAATCAAAACCAACATGCATATGCAACCTTATGATGTTAATAACATTGTGTAACAAATTTCTGTTATATTACAGGATCTATTTTTAGCAGGAACAGAAACGAGTTCAAACACAATTGAGTGGGCAATGACTGAATTGTTGCTTAACCCTAACATGTTCTCGAAAGTTCGCGAAGAAGTCTCCACAACAATTGAAAGAGATGGGAAAATCCAAGAAGCCAATCTGCTCGACTTGCCTTATTTGCAAGCAGTTATAAAAGAAACAATGCGACTTCACTTAGCCGTGCCTTTATTAATACCTCACAAAACTGAGACTCAAGTTAAACTAAGTAATTATATTATACCAAAGAACACACAAATTTTAGTGAACGCATGGGCCATGGCACGGGATCCAAGGTATTGGGAAAACCCAACGATGTTCAAGCCGGAAAGGTTCATGGGGAATGACTTGAACTACATGGGACAACATTTTAAGTTTCTACCATTTGGATCGGGCCGAAGAATGTGTCCAGGAATACCGTTAGCTCATAGGGTTGTGAGTTTAATGGTGGCATCATTTGTATATCATTTTGATTGGGAACTTCCTCATGCTAGAGAAGAAATGGACATGGATGACATTTTTGGCCTAACATTGCTAAGGGCAACACCTTTGGTTGCTACTCCTATTCCCATTAATTACGCGCATTGACTGGTGAAGAGAGCAAGCACTTTATGAACTTCGAATGGTTGTTGTGTAAGATTATTGTTAGCTTTAATAGAAAGTGATTGTCGTTTATATATTTACAACTTTGTAACGTGTTATATAAAATATAGTAGAATAGTCAAGGGGCTCATGGACTAAGCTAATAGGTTGAAAGTTATGTAAAAGATAATCCAATCCAAGTCCATAACGAGTCCATAGCAAGCCCATAAGGCTCATTTGTATTGAACTATAAAAGCCACACTCCTCCTCATTTGGAGTGTGTGCTTGAGTGTGTATTGTGTGTGTTTATTAATAAAGTTTCTCTTTCTAGTTTCTCTCTCTAGAATCTAGCGCCACACATATATCTCTTGCACCATTCGAGCTTAAAGATTAGTGTAATAAGTTAGATCTAAGGTCCTACAAGTGGTATCAATCGCCAAACAATGATCTAGGTGTGTGTTTGTATGATTTACGTGTACTGTTCATCAAGTAAGAAGTGAGTTTCTTCGAGTAAGAAGGTTTTTTCCGAGTAAGAACTTTAGTTTCTTCGAGTAAGAAGATTTTTTCCTAGTAAGGATTTGAGTTTCTTCGAGTTAGAAGAATTCCTTCAAGTAAGGATTTGAATTTCTTCGAGTTAGAAGAATTTCTTCAAGTAAGGATTGATTTCTTCGAGTAAGAAGAGTTTCTTCAAGTTAGGATTACTTTCTTCGATTTAGAAGAATCCTTCGAGCAATGTTTCCTTCGAGTAAGCAATTTATTCAAGTTCTGTATATACTTTCCGAGTTAGGAAATCAGAACTTCTTCAACTAAGGAATCCTTCAACTAAGGGGTTATTTTCTTCGACTAAGGATTATCCTTCGAGTAAGCTAAAAACTTCGAATAAACAGAAACCTCCGAGTAAGAAGAAACCTCCGAGTAAGCTGGTAATCTTCGAGTAACAATCCTTCAACTTAGAATCCTTCAACTTAGTTCAAGACTCGTACCTTAAGGAGCTCAATCAACCACCACCACCACCACAAGATGCATCTACAACAATCGAAGTGACGCACCAACTCCCTCAACATCATCAACATCTACTCCAGTAACTCCAGTAATTGAAATTGTTCTACCAAGGGTTGATGAGCAAAACCAAAATACAGCATTTCAAGAAGAAACAACACATAATCAAAACGATGCAGTGTTAGAAGAAGAAGTATTCGAAAACCCGTTTGCAACGGACTCAGCTGAATCATCTTCAAGGTTACAAGAACCATCTAACATACATACGTTAAAACCAAGGTACCCTTCTACACTCCAATGGACAAAAGACCATCCAATAGAACAAGTTATTGGTGAACCTTCAAGGCCAGTTCAAACGAGAAGACAACTCGCCACCGACCCCAATATGTGCATCTACATTTGTTCTGTAAGCCTAAAAGAACCAAAGAACATTCGGGAGGCGATGGCAGACAATGCATGGATTGAAGCGATGCAGGAAGAACTTCTTCAATACCAGTTACATGATACTTGGGAATTAGTTCCAAGACCAAATGACAAACTTGTCATTGATCTCAAAAGGTTATGGAAGAACAAAAAGGATGAAGAAATGACTCTCATTTGCAACAAAGATCGTCTTGTGGCTAAAGGATTTAGACAGGAAGAAGTGATAGATTTCGAAGAATTATTCGCGCCAGTGGCAAGACTTGAGGCAGTCCGGATTTTCTTGGCCTATGCAACTCACAAAAACATCACTGTATATCAGATGGACATCAAGACGGCATTCTTGAAAGGAACTCTGAAAGAAGAAGTGTATGTGAGTCAGCAAGAAGGATTCATTGACAACGAACATCCAGACTATGTCTACAAGCTAAAGAAAGCAATCTATGGTTTAAAACAAGCTCCAAAAGCGTGGTATGACGAACTATCATCGTTCCTGATCCAAAACAATTTCACCAAAGAAACTGTTAATTCTACCTTGTTTACAAGAAAATACAAAAATGACATTTTGATTGTTCAGATTTATGTGGACAACATTATTTATGGGTCCACTAATCAGAAATATTCAAAACCATTTTAAAAATCTCATGAAAAGTAAATTTGAAATGTCCATGATGGGGGAACTTAAATTCTTTCTTTGTTTACAAATACTCCAATCCCCTCGTGGTATTTTTATTAATCAAGCTAAATATACAATTGAGATTTTGAAAAAACATGGTATAGAAAATTGTGACTCTGTTGGTACACCAATGGTCACTTCACCAAAAATCGGTGCTGATTTATTTGGGAAACTCATCGATCCAAAGATATATCGGAGCATGATTGGTTCTTTCATGTACCTTACTGCTAGTCGACCCGATATTCATTTTGATGTTTGCTTAGTAGCACGGTTTCAGGCAAGGCCTACCGAACTTCACCTCCAAGGGGCCAAACGGATCTCTCGGTACCTACAAAGAACCATTAACATGGGACTTTGGTATACAAAGGATTCCGATTTTAAACTAATAGCATTTTCAGATGCCAAACATGCAGGTTGCCAAGTTACAGCAAAAAGTACATCAGGTGGAGCACAATTTTTGGGTGAAAAGCTAGTAGGCTGGTCATCAAGAAAATAAGATTGTACTGCATTATCAACCGCAGAAGCCGAGTATGTGTCTCTATCTGCGTGTTGTGCCCAAGTTCAATGGATGAGGACACAACTCACAGATTATGGCTTTGCTTTCGATAGAATACCTTTGTATTGTGATTCGAAAAGTGCCATAGCCATCTCATGCAATCCAGTACAACACTCGAAGACCAAGCATATTAGAGTCCACTATCACTTCATCAAAGAACACATAGAAGAGGGTACTGTTAAATTATTCTTCGTGAAGACAGATTACCAACTCACCGATCTATTTACTAAAGCCCTTTCAAAAGAAAGGTTTGACGATTTAGTTCGACGAATTGGCATGCGAAGCCTAACTCCTGAGGAGCTAGAACGTCTTCTCGAATCTTCTTGAAAAATATTTTCAAAATAGCTTCGCTGTAAATATTTTTTGAAAAACAAAATACAAAATTGAAAATCCAACAAAATCAAAATATAAAAATAGAAAATTTTCAAAAATACAAAAACAATATAAAATCAAAAAATTAAAAATATTCTTCTCAAGACATGTCTCTCATATAATCGATATTCTGTACGTATCTAGAAATGTCATTTAAAAATGATACGGACATGTACAGATGCTTGAGCGAGAGTTCTCTAAAAAGTTTTCTAAAACATGTCGTTTCTCAAAATTTCTTCACTATGGCTTTCGTATACTTCAGTATGAAACCCGAGCTACACTGATGACTTCTGATTATTTCAGATCAGGACTCGTAATTTTAAAGACGAAATAAAGAATGCTTGAGCACATGATCAAGATTTTTCAAAAGATTTTTCAAAATCTTTCAAATTATTCTGTGCTCAAGATAACTCCCTCCAAATCCTTAAAATTGATTTTAAACTCTATGTTTAAAAACATGCTTTCTTTAAGGGGGAGTATAAAAATCAAAATAAAAAATGTTCCGAATTCATGCTAAAACAAATCCGTCTATCTCTCTAAAAAGCTTTTCTTTTAATCAGTTGATATCAAAAATATCACGACATGCTATTTTTTAGGGGGAGAAGAAGTGATCAAAAATGTTTAAAGATCGTAGTTGAATCTCAAAAGAGATCGACTCAGATTTTACCCTCGAATAGACGAAAGTTAAATTTTATTTATCAAAAAGACTTGTCCTGGACGGGTAATAATTTCAAGCTGGTCTATCCAGTGATATAAACGTGTTTCGCAAAGGACTTGTCTGAGTAGAATATACCAATTCGAGAGATTCTCTTTGAATATGACCAGGACGGGTAATAGTTTCAAGCTAGTCTAACTAGTGATGTAAACGTGTCTCGCAACGGTCATATTCACTGAAAATCAATCAATTCAAAAAGTGAGAACTCTACCCAACATGTGCAAACATATCTTAAAAACGCATAAGCACATGTGAAGGGGGAGTATTTCAGAAAATGCAAAACTCTCGAAGTGTTAACAAAATGTGTTTTATTCATAAACACTTTGAGAGATTTTCACAAAAGGTTTTATGGCATGTGATCAATAAATCTAGGATAATCATGGAGTAATAAGCTGATTATGGTTAGGTTATGTCCTATGATCCGCCAGAGCCGGAGGGATCTACCCAAGGACAATTCCAATAGAATAGAATTAGAAGTCCTTAGGTATGATTGAAAAAAGGAGTAAATGAGAAAGGAGAAAGAAGGGGTTGAAGAATTAAAAAGAAAGGATTATGAACGGGTGAAAAGAAATAGCCCTCCATGAAAACTTAGGGTAGAAATCGGGTCAATACATCTGCTATCGGTTATCACAAAGATGATACCGGTATTGAAGACAAGACATCAATTACCCAGTGACACGCTGCACAACCCCTCCTAGCCACTCAGGTATCTCTTAAAAGATATTTGTTTCATTTCTCACGGAGAACCTTGCATAATCTATCGGCCTCTCACTCCGAGATGTGTTGATATTGAAAAGGTGGCACTCTGCTCCATGCCTCCGACGACTAAAATCAAAACGCACATAATCGAGTCAAGAGCCATGAGATTCATTAAAAGATCTCTTAGGATACACTTCCAATATAATACACTTGTGTTTGCCAAAAAGGGCACAAGGTGTACAAGAGTCTTAATGAGATCTATGGATCTTGCCTTATATCATGATGGTTATTTTCTTCAAACGGTCTACAGTCATGAAGTGATACTCCGGTATACTTCAGCGGCTCACCTGAATCGTTGATACACTTCTGTGTATCTGAGTTAGCTCTCTCGGGGTCATCCGGTTCAGGAACGGCCTTGGCAAGGATTAGAGAAAGTTTTCACACTATGCTGTTAACGATCTCGAAGTCCGAACCTGTAAGTGTTGGATGCTTTATTACTAACTGTTTTATGCAGGTACTGAGGAAAGACCATTTACCATCATCATATATTTCAACATCTACATCTCCTCATACTCATGCTTATAAAGTTCATCCTCAACAAACTTAAGTGAAGAACGTTCAAGACAAAGAAATCAAGTTAAAGACAATGAGTTACATCAAAGTCAAAGGGCTAATCAAGAAATAAAGAACTAATTCATGAATCAAGTGTGGAAGACACAAATATGAAGTTCAAAGTATTATCAAGAAGTATGAGTATGTTGGAAGAATCGAGACGGCAAACCTGTAAAGATGTTGATCAAAGGCAAGAAAGATCAAATGACGTTAATTTGAAGATCACAAAGCATGAAAGAACAATGAATCAAGACTATTCTATGACGACACACAAAGTTCAAGAACAAGAAGACTAAAGACCAAATCACATGGAGCATCTTTTGAATGACCATCCCTTAGGGGAGATTGTTAGCTTTAATAGAAAGTGATGGTCATTTACATATTTATAACTTTGTAACGTGTCATAGAAAATATAGTAGAATAGTCAAGGGGCTCGTGGACTTAGCTAATAGGTTGAAAGTTATGTAAAAGATAATTCAATCCAAGTCTATAACGAGTCCATAGCAAGCCCATAAGACTCATTTGTATTGAACTTTAAAAGCCACACTCCTCCTCATTTGGAGTGTGTGCTTGAGTGTGTAGTGTGTGTTTTATTAATAAAGTTTCTCTTTCTAGTTTCTCTCTCTAGAATCTAACGCCACACTTATATCTCTTGCACCATTCGAGCTTAAAGATTAGTGTGATAAGTTAGATCTAAGGTCCTACAATTATATTGATAATGATTTAAGTATTTCTTGGATAGATTGGTGTTGCAATCGGAGTGTTCTTTGTATTCAATATTAAACTTTTATTAATTTGTCCATGCTATAACTAGCATGTGTTTTTAATAAATCTTCGTTGTTCAAAAAAAATGTAGTTATATAATTAAGTGTTTGCTACGAAAAGTTGAAAGTTACAAGTCTTTCTATCCACCAAAATCTTGATTATCTGATCTCTAAACTTTCATATTTTTTATATGATGTTCATCCTTTCATATGGTATTTACATCGTGTTTATTCCAACAATGCGATCATTTCTAAGATTTGGCTACAATAAAGGTTGACTAACAAAACCCCTCCTCTTCCTCTGACGATTTCGGCGACTCCTCCAAAACCTTTTCACTTCGATCTTTTCTACTATAATCCTATAATCGATTGTTTATCTCCTATTCGTACTCTTGATTCTACTGCGCATGTAACCGATCCTAGGGTCTTTTACATGCCAATTTAATCGTTAGTTTGTTTAGAGCTTCAATCAACTATTAGGGTTAGGGTTTTTAAACGTTCCTGTATTTTTTGAACGCTGAAATCTCATCTTTGTGATTACTTAATTTACATTATCATTATTTGGTGTCCTTTTTCTGAATGATCTGGTGTTTCAAACGTAACCCTAATTAGGGTTTTGTGGCTGATCGTATTTGTGTCATGTTCTCCTTCATCAGTTGTTTATTGGGTATTTTGGGTGCATTGGTGTGTGAGGTCTGCATGGTTTAAACATGAAAACAAGGCTTTCTTGCCTCGGGAGGAAGGCGTAGAAATCATTGGAAAAAGGATACGGATGGGACTAGCTCGACTTCTCCTAGTGGTGTGGATATTCCTAATGCTATGACTCAGAATCTGTTTGCAATGGATGAGTCAAGTGTGAGATCAGTTGAGGGAGGGACATTGAAGAATAACAATCCTGTTAGTCAAATGATGAGGACACAATGTAGCTTTAGATGCAAAGATTGGAAACTTAGAAAATGAAATGTTGGAAGGTAAATTAATGTTATTGGGTGAAGATGGGCAACCATTAAAATCTAGAAGGAGTTTTGACCACGCACACATTGATATGTCTACAGATGATTCTCAAGGTTTTAAACAAGGAAACAATACATCTCACATTGGGTTGGAAGTTGATATTGATCTGACGACTAAGTTAGCTTGTAAAAGTTTTGAAGAGACCATGCAAACTGCTACATCCAATATTAATAATCCTTCATTCACTACGATTGTTAATGCTGAAACGTTTACAAGCAATGTTAATTTTTGTCTTCTTGAAACAAGTGAAACGTCTACGATTGTTAATACATTAACTGCTACTTCATTGGCGAAAGGGTGGTGTGTCCTGTGGAGCAACACTTTGCTCGAACTATGTGGGCTAAGTATGGTCTCCAACATATCATGATGAACTCGCAAGATTTCTTTTTCTTATAATCATCAACGAAAGAGAAGATGGAGGTTGAACTTCTAAACGACCCTTGGATGATTCGTACAGTTCCGATTATTCTTAAAACTTGGTCAACTAGTGTGTGTTTATCAAAAGATGATTTGAGAAGGATCCCGGTTTGGGTTAAACTACATGATGTCCATATGGCAGCGTACACATGTGACGGTTTTAGTATGACTGCATCGAAACTGGGCACGCCCATGCTTCGAGGCTCATATACAAAAACAATGTATGAGGATTCGTGGGGTAGAAATAGCTATGCTCATGCACTTATCGGGTTAAATGCTGAAATTGATTTCAAAGATCGTTTGGTGCCTGTTGTCCCTTTGTTAGACCAACCTGGTTACGCTCGAATGACCATTAGAGTCGAGTACGAGTGGATACCACCGAGACGTGATGAACTCAAATAAGTACATTTTATTACTGTCATTTATCCTATTTATTTGACTTGTTTTATTATATTATCTGTGAGAATTGATACTTAATCGTTTACTTTTGTAATTCTCAGTTAAAAACAAGCATTTGGTGAAACTTGGCGATTTTGGACTGATTATGGAGCAAAACAAGCAAGAAGATAAGAGTCTACTGAAATGTACAAGATCAAGACATTCTGCTCCAGATACGCCGCATCTTGCTTATTACATACGGCGCATCACTATCAAGATTTCACAAGATACGATCCAAGACAGCAAGGACATGCGCCGCATCTGAGAATGGAGTTACGCCGCATCTTCTGGCGGTGTACGAATATTCCTGAATATATTAATCATGGACCCCACGCGAAGTTAAGTCAATGCGCCGCATCTACTTATTAGATGCGCCGCATCTTACCCTCAGACAGAAACTATAAACACCCCAAGACCAGACGAATTTCGGGGACATAATATATACGAGGTACGAAGACCACAGAAACCTAAGGCCGAATTCAGACGATTAGGCAGCACAAGACACACCCGAACGAAGATACAAGAGCTGTAAGAAGGTCCTGCATGTATTTAATTCATTAAGTAGTTTTGTTTTATTGTGTTAGTAAACTTTAATTCATCAGGATTGGTGGCTTGTGTAATGCGACGAGAAAGATTGCACTCCCTTAAAACTGCTTTCCCATCAATTAAAGTTTATATGTTGATGTCTTTGGTTACTACTTATTAGTGCATTGATAACCTCTGTGTTTATTAGTGGCCTGCGCATTTGACTACGGAAGAGAATGTGGCTCCCACGGTTGTTACTAAATTGATCACTTAGGAATAACTTTTAGACATAAGTAATCAATAAGGGTTTACTCGCCGATAAGATTAGGGCCAACGAGAAAGGGTTAATTACATACACTTCATATAAAACTATCAATAAAGCAAGTAACAATCTACTTAATCATCAGGACAGGTCTTCTTATTGTCTCGAGTATTTATCTGTGTACGTGCATGCCTATCGCTGATTCGTGCTCATTAGTTTAGTTTATTATTTAATTGCAACCAAAACGTGCCAGTCTCTCAGGCTGAACCCCCCTTGCGTTAGATTAGGTTGTTGATGCGTGGGTTTTGCAACCTTACAACAGGTTTTACCTCTCGAGGGATCTCAAGAGGCTTACAACCCCACCAGGCAGTGTACCTGACCGATGTAGTATAGTGTAGTGGTAAGTACGGGGGATTGATCGTTCTCCACAGGGAATAGTGTTCGTTAGGTGTGAAAGGCTACTCTAATTAGGTCTAAGGGTTGAGGAAGATTCTTTTTATGTTTTTATAGTTTTTATGAAAGCAAGTAAAATCTCGGGTTTTGAAGGAGTGGGCGGAATTAGTTGCTAGTCAACTAACCCAAATTACTACAAATGCAAATAAAATAAAATAACAAAAATGAAAAGTGGTGAGAAACTTATGTGTAGAGAAATGTGTTTACTTAGATTTCCTTACTCCCTAACTATCTTTTACCGGTTAATTAGTGTGTATTAGTCGCGTGGATGACGGGTGTATTCCTTAATACCATTCGTGGGGTGGCGTACTTACTTCCCCAAACTCTACAAGCTCCTACTTCACTCCTATGTCGAGCCGGCTAGGAAGCTCCTAACATGGGATCACTAGAATTCGCTTGTGCATTAAATACAACCATAAAAACCTTTAGTACGCGTTTGGTTCATGTTTCTTAAGACGTTCAAGCAAGTTACCGAATAGGAAGTTAGCCAGTTTTCTTAAGCCTAACATAGATAAACAATCATCCAATACAACTAATAACACACTAACAACCAATAATCAATAGCTAGGTTTCATTAGATCTAAGCAAACACAAGATAAAATTAGCCTAACATGTTAAACAAAAGACAAGCATAAGATAGAATCAAACAACACATAGACATATTGAATGATTAATTGATAACTTATCTTTCAATGAAACATGGAAGATCTCAAGGCAAAAAGCCCTGAAAAAGTAGCTAAAATCGTCTTAGGGTTTTATCCCAAAATTCCACACACTAAGCTCTCCTTAATGACAAAAAATTAGAAAACTATATATAGACTTTGACATCTGACGGCGTCACCTTATGCATTGTGACGCCGTCACCTCGCCGCTTTTAGGGTTCCCGGATGACCATCTTGACGCCGTCCCTCTTTAGCTCTACCAAAATCCATTCTGGCTTATCAAGGCTTGACGCCGTCGGATCAAGAACGTGACGCCGTCCCCTTATGATTTAAGCCGTGACGCCCTTGATTTAGTTAAAGCGTGACGCCGTCAGAATTCTTATGCAAACTCACTGGCCCGTCATGAGTAAATTTCACATCCAACTTTTCTTGTCAAGGCATGACGCCGTCCCATGTTAATTGTGACGCCGTCAAGAGTAACTTTTAGCCGATTCTTGAGACTTTGCCGTTTTCTTCACTTTAATGCTCCAAAAACGTCCAAAATGCCTCCTTTTCCAGATTTCTCCTCAAAAGTACCTAAAATGACAAAAGGAACGATTTAGGGCAATATTTGATCAAATAAATACGATTTAAGGCTTAAATGACCCCTTAAAAGCGGTACACTTTTCGCCTCATCAAATACCCTTACACTTGAGATTTGCTTGTCCTCAAGCAAATGCGCTTTTATTCTAATCAAAATACAAGTTAGGGGTCATTTAATGCAAACATAAAAGTAATTACAACAAATAATCGTTCCACTTCAATCATAATAAACACGGAGATTACATACTAGCACCTCACAAGTAGTGTTTAGATACTCACATCTCTCAAGTGTCATCAAAATAAATCTCATAAATGAAAACGGAAAATATCTCTCACTACCTGTCATAGCAAATAGATTACCATAGGCTTGGGAAAGGATCGAAAACCTCCTCCACTAGGCGTAAGCACCTAAGATAAACTATCAAAGAGGGCTTTTAAATGGGTTATAACGTTAGGTGTAGGGAAAAGGAAAACACGGTTTTGTTGGATAAAGGATATTTTACTGGTGGCGAGTTAAAGATCTTGATTAATTACATGTACTATACAATGTTGCTAAGCCAAGACTAGACTCGAACTAAAGCTAGAAACAAAATAACATAAACATAAAATAAACATAAAATAAAACGGGATGGTAGTCCGTATGTTTTTTTCTATTTTTCTTTTTCTCATTTTTTTGTATTTTTCTTGATTTTTTCGATTTTTTTTTTTTTTTTTTTTTTTTTTTTTTTTTTTTGCATACACTTTTACCCTACCATCCAAAATAATACATCATAGGGGCGTTGCATCCCCTTACACTTGAACTTTTACATAACTTTACAAATAACTATTCTAATTACTCGAATTAAGATAATTGAAAAACTTGGAGTACTTTTAAAATTATTTAGCACATATGGGGGTAATAAATGATGTTCTTCCCCATTACTCCATTACACTAGTACTTTACCCATGAGTCCCAATCGTCCCAAAACAATATGTACAAGGATATGACTCGACTTAGCAACCATGTAATCAACTAGATAATTAACTTGGGTTTAAACAAATGTTGTCACAATAATGCACTAAAAATGAGTGCATACAAGGTAGGCTAAGGCGATTTGGGTGTACATTTTAGTGGGGTGTAAACAAATTCTTCCTTTAAGTAAAATGCTTAAAGGTCGAAACGAAAAGATAGGCTCTGAAGGGTGTACTAGGGGTATCGTGTACTAAAAATGAGTACAACGCAAAGGGTGTGGGAGAATTACTTGACCAATGTAGCCAACGTAATTATAACAAAAACACAGGTGTAAAACAATGGGTTAATCCTAATGCCTCTTATCATGTAGTAAATCTAACTACACGAATGTAGTCTCACTTGTGGCCTCGGAATGGTCCTAACGCAAGTTCTAGAATCTAAGTGCTACCGGTACACACATCATAGCATAAATGCTTTTCCTACCAATTCTAGGGGCGAACCTCACATATTTGGGGGTGGAAAATTTTTTAGTGGTACGGTTTTTTGTGCTAGTCATATAACTCCTATCCATGAGACGCTCATTAAGATCAAAGTTTCACTCCTACATGTTGTAAAAAATTTTAAATTTGGCACTAAAATTACCTTAACAAGTATTTCTCTCAGTTTTATTACACATCTACCATCAAACAAACAAAAATCAAGCGCAATTGTATTCTCAAAAATCGTACTTTTACCCTCCCCTTACACTTAAGATGAACATTGTCCCCAATGTTCAAATGACAAATGTAAAAGCATAAAGTAAAAGAATGAAATCAAATACTCCCCTGATTCGCTCGTTGGATAATGAAATTACACGGTTAAATCTTCCTCCAAAGAGAATGTTAAAGCTCCATGACTAATGCATCGCCATAAGCTTGATTCAAAACATTTCCTTGTCCAAAATAACCTGTTGAACCTGAGAAAACAAACACGAAAACCTGCATAACATCGGCGGGATAAAATCTATATATAAGGATATAATGCTTGTGGAATGATAACTTTGCAGATTCCTGGAGATTATAAGTTGGAGATTTTAATAAAAACTTTTTACGAAAACAAAATTTTCAAAAATTTCTGGAAATTAAATCTGACGCCGTCAGGTTATAAACCTTGACGCCGTCAGAAATGACCTGACAAAAATTTTCATTTTAAGTTTCCAGAAAATTTCTGGAAAAACCTTTACCTTACTTCCTGGAAATCCTGCAAAACATCATTATGACTCGATACAAGCATTTGACTCAAACAAATACGAATATGTATGCTAACTTATTATTATTATGATTCATGTTCATTTGTGTTCTAATAAACCGATTTAGATTTCCCTTACACTTATCTTTTGCAAAATACCTTTATATGTAGTTAAGACGAAGTTAAAAACAACATAAAGCATTTTCACAAATTAGTTTTGAACATGAATCAATAAGAATAAAAATTAAACACACATACGGAAACAAATAAAAACAAACAAACAAACAAATAAACACACAAAGCAAATAAAGCTTGGGCTGCCTCCCAAGAGCGCTTGTTTTTGTTCGAGTCACGAGCCTGACTCTACCCTTATTTAATGGATAAAGGAGAGGTTTTCCCTACACTTAGGATTAAGTGCGGGTGATAGTAGCGATACACACCAGCTCGGTAGGAGTATGCCACGTGAGGAAAGAGTGGTGGATGAATTATATGCTCAAAGGGGTGTGCTCCTTTCATCATAACCTTGCCTAGTTCACTTTGGTCAATGGGTGATTTTGAGTTTCCTCCTAAAAAGGGATCATCTTCTATCAACTTCGAGAGACTCCTAGTTGGGAATCCATCTTGACCTAATAAACCCGGTTTAAACCCATAATGTTTCTTGCGGTCAATCATGAATGGGTGATGTAAGTATGTAAGGTCATGGTTCACTCCTATGTTAGCTTCCTCTCTACAAGGCCTAGAGTCTACTTCCTTAATCTTAACATTACCCGGACTACATGGTTTGATGGGTGGATCGGGACCTAATTCAATTCCTAAGTTCACATCTAAGGATGGAAGATTAGGTAACGGTTTTGGTTTAGGCTCCGGTTCATCAAAACTAGGAACTTCCCTAGAACTAAGAGTAAGGTTATCATTATGAGTATTCAAACCTATATGCTCTAGTGGTGCTTGGTCCAAGGGTTCTACCTCAATTGGGGTTCCTAAAGTCTCTTCTACTTCTTCTGAATAAGTCACGGGCGGTGTGTATGCCTCAAATGATGGTAGGACTTGTGGGGTATTTGGCGGGCTTGGATTTTCTACTTTATCATCCATCTTATCAAGATCACCTATATCCTCAACATGTGTTTCATTATAATCCAACCCTAACATTTTCCCAAGTATCTCAAGTGCTTCTCTAGGCATCTTAACTTCTATATCCGAATCATAAGGATCATCCTCAATATTATGACTGCTATATTCAAATTGCCCAAAAGATTCATCATGTGTTTCTTGAGATTCATCATCATCGATCATAAAACCTAGGTCTTTTTGATCAATGTGATCATGTTTGGCTAAATCCTCCATCACATCAAGGTCACCTATGTGTTTGTTTTGTACTATGGCATTACATGACAACCACTTAGGTATCTCAACACTAACATATTCATCCCCAAACAAACTTGTTTCATGATCCTCGAATTTTGTGGTCAATTGACTTGTACTAACGTTTGTTGGGTTGTCTACTATATAATAATATTGGGCACACTCTTCAATAGCTTCCCATGCTTTCTCAGCACTTAATTCCCTAATATCCCTGCCGGCAATATGGTAAATGTACCTTTGGGCTTGTCGGTCGACATGATTGTAAAAGAATTGAGTTAGGGACCAAAAATCGAAGTTATGATGAGGGACTTTTTGGAGTAAATATTTAAAACGAGTCCATGCATCATAGAGAGGTTCATCTTTATGTTGTTTAAACATCAAGATGTCATATGGAGTGGGTGAATTACGTGGTTGGTAGTATGGTGGATTCGCGTTCTCCATAATGGTGAACGGAAGAGTCAATGGAAATTACGAACAAACACACAAAGAAATAAGATAGACTAAAGAAAACCTAGAAAAATAAAATAAAAATCTCACTAGAAAGGAATCTAGTGAGTAGACTTAATAGAAATAAAAATTCAACCTAAACAATAACTATTCCCCGGCAACGGCGCCAAAAACTTGATGCGTGGGTTTTGCAACCTTACAACAGGTTTTACCTCTCGAGGGATCTCAAGAGGCTTACAACCCCACCAGGCAGTGTACCTGACCGATGTAGTATAGTGTAGTGGTAAGTACGGGGGATTGATCGTTCTCCACAGGGAATAGTGTTCGTTAGGTGTGAAAGGCTACTCTAATTAGGTCTAAGGGTTGAGGAAGATTCTTTTTATGTTTTTATAGTTTTTATGAAAGCAAGTAAAATCTCGGGTTTTGAAGGAGTGGGCGGAATTAGTTGCTAGTCAACTAACCCAAATTACTACAAATGCAAATAAAATAAAATAACAAAAATGAAAAGTGGTGAGAAACTTATGTGTAGAGAAATGTGTTTACTTAGATTTCCTTACTCCCTAACTATCTTTTACCGGTTAATTAGTGTGTATTAGTCGCGTGGATGACGGGTGTATTCCTTAATACCATTCGTGGGGTGGCGTACTTACTTCCCCAAACTCTACAAGCTCCTACTTCACTCCTATGTCGAGCCGGCTAGGAAGCTCCTAACATGGGATCACTAGAATTCGCTTGTGCATTAAATACAACCATAAAAACCTTTAGTACGCGTTTGGTTCATGTTTCTTAAGACGTTCAAGCAAGTTACCGAATAGGAAGTTAGCCAGTTTTCTTAAGCCTAACATAGATAAACAATCATCCAATACAACTAATAACACACTAACAACCAATAATCAATAGCTAGGTTTCATTAGATCTAAGCAAACACAAGATAAAATTAGCCTAACATGTTAAACAAAAGACAAGCATAAGATAGAATCAAACAACACATAGACATATTGAATGATTAATTGATAACTTATCTTTCAATGAAACATGGAAGATCTCAAGGCAAAAAGCCCTGAAAAAGTAGCTAAAATCGTCTTAGGGTTTTATCCCAAAATTCCACACACTAAGCTCTCCTTAATGACAAAAAATTAGAAAACTATATATAGACTTTGACATCTGACGGCGTCACCTTATGCATTGTGACGCCGTCACCTCGCCGCTTTTAGGGTTCCCGGATGACCATCTTGACGCCGTCCCTCTTTAGCTCTACCAAAATCCATTCTGGCTTATCAAGGCTTGACGCCGTCGGATCAAGAACGTGACGCCGTCCCCTTATGATTTAAGCCGTGACGCCCTTGATTTAGTTAAAGCGTGACGCCGTCAGAATTCTTATGCAAACTCACTGGCCCGTCATGAGTAAATTTCACATCCAACTTTTCTTGTCAAGGCATGACGCCGTCCCATGTTAATTGTGACGCCGTCAAGAGTAACTTTTAGCCGATTCTTGAGACTTTGCCGTTTTCTTCACTTTAATGCTCCAAAAACGTCCAAAATGCCTCCTTTTCCAGATTTCTCCTCAAAAGTACCTAAAATGACAAAAGGAACGATTTAGGGCAATATTTGATCAAATAAATACGATTTAAGGCTTAAATGACCCCTTAAAAGCGGTACACTTTTCGCCTCATCAGTTGTATACCTAACTTACAATATTAAAATACTGATTAGAATGACTAGATAATACGTTCCACTCTTAGTGATCGACACTCTACTTACCATTATATTCATACTGACCGGGTACACTGCTCCTTAAGTGTGTGTGTTATTGATAAGTCGGCTAAATATAAATTTAAAACTTGAGTAGGCATTAATACTGCTAAACCTCAACGACACATCACGCGCATCAAGTTTTTGGCGCCGCTGCCGGGGAGTGAATTGTTATTATCTGTTAATTTGATTAGTATTTTAATTAGGTTTTTCTTTTTAATTTTTAATCTAACCGCTAACTCTGTTGTATATTAGTTAAATTGCATTCATTGTATTATTTTGCATATTTTCTATTTTTGTGTGTTTTTTATTTGTGTTTATTTTGGTTTGTTTTTATTTGTTTTTATTTTTCGTATTTTCTGCATACTGCTATCGTTGTACTGAGCTTATTCAAACGATACGGCGCATCTATTTTCATAGATACGGCGTATTGCGTTTAATTTTTATAAAATACAACGCGTTTAATTAATTCGATACGACGCATCTTTCCCCAAGATACGGCGTATCTGTTTTTTTAATAAAATTTTTTTCTAAACGTTAACGCCATACGACGCATCTGCTTTAGCAGATACGGCGTATCTATCATTTTAATTAAAAACAGTTTTCGAATTATTAAACAGATACGACGCATCGATCTCTGTCGATACGGCGTATCTTCTGAATCAAAAATCTTGTATTTTGAAACGTAACGAAAATACGACGCATTAACTTTTGTTAATACGACGCATTTAATTTTAAATAAATATCGATTTTTGATAATTAAAACTGATACGGCGCATTCTACTTTATAAGCGGCGTATCTGCTTTCTGAATAAAAGTCTGATTAAATTTTAACGATTATAAGATACGGCGTATCCAACTTTTTGGATACGGCGCATCATCTGCAGATATCAGTTATTTTTATTCTTATATCCGTTTCTATATTCATTAATTTCTCTTCTAGCGAACAAATCCTACTGAAGATTTTACCTATGATGACAGGTTTTGCTATGGAAGACATGTCAGTGAACGGATATCTTGCTAAGGAACTCTTGCTTTCGAATTCATTCGATGTGAAAGTTTTTGATGATGTCAACTTCAATGTGCTCATGATTGAGGCCGATTTATTTTCTTGGGAAACCCCTCTTGAAGCTACTTATAAGGAATTTAAACGCTTATGCAATATTGAAGATGGGATATTCTCTTATGATTTACTAATGAGCTACACTGAAGATGAATTGCTACTCTTATGGCCCATCATTGAATCTAAAGGATTGACTTGGACTATTATCGAAGAGAATGATGGGAATTTCCAAATTGAATACATAAACTCAAGCAATAAAAGCCGTGGTGGAGGCAATACCCAACCTATACAAATCTCTTACATGCCTTATTCCGAACAGTACTGGGGATTAAATGAGAACTATCTGGACGATGAAAGAATTTATGCTGTGGCGGAGTTACTATTTCATGGCAGGTTGGTAAGGTTGATGGACATCTCCCTCGAAGAATGGCTTGAACTTAAATACGGTAATCCTAAATTTGCTCCTGTGAATGAAATCAAATGAATTGTGACCTCATGGTTGACACGGAGTTTTAGGGAACAATTCAATGAGTTCATGGAGATAAGGAGGAAAATGATTGGTAAAGCTTGCTTTGACGTTGACCACGATCCTAACAATGTTGATTTTTCAGATTGGTTGGCTAGTAAGTTCAATAACCATAAGAGTATGGATCGAGCTACTAAAGATGCGTTATGGGTATATTGGATGAGAGGGGAAGATGAAGAAGTAGAGAGCGACTATGGGTCGTCACTTAATGATTCAACAATCAATGAGGGCATTGAAGAATTATTCAGCATAGACATTGATATGTTCAATTATGAGACACCTTTGTGCAAACAATTCAAAGAATTTAATTACCTTCTTCAAGTCGACGATGACGTGCTAACTGGAGATCTACCAGGATTCAAAACTTATAATGATTTCAAAAACACCTGGTACTACAAATGGAATGACCAAATACCATGGGTTTGGGATAAACCATGGGAATTTGAGCACCTTAATCACACTTGTACACCTTTCGTTTTCAAGGATGGGAGTAGTGTATGGCCGACCTGTGATTATAAGAATGATGAAACCTGTAATGGGGGAAGTATAATCGGAATGAAACGAGTTGGAAACGATGTGACCTTTGAAGACTATGAGTGGTATGAAAATGTTGAAGACTGCCCATAAAAAGCGGAGGCTTTGCAAGAAAAGGGTAGAATCGAATACTTGAAAGAGCTAAAGGGAACAAAGAATACTACTTTCTGGGAATGGGTGCATGATCAATTTGATGATTACACGAAGCTTAGTCGACGGTTACAATGGGAATTGGAAAGAGAGTGGGAGGCAATTCAAGATGATGATAACAATGAGTCATTAATTGATGAACTTGATGACTATTTGATTAAGGATCCTTATTTTAAGTTTGTTGATAAAGACGAAGAAGAATTCATCAAAAGAAAGTGTCAACTACTTGGGATCCCTTATAATCAGCCACCCATGATTATTTCTGAAAAAATTAAAGTCATTAAATACTCTTTGGGACCAGATGAGGAATATGTTGCGACGAAGACCAAGAGTTATACTAGATTAAGTCGAACGGAAGAAAATGTTGCGGAGCTATACGGGAACATCTTTCGGATGAAAGAAGAAGGATGGACCGTGACAAGGACTAAATGAGGAGCTGAACGTGAGTCTAACTTGAAGACTCTGGAATAAAGACAAGTGCTGACCGGGAGACAACCCAGAAAATTTTTATTATTCTGTTCTGTGTCGAGTCAGTCAGGCCCGTAGAGGATACGGCGCATCTCAATCCCAAGATGCGACGCATCTCCTGCACTGGTCATATCTTACTTTATTTTCTGCATTTTTTATTTTCGACTTTAAAACTTTTTATCAGTTTATTTTAATGTGGCGCATCCCTGGTTAAGGATGCGACGCATCTTCTATTCTGATTCGTATTTATTCCAGGCTCGATACGGCGTATCTTCTTCCATAAGATACGGCGCATCGATTAACCTGATGATTTTCATTTTAATTTTTAAGTTTTATTTTTACTAACTACTAATGTATTATGCAAGTTTGAACCTTCTTAATTTAGGTGTGTTAAAGTCTTGGTGGTATTATAGATTCCTGCATTTCCTGTGGATACATCAAATATGAAGCTTAAACGTTCTCATCCACAAGAAAGTTGATTTTTGCTCTTATACAAATAATGGAGGATCATACCGAGTGATAACGCCTAAATCTAACATGTTTTTGTTAGCGTTATTGGTAGTTTTTTATATGTTTTGTGGTTATATTTATATGCTTTTGTTACTAAATCGTACCAAAGTGTGTTTGCAAAGCATTTGTAGCCAAAGACAGGAAAATGGATGGAAAAGATGCAAAAATGAAGAAAAAGGAAGTATTTGAGATTTCATGTGAATCTTGTGTCAAGTTCCGCTTCGTAAGGTACTTCAAGGAGTTAAAGTCCAAGTAGTCAAGTTCATAAGCTTTAGGATAAAGAGAAAGACCGAAGAATCAAGAGCTACGTCCGAGAAACAAGTCATACGCAAAAGATCAAGAAAAAGGTTCAGCAGCCATCACCATCCGATCGGTCGCCGCCCGCAACCGATCCGGATGGAGTGAAAGTGGATTTACCGAGAAGACCAACCGATCGGTAGACCATTCCATCCGATCGGTTGGAAGTCGCTGTTTTACCCAAGACTTCTTTATTAAGGATTGTGACTTTATAACTCCGGTTCTAGGCCCTTCTTGTCATTATTCTAACCATTCAATACTACTTGGAGGGCAAGAGAAGCATTTATGCACTTAGACCCTTGGTTGGAGCAATTTATGGAACCATTAGTTGAGTATTTATATACCAATCAATTTAGAAAGATATATACATGCTAAACAAGTGCTAGGAGAGAACCATTCACAGAAGAAACTCAAGAAATTCGTCCATAAGTCCAGGAGAAGGGAGAAAGTCGAATTTACCATTTTCATTGCTTGTGGAATCATTGTCTTTCACTTGTAATCTTATTTCCAAATCATTGTAAGACTTTCAATCATGGTTTCTAATGTTCAAATTATTGAGTTTACATTTATGTTTGCTATGAGTGGCTAGTGCCTTTGTGCACTTGCTTAGATGATGTGTATTATTCATTGATTTGCATATGATTGTGATAACATGTTTTAATTCAATTTCAAGTCAATTCTAAGAACCAATTGTGATAAAGTTTCATAGTGACATTTGGGAAATCAAGTTTAACTAGTGCTAGTAATCTTGAGGGTTGAAAGAACTATTGTTATTCCACTAGTTATAATCATTTGTCTATGAATGATTGTTGTCTACCACTATTCTTGATTAACCAAAGGAACCTAATTGTGATTGTAATGAAAAAGCTTTTGTCTATCAAAACGGATTGATTGTAAACCACTTTAAAGGTCGAAAGATTAATAGTTTGCTTTCAATTGTGACCTTTTGTCTATAATTGGTTACCTTTTGTATTGACCATTTCCTAAGCTTGTTTGATTAGACAAAAGATTGTTTTTGTGTTTGAGGAACACCAACTCATGAACCTTGAATTGATCTTGAATTGATTGGTTAATCGTAATGCTTGTTTTTATAAACCAAAATCTTGACGAAGGTTTAATTTGTAGGAACAATAGATTAGTGTCAAAACTAATTATCACAACCAACATGTTTTCCAAAGTTATCACAATCATATTAGTCAATTGGAGTACACTAGTCTAAGCAAGTGTAGTTTTTAATCATTTGAATTTTCATTATATCATTACTGCTTATTTGAGATTGTTGCTTTTAACTTGCAATTCGATTCACTACACAAATCCCTGCGAACGATCCCGACTTACCATCAAAATCTTGCTACAACGGACGAGTATACTTGCTCGTATGTGTTGTTATTAGATTCGGTAATTCACCCTTTATAAATTTAAAACTTGCACCGAACCGGGCACATCAAGTTTTTGGCGCCGTTGCCGGGGATTTTGATCGTGTTTCTGTAAGTTTTAGTCCAATTCTCATATAGTTAGTTTTCGTAAAAAAAAAAAAAAAAAAGTTTTACCGAGCTGCCCATCCGATCGGTTATTCATCCATCCGATCGGTTTTTCAAAATTTTAATTTACCGAGAGAACCATCCGATCGGCGGACACTTCCATCCGATCGGATCCTTCAAATCCAATTTACCGAGAGATCTATCCGATCGGTAGACTGTTCTATCCGGATCGGATAGACGATTCTGAACTTTTCAAATTGTTTTCATTCTTTGCTCGTTTGTTTAGACATTGCCTCGATTCGTTGGGGAATTGTATGAACACTCGATCAACTGGAGTAGAACCAATTCCACCATTTTCAGATCCCGAACGTTTAGTCCGAAGACAAAGAAGAAGAAGAACACCCTTTGTTCCACTAGCCAATCGTGTACCAAGAGTACCAAACCCAACGTTTGATAACCTTTTTGAAGCCAAAGTCGTTTACAACCCATTCACTGACCAACCTTTTCCCATGGCTGACGATAGACCCATGTGGGAAGCAAACCGAGCCGTAGCACCAACTCCTGGAGCTGCTATTGTTGCTGTCAATTTAGGTGACAATTTCACCGTGAAAGGTCACCATCTTTCTATGATCAAAGACCGTCAATTCGATGGCCGTTCGAGGGCCGATCCTCACAAACACGTTGCCGAATTCATTGAAATTTGTGGCATGTTCCGATATGGTGATACAAATGTAGACGCCATTAAACTCAAACTATTTTCGTCATCACTTGCTGGAGATGCAAAAGTGTGGTATAACGAATTAACACCAGGAATCATCACTACTTGGGAGGAGATGAGGCAAGCTTTTGTAAGCCGATTCTTTCCACCTGCAATGTTTGATCGACTCATGGGAGAAATTCGTTCTTTCACACAAAATCCTAACGAATCACTCGTCGAAGCCTGGCTTCGTATGAAGGATTTACTTCGAAGTTGTCATGGACATGGTTTAGGACGAGGAACCATTACTCAAATCTTTTACCATGGACTTGATGAAACATCTCAAGGAATTCTTGATGCTGGAGGAATTTTTCTTTATAAGACTCCTAACCAGGCATATCAATTGCTTGAAGACCGAGTTCTTCTCAAACTCGACTGGTCAAAAGATGCCAAGACAAAACCCTTAAGAAAAACCGTTGCTTTCGCCGAAAGTTCTGATTCATCTAAACTCATGGAGAAAATGGAAACCTTGGTTTCCAAAATCGATTCGCAATACAAAGATCTTAGAGGAGAGATGAAAGAAATGCGAGATGGTTGTAACAACTGTGGAGGAAACCACCCATCATCAGAATGCGATGATCAACCTATGGATCAACCAAAAGAAGGAGAAGCTAATTATATCCAAGGAGGATACCGAGGAGGAGGATATCGAGGAAATTATTACGGAAGAAACTCTGCTAATTGGCAAGATCGCCGACAAAGGGATAACAACCATGAGTCCCAACCAAAAGTAGAGAACCAAACCTCACAAAGTTCCGACAAGAAACCTGAAGAAACAGATTTTGAAAAAATGATGAGAGAATTTGTCACTGCCCAAAAATCAACCAACGAGTTCGTCAAGAATCAATTTTTCAATCTCAAAACCAAAGTTGAGCAAGGTCAGAAAAATCATCAAGCATCTATCCAAGATCTTGAAAACAAATTTGGGAGACTCTCTGATCAAATTTCTTCACGACCATCAGGTTCGTTGCCTAGTAACACCCAAACCAACCCAAAACCATCATCATCATCGAATGATAAGACTTATCGTCCACCACCAACCAGAAACGAGCATATCAATGCTGTATTCACAAGAAGTGGCCTGTCTTATGATCCACCACCCAACCCAAACAACACCACAACTATCGATTTCGATAGTGAGGATGAAGATGAAGAATCCAAGAAGGAAAATACACCAAAAACACCACCCAAACCCAAACCCAAACCACTAGTTAAGGCTTACACTCCAAAAATTCCATATCCACAGAGCCTTAAGAAAGAAAGAATGGAGGAGCGTTATAAGAAGTTTGTTGAAATAATCAAAGAAGTTAGACTCAATGTACCTCTCATTGATGTTTTAGCTGGAATGCCCAATTACGGGAAATTTTTGAAAGAACTTCTTAACAACAAAAACAAGTTGGAGCAAATATCCGCTACTTTTCTCAATGAAGAATGTTCAGCTATTGTTCAAAACAAAATTCCACAAAAACTCGGAGATCCCGGAAGTTTTCTGATTCCATGCATATTAGGAAACAACATCACATGCGATGCTTTAGCCGACTTAGGTGCGAGTATCAATTTGATGCCTTATTCGCTGTATACGAAACTTTCAATCAATACCTTGAAACCCACAAGGATGAGTATCCGATTAGCTAATCATACTTACCAATATCCTGTTGGTATTGCTGAGAATATGCTTGTCCAAGTAGGTAAATTCATTTTTCCCGTGGATTTTGTAATTTTAGAAATGGAGGAAGATAGTAGAGTACCACTTATTTTAGGAAGACCTTTTCTAAACACCGCTGATGCGATCATCAAAGTAAAAGGAAGAGAACTCAATCTTGGAGTTGGAGAGGATAGAATCACGTTCTTAATCGATAAAGCAATGAAATATCCACATTCCAGTGATGACACTTGTTTTAACATTGATGTAATCGATGAAGTCACTGAAGAAGAATTGGATGCATTACTTGAAGATTCTGATCCATTCATGACTAATTCAGAGACGATTAGTGAAACAACTTTTGATAAAGAATTCGCTGATTTTATGGAAGTTAAGATTGAAGAAGAAGAAGAAGAAGAAGAAGAAGAAGAAGAAGAAGGAGAGATAATAGAAGAAGATTTTGAGGAAATCAGTCTTAATGATCAGATGAGGATCAAAACATCACTTCAAGAACCACCGACTGATCTTGAGTTGAAACCACTGCCAGAAAATCTTGAGTATGCTTACTTGGAAGACAATTCGCTACTTCCAGTAGTCATATCTTCGTTGCTAAATGATTTTGAGAAAGAATGTCTGATTTCAGTTCTTAAGAAGCATAAAGAAGCTTTTGCGTGGAAAACTTCTGACATCCCAGGAATCAGTCCTGATTTTTGCAAACACAAAATCAATTTCGAAGAAGATGCCAAACCAGTTGTAGAAAGACAACGTCGACTCAACCCCAACATGAAAGAAGTTGTTAAAAAAGAAATAATCAAACTGCTTGATGCAGGTATCATTTACCCCATCGAGGATAGTCCTTGGGTAAGTCCTGTTCACTGTGTTCCGAAAAAAGGAGGAATGACTGTTGTGACCAACGAACGGAATGAACTAGTTCCTACTAGAACTGTCACCGGATGGCGAGTATGTATTGATTACAGAAAATTAAATAAAGCCACCAGAAAAGATCATTTTCCTTTGCCTTTCATGGATCAAATGCTTGAGAGATTAGCAGGAAACAAATACTTTTGTTTTCTTGATGGTTTTTCGGGATATTTCCAAATTCCTATTGATCCAGCTGATCAAGAAAAGACCACATTCACATGTCCCTTTGGAACTTACGCTTATCGGCGTATGCCTTTTGGATTATGTAATGCCCCCGCGACTTTTCAAAGATGTATGATTGCCATATTCCAAGATATGCTTGAAACGTCTATGGAAGTTTTCATGGATGACTTTTCAGTTTTCGGAAGCTCATTCGAAGCTTGCCTTTCTAACCTCGATAAAATGCTTGAAAGATGTAAAGCTGCACATCTTGTTCTCAATTGGGAGAAGTGTCATTTCATGGTAACTGAAGGAATTGTGTTAGGACACAAAATTTCTAGTGCAGGAATGGAGGTTGACAAAGCAAAGATCGATGTCATTACCAAATTGCCACCCCCAACTAACGTCAAAGCCGTTAGAAGTTTCCTAGGACATGCAGGATTTTATCGTCGTTTCATTAAGGATTTTTCCAAAACATCTCGTCCAATGACGAAACTTCTTGAAAAAGATGCTGTTTTCGATTTTAATGCAGATTGTATGAAAGCATTCGAAACATTGAAAACACAACTGACTAGTGCACCCATTATGGTTTCACCTGATTGGTCACTACCATTCGAGCTTATGTGCGATGCAAGCGATTTTACTGTTGGAGCCGTATTAGGACAACGAGAAGAGAAACATTTTCGTCCTATATATTTTGCCAGCAAAACACTCAACAATGCTCAGCAGAATTACACAGTTACAGAGAAAGAATTGTTAGCCGTTGTTTTCGCTTTTGATAAATTCAGATCGTACCTTGTCCTTTCGAAAACAATCGTGTTCACCGATCATTCAGCGTTAAAATATCTGTTTAAAAAGCAAGATGCTAAACCGCGTCTCATCCGATGGATTTTACTACTCCAGGAATTCGATATCGAAATCAAGGATAAGAAAGGAGCAGAAAATCTAGCCGCTGATCATCTATCTCGTTTAGAAAATCCAAATCTGGAAGAATTAAAAGAAGATGAGATTGACGATTATTTCCCAGATGAAACACTCATGACTGTTGATACAGATGATGAGAACGAAATTCCATGGTTTGCCAATTATGCAAATTATCTCGTTGGAGGAATTCTAAAGAAAGGATTAACTCATGCCCAACGAAGTAAATTCTTTTCAGATCTTAAACATTATTATTGGGAAGAGCCTTATCTTTTCAAAATGTGTCCCGATGGGATGATTAGAAGATGTGTTTATGGTTCTGAAACAAGAAGAATTCTCGATGAATGTCATCATGGCCCAACTGGGGGACATTATGGTCCTTCCACCACCGCTAAAAAAGTCTTCGATGCTGGATTCTATTGGCCGACTATTTTTAAAGAAGCCCATACTCTTGTTAAAAATTGTGATGCTTGCCAAAAATCCGGTAGTCTTTCTCGAAGAGATGAAATGCCTCAGAAGAGCATTCAGGTCTGCGAATTATTCGATATTTGGGGAATTGATTTCATGGGACCGTTTCCTAAATCACACAAATACGAATACATTCTCGTTGCTATTGATTACGTTTCCAAATGGGCTGAAGCAGAAGCTCTACCCACAAATGATGCACGAGTAGTTGTTAATTTTCTCAAAAAGCTTTTCGCTCGTTATGGAATTCCTAAAGCTTTGATAAGTGATCGTGGAACCCATTTCTGTAATAAACAAATGGAGAAAATTATGAAGCGATATGGAGTTCATCATCGTTTCGCTACAGCTTATCACCCACAGACAAGTGGTCAAGTCAAAAATACCAACAGAGCCTTAAAAAGGATACTTGAAAAAACGGTTAAAGACAATCCCGCCGTTTGGTCGAGAAAACTGGATGATGCTCTGTGGGCATTTCGCACGGCTTATAAAACACCAATTGGTACAACACCATACAGATTGTTGTATGGAAAAACTTGCCATTTGCCGTTCGAAATCGAACACCGCGCTTACTGGGCATTGAGAAATTGTAACCCAGACCTCAAAGTTGCTGGAGAAAAGAGATTTTTGCAATTGCATGAACTCGATGAGCTTAGACTACAAGCTTATGAGAACTCCAAACTTTACAAAGCAAGAACAAAAGCTTATCATGATAGAAAGCTAAGAATCAGAAAAGAATTCAAAGCTGGAGACAAAGTTCTGCTTTTTAACATGAAGTATAAGTTCAAAGCTCCCAAGCTGAGACCAAAATGGTTCGGACCGTATACAGTAAAGCATGGATTTCCATCCGGATATGTTGAATTGCATGACAAACATGGTGGAAGTTTCATTGTTAATGGTCACTGAATTAAGTTATACTATGACAAGGAGCAAATGAATGAAGTTTCTATTCAAGAGATTCCGCCTGAATCAGAATATGAAGCTATAACCTTTATGTCACCCTTCCCGGCCGATTTCAAGAAAAACACTCCGTGGGCCGAAGATTCTGGTTATATCTATGATGTTCTACCAAGACCGTGGGAGAAAGTCAAGTTGGAAAACATAGATGAAACTGGAGAGGGAATAGTGATTGGAAATGTGCTGTACGTTCCAAAATTTCTAATGAAGAAGTCAACACCAACATGAAGAAAGAGAAGTTCGAGTCCGGCTGATGACTCATTAATAAAACAAGCGCTTCTCGGGAGGCAACCCGTGTGTTTGCTATGTTTATTTTTCATTTTTATTTTCTAGTGATTAAACCCCAAAGTTTTTTCTAAATTGCTTAGTTGAACTTAAGTGTGGGGGTGTATCACTGCCTTTTGAATAAGCGAAGAAATATTTCGTATGTGTGTTTCTTTTGTTTTTAGATTACTGCAGATAATGATTTCGAAGCTTGGACGCTAGGATCAAGACTCCTCATGAGAAGAAAATACGGTTTATTCTCTTATTTCCCTATTTCATTCTTTGTCGTTTATCACATTGAGGACAATGCTTAACTTAAGTGTGGGGGGTGAATAGGAAAATAAGGATAGATTGTAGTTTTGAGCTGAATTTTAAAATTTTGTTTTCCCTTGTAATCTAGTCTTTTGTCATTTTAAAGATCATATTCTAGAATAACTGGATTTATCCACTGGTAAAATCTGTAATTTTGAAAATTCGAGATGTGTCCCGATTAATATTGCAATCCATTCTGGGATCGATAACATTATCTAGCACAGATTATAGCCCTTTCCACTAAAGTGTGTGAATTTGAGCCTGTTCTATATACAGCATACATCTTTTATGCTTAGATCTTTTGCTATGAGTGTGCCGGTGATTTTATTTATTCTAGAACTTGTGCTTGTAAATCATTACGAGACCGTTGTGAGATCACATTTCGTTTGTGATATAAGTGTATATGCGTGATAAGAGGCAATCTTAGGTTTTATCCCAAATGGCCTTCCATTTTTATATAATGCTATATTAGCTAGCTACATTGGCTAGTTAACCACTCATATGGACCCATTTGTTAGCATTTATCTTTAATGCTAGATACCCCTAGTTACACCCGCCGAGCCTATCTTTTCTTTTGATACAATCCAGAAAAATTCAAAAAGATTTTACACCTTTTTAAGCCTAGCCTTATTTTTAGTCAAATCTTGGTTGGTTGCTAGCTATTTGGAAAGATGGATGTTATGTGGAAATCATGAAAGTTCTAAGGAAGCGTAAACTCCGAAGGTTGTTATACGAGAAAAGTCATTGCAACTATAAGATGACAAGCAAAAAAAAAAAAAAAAAAAAAAAAAAAAAAAAGAGAGAAAAAAGAGAAAAGTCATTGCAACTATAAGGTGACAAGAATAAGCCAATGGGCTAAGTGAATCAAGTATGAATAAAGGAAGTATGGAGTTTTTCACAAAATGGCATGATATTGGTTTGTAATAGCTAGTAACATTTGGTTCGTAGACTTTGACTATTCTATTCTATTTTTATTTTCAACCAATTTCATAAATATATCCCATGCCTTATCCTACCCTTTTTGACTTTGTGTAATTATTAAGTGTATGGACATGTAGTAACCATCCGATTTCTTGAGGAATTAACTAACGTTGTTAGCGATCTAGGGAGTATTTTGGCGACCATCCGTTATGCAAGTAACGTCGTTAGCGAACCAAGGTACAATCTAGTGACCATCCGTTATTTGATGATGCAAGAATTCGTTGTTAGGAAGCTATTATGTTTTGCATGAGATAGTGGCGCATTAGTCTTTTATATCCCTTTAAGCCTTAAACCCGAATAAAAGCCCTCTTTGATATGTATACTTGGAGCTCACACCATTTCGGTGTAGTTTTGTTTCTTGTACAAGCTTATGGTAATATTTAGATCATGACTGAGCAAATGAGTGTCATTCCGCTTATATACTCTACCAATCATACAAATGAGTGTTTGAGTGAATTATATTTCATTTCCCTTTCGTGAGGTGTTTAGTAATGTGTATCATGCAAGAAAATCATATGGGTATTGTCAAACATCTCGATGATTCAACCATAAAAACTTAAAATGATGAATCTAGCTTGTACTAGTGCTTGATAGATTTGCATCACATTTTCCTAATCATTGGTGCATACCGTGTGGATAATTGTTTTTAATTCTAGATTTGCTTGAGGGCAAGCAAAGTTCAAGTGTGGGGGATTTGATAACGCCTAAATCTAACATGTTTTTGTTAGCGTTATTGGTAGTTTTATATATGTTTTGTGGTTATATTTATATGCTTTTGTTACTAAATCGTACCAAAGTGTGTTTGCAAAGCATTTGTAGCCAAAGACAGGAAAATGGATGGAAAAGATGCAAAAATGAAGAAAAAGGAAGTATTTGAGATTTCATGTGAATCTTGTGTCAAGTTCCGCTTCGTAAGGTACTTCAAGGAGTTAAAGTCCAAGTAGTCAAGTTCATAAGCTTTAGGATAAAGAGAAAGACCGAAGAATCAAGAGCTACGTCCGAGAAACAAGTCATACGCAAAAGATCAAGAAAAAGGTTCAGCAGCCATCACCATCCGATCGGTCGCCGCCCGCAACCGATCCGGATGGAGTGAAAGTGGATTTACCGAGAAGACCAACCGATCGGTAGACCATTCCATCCGATCGGTTGGAAGTCGCTGTTTTACCCAAGACTTCTTTATTAAGGATTGTGACTTTATAACTCCGGTTCTAGGCCCTTCTTGTCATTATTCTAACCATTCAATACTACTTGGAGGGCAAGAGAAGCATTTATGCACTTAGACCCTTGGTTGGAGCAATTTATGGAACCATTAGTTGAGTATTTATATACCAATCAATTTAGAAAGATATATACATGCTAAACAAGTGCTAGGAGAGAACCATTCACAGAAGAAACTCAAGAAATTCGTCCATAAGTCCAGGAGAAGGGAGAAAGTCGAATTTACCATTTTCATTGCTTGTGGAATCATTGTCTTTCACTTGTAATCTTATTTCCAAATCATTGTAAGACTTTCAATCATGGTTTCTAATGTTCAAATTATTGAGTTTACATTTATGTTTGCTATGAGTGGCTAGTGCCTTTGTGCACTTGCTTAGATGATGTGTATTATTCATTGATTTGCATATGATTGTGATAACATGTTTTAATTCAATTTCAAGTCAATTCTAAGAACCAATTGTGATAAAGTTTCATAGTGACATTTGGGAAATCAAGTTTAACTAGTGCTAGTAATCTTGAGGGTTGAAAGAACTATTGTTATTCCACTAGTTATAATCATTTGTCTATGAATGATTGTTGTCTACCACTATTCTTGATTAACCAAAGGAACCTAATTGTGATTGTAATGAAAAAGCTTTTGTCTATCAAAACGGATTGATTGTAAACCACTTTAAAGGTCGAAAGATTAATAGTTTGCTTTCAATTGTGACCTTTTGTCTATAATTGGTTACCTTTTGTATTGACCATTTCCTAAGCTTGTTTGATTAGAAAAAAGATTGTTTTTGTGTTTGAGGAACACCAACTCATGAACCTTGAATTGATCTTGAATTGATTGGTTAATCGTAATGCTTGTTTTTATAAACCAAAATCTTGACGAAGGTTTAATTTGTAGGAACAATAGATTAGTGTCAAAACTAATTATCACAACCAACATGTTTTCCAAAGTTATCACAATCATATTAGTCAATTGGAGTACACTAGTCTAAGCAAGTGTAGTTTTTAATCATTTGAATTTTCATTATATCATTACTGCTTATTTGAGATTGTTGCTTTTAACTTGCAATTCGATTCACTACACAAATCCCTGCGAACGATCCCGACTTACCATCAAAATCTTGCTACAACGGACGAGTATACTTGCTCGTATGTGTTGTTATTAGATTCGGTAATTCACCCTTTATAAATTTAAAACTTGCACCGAACCGGGCACATCACCGAGCAAATCTCAGGGGAGTTTTTCTGTTCTAATTCTTTTATTTTCCAGTTTTTAACCTTTGATACAAACAACGAGGACATTGTTTAACTTAAGTGGGGGGATTGGAGAATTAGAACACTTACTTGTCCTAAACTTTTTCAAAAATTATGCTTAAAATGCGCTTAATATATCAAAATTAAAATTTTTTAGCATGTTTTTGTTTAAGATCTAAGTTGCATAGCTGCACACATGACGTTATTTTCAAAAATTGTGATTTTTTCAAAATTCACAAATCTATGAGTGTGCCGGTGACTTGTAAACTTTAGAACTTGGCTTGTATACTATTCGAGACCACCACAATAAGTATTATTTATATAATTGGAATGACTTGTCTAAATTGGTAAATTTCTAGGATTACACCCAAATAGCCTTTATATGTTATATGTTATTAGCTAACTACACTGGTTAGTTAACCCCCGTATAAACCCTTTTGTTACTCTCACTTTTAGAGTAAGATACCCCTAGAAAAACACTCAGAGCCATTCCTTTCGTTTCTTACACCTTTGTTATAATGTTTCGTTACACCCTTACACCTTAGCCTACCCTGTAGATTAAAATCCGTGATTGGTTAATTGCTTTAGGCAAAGTGTGTTTCCTTACATTACCTGCGTTCGCGTGCGTAATTCATTATCTTTGGTTAGGTCGGGAAATTGCACAATGCAAATTGGAGTGAAAGTAAATATTGTATATCTTTGAGTTTATTTTTCGTGTGTTTACTACTTTCACTATTACTGTTATTTCTGAAGTTATGAAAAGTATGGAAAAATTATCCAGAGTTATCGTTATAGTGATGTGGTGAAATTTTACACATCTATGTTTATGTTTCAAGTTACTAAAAAAAAAAAAAAAAAAAAAAAAAAAAAAAAAAAAAAAAAAATCGAAAAATAAGAAAAGAAAAAGAAAAAAAGGAAGAGTTGGAAGTTTGTTTTGACCAACTTATGTAAAGTTTTGTATTAAGTGGTCGATATCACCACTGGTTGTTGTATATTATATCTATGGATTGAATGGGAGTTGAACGTTATGGGAACGCCAACTGAAGGTTATTCTTTGATTAAGATCTTGTTGAGTATAATTCGTGTCTACCTAAAGCGTGTGTTTCAAGTGTTAAAGCGTGAGTTATTCTATGATATGAATCTTATTCATGGGATGGTTGGGATAGTGATTAACCACACTTAGGATTTTAATTTATTCGTTTTGTTTATTTTTCATTTTACACCAATTTATATCCCAAATATTATCCATACCCTATATTATTCTTTATCCAAACCTTTGATTTATTGAGATTAGTGATTTGAGCAATTTTAGGTATCGTAGTCGTGGATTCGGCTATGTATTTATGATTTTGTCGCCCTTTTTGATATAATATTATTGGTGAAGATTACTTGATCCTATCTTTAGCCTATTCGAGTTAAGGATTTGAGAAATTGCAAGTATCGTGTTCGTGGATTCGATCATGTATTTGTGATTTTGTCGCCTTTTCTGGAATTTGAGATCGATAGAGATTAAGGAGAATGATTAACCCTTAAACCTCAAAACCCTTTTTACTGCTTTAGACTTGTTATTCCTTGGCTTTAGTGGGGGAGATGTGTATACTTGCCAAGCTTATGATAGAATATTCGTCACGACTGGACAGTTAAACGATTAGATTTGCTTTTATCAAATTATTTTATTTTACTTCTAATTCGTTAAGTGTTTGGTTGTGTGATTATGACAAAAATGAATACATGCTTAAATATAAAAATAAATCCTAATACCTTTTAGGATACATTTTCATAAGATTAATTCTAAGGTTTACTTGGGGACAAGTAAAGTTCAAGTGGGGGGATATTTGATGAACTCAAATAAGTACATTTTATTACCGTCATTTATCCTATTTATTTGACTTGTTTTATTATATTATCTGTGAGAATTGATACTTAATCGTTTACTTTTGTAATTCTCAGTTAAAAACAAGCATTTGGTGAAACTTGGCGATTTTGGACTGATTATGGAGCAAAACAAGCAAGAAGATAAGAGTCTACTGAAATGTACAAGATCAAGACATTCTGCTCCAGATACGCCGCATCTTGCTTATTACATACGGCGCATCACTATCAAGATTTCACAAGATACGATCCAAGACAGCAAGGACATGCGCCGCATCTGAGAATGGAGTTACGCTGCATCTTCTGGCGGTGTACGAATATTCCTGAATATATTAATCTTGGACCCCACGCGAAGTTAAGTCAATGCGCCGCATCTACTTATTAGATGCGCCGCATCTTACCCTCAGACAGAAACTATAAATACCCCAAGACCAGACGAATTTTGGGGACATAATATATACGAGGTACGAAGACCACAGAAACCTAAGGCCGAATTCAGACGATTAGGCTGCACAAGCCACACCCGAACGAAGATACAAGAGCTGTAAGAAGGTGTTGCATGTATTTAATTCATTAAGTAGTTTTGTTTTATTGTGTTAGTAAACTTTAATTCATCAGGATTGGTGGCTTGTGTAATGTGACGAGAAAGATTGCACTCCCTTAAAACTGCTTTCCCATCAATTAAAGTTTATATGTTGATGTCTTTGGTTACTACTTATTAGTGCATTGATAACCTCTGTGTTTATTAGTGGCCTGCGCATTTGACTACGGAAGAGAATGTGGCTCCCACGGTTGTTACTAAATTGATCACTTAGGAATAACTTTTAGACATAAGTAATCATTAAGGGTTTACTCGCCGATAAGATTAGGGCCAACGAGAAAGGGTTAATTACATACACTTCATATAAAATTATCAATAAAACAAGTGACAATCTACTTAATCATCAGGACAGGTCTTCTTATTGTCTCGAGTATTTATCTGTGTACGTGCATGCCTATCGCTGATTCGTGCTCATTAGTTTAGTTTATTATTTAATTGCAACCAAAACGTGCCAGTCTCTCAGACTGGACCCCCCTTGCGTTAGATTAGGTTGTATACCTAACTTACAATATTAAAATACTGATTAGAATGACTAGATAATACGTTCCACTCTTAGTGATCGACACTCTACTTACCATTATATTCATACTGACCGGGTACACTGCTCGTTAAGTGTGTGTGTTATTGATAAGTCGGCTAAATATAAATTTAAAACTTGAGTAGGCATTAATACTGCTAAACCGCAACGACACATCACGCGCATCAATACCACCGAGATGTGATTCATGTAAGATCTTCGGTCACACGGATACTCAATGCTCGAAGAAGGCCACTGTTCCAAAACCTAATGTGGCATCGAATAAGGACCAAAGATATGGGTTTACAGAAGTTGGATGTAAAGGACCTAATCCTAGGAAATTTGAAGGTGTCGCTGTTAACAAGAAATTTACTTATCATCCTATTCTGAAACAAGCAAAGACAAAAGTGGATTTTTCACCTAATAATAAATCAAAGGAGACTTCCACGTCTAGACAACCAAATAAGGATGAAAACTTGGTGAAAACAATAAGCTCTTTTGAAGTTCTTAGTGAGTTAGAAGTGGGGCATAAGACTAATGAGAAGCCTGTTTATAACGTGACTAAAACGCCTAATGTGGATGCTCTTTTGGAAGTAGTAAAATTGGCCAACGAAGAGCAAATTCCTAAGTTATCTACCAGTCATAATGTTGTTAAACCAGTAACTACAAGTAGTATGACGAGTGTGCGTGTTGGTGATGATAGCGAGAGTGATGTGGAGGATGTTTATGATGAAACAGGGAATTTTATGGCTTCAAAACAATCAAAAACCGGAAGAGGATATAGGAATAAGAGCTTGTATAAACATTGGAAGGAAACGCTGGATGATGATTATGATCCATATGACGATGATGAGTTTAATGCACATGGTCTATCCAAGGAACAAGAGGCTTTTTGTGATGCTTTGGACATCAAGCTACTTGGTCGAAGGAAATAGTAGGTCATATTTGGTGTCGTGTTGAGTCAAATGTAATCTAATGTAGTAGTCCTTATTCCTTCGTTTTTAGAAGTAGTTTTGCTTTATTATGTTAGCTTTACCGCCTATGTAACGGGATGAGATATAAGATTTCACCCACATCCTTTGTACTTAAACGATGTTGGAATTTAAATATCTTGACATTCAAATAAATAAATAAACATCAAAGCACACAATAGCGGAAGCAAGGATCATTAATTTAACACATAATAGTATTACCGAATAATAAATAAGAAACGTACCGTTATGATCCTAGCAAGAACAAGGATCAAATCTTCTTTCTCCTTCACTTGATCAAATAAATAGGATTACGGTGAAACCCCTTACCTTTTTGTTTCACAATCCAAGATTAATAACTAAAGTAAGTTATATCCAAGTTCATGTACACACGTACTATAACCGATCAAAGGTTGATGCTAGTGAATGAACACAATTATTAAACCAAAATGATTTTGTTCAATAAACCTTGAATCTATTATTCAAGAAGTAAATGAAGTAATAATATAAACACACTGTACGATACATGTGTTTATGCCATATGATATCATTATTATCCATAGTATCTACTGTACAATGATACATATGTCAAAGATATGATATTATAATCATGCATAGTATCTACTGTACAATGCATATCATACATATATCAAAGATATAATATCGTACGATAGAACCAGAACTCATTAAAGTCGATTGAACTTTTTGAGTATATTTTATTGTCGTGGCTTTTGTAACGCTCGATCTTCACTTGGAATGAACACCGAACACTTTCCTCTTTATCACACAACACACTAGAACACAAGGATGACTCACATAGACATATTAAGAACAAGAAGAGAGATGTGGATCATAGGTTAAATTTCTAGTCAAATGATTATAAGCTTGAGGGAAAATAATACAAGTGACTAAGGGGTAAACACACACACTCTCTTTCTAACAAATGAGGCACTACTTACAGAGTGTGTGTGTTTCGTTGATATGTAGTACAAAGCCAACCAAGATGGGCTTGGTGTGCTTTTACATGGACCTTGAGTGGACTAGTATAAGTATTACACTTTTGCACTTGGACTACTAACTAAACTAATACTACTAGCCCACTTCATTGACTACTTATTACATTACACACTTAAGTTCTTACAACAAATGACCATCACTTTTGCAATTAAGAAAAGTAATTGCTAACAATCTCCCCCTAAGGGATGGTCATTTCAATGATGATCCCGTGATTGTTCTTTTGTCTTCAATGACTTGAACTTTGTGTGTCATGCATTTTTGAAATAAATTGCACATGATGGGTAGAGTTCGCACATTTGAAATGATCGATTTTCAATGAACACGACCTTCGCGAGACACGCTTACATCACTAGTTAGACTAGCTTGAAATTATTACCCGTCCCGGTCATATTCGATGATCATCTCTCGAATTGGTACATTCTACTCAGACAAGTCCTTTGCGAGACACGCTTGCATCACTAGTTAGACTAGCTTGAAATTATTACCCGTCCCGGACTAGTCTTTTCGATAACAGACAGTTAGTTTCGTCAATTCGAGGGTTATCACTGAGTCTTGAGATTCCAACCACAAAAACTTTTTGATCACATTTTAATCACGTCCTCTCCCCCATATATTTAAACACTTAATCTCCCCCTCAAAAATAGCATGAAGTGGTATTTTTGAAAACAGTTGATTAAAATGAAACTTTTTGTGGAGAGACGGACTGATTTTAGCATGAAAAATGGAACATTTTTCTTTTTATACTCCCCCTTTAATCAGAGCATTTTATTTAAACAATTGAGTTTAAAAGCAGTTAAGGGTGTTAGAGGGAGTTATCTTGAGCACAAAATGCATTTTAAAGACTTTGAAAAAATCTCTTTGAAATCATTTTGATTAAGTGCTCAAGGTATTTGCTTTTCGCCATTAACATTGCGAGTCCTGATCGAAAATAATCAGAAGTCATTCAATGTAGCGTGGGTTTCGTACTGAAATGCACGAAAGCCGTGATGAAGAAAAATTTGAGAAACGACATGTTTTAGAAAAACATAAAAAAGAACTCTCGCTCAAGCATCTGTACATGCCCGTATCATTGTTGAATGACATTTCTAGATACGTACAGAATATCGATTATACGAGAGACATGTCGTGAGAAGAATATTTTTGGTTTTTGAGTTTTATATTTTTTATGTCTTTTTGAAATTTTCTGTATTTACAGTATGATTTTAACAAGTATATATTTACAAAAATATTTACATGCGAAGCTTTTTGATATAAATCAAGAAGATTCGAGAAGACTTTCTAACTCTTCGGGAGTTAGGATTCGCATTCCAATTCGACGAACTAAGTTTTCAAACCGCTCTTTTGGGAGGGCTTTAGTAAATGGATCGGCGAGCTGGTATTCAGTCTTTACGAAAAACAATTCAACAGTACCCTCTTCCACGTGCTCTTTTATGAAGTGGTAGCGGACTCTAATATGCTTGGTCTTCGAGTGTTGCACTGGGTTGCACGAGATGGCTATGGCACTTTTCGAGTCACAATACAAAGGTATGCGATCGAAAGAGAAACCATAATCTGTTAGTTGTGTCCTCATCCATAGAACTTGGGCACAACACGCAGATAGAGACACATACTCGGCTTCTGCTGTTGATAAAGCAGTGCAGTCTTGTTTCCTTGAGGACCAGCCTACTAGCTTTTCTCCCAGAAATTGCGCTCCGCCTGATGTACTTTTCGCTGTTACTTGGCATCCAGCATGATCGGCATCTGAAAAGGCAATTAGTGTAAACTCCGAATCCTTCGGATACCAAATACCCATGTTAATGGTTCTTCGAAGGTATCGAAAGATCCGTTTAACCTCTTGGAGGTGAAGTTCGGTAGGCCTTGCCTGAAACCGTGCAAGTAAGCAAACAGCAAAATGAATATCTGGTCGGCTTGCAGTTATGTACATGAGAGAACCAATCATGCTCCGATATTTCTTCGGATCCATGGGTTTCCCATATAGGTCAGCGCCAATTTTTGGTGAAGTGACCATTGGAGTACCAACAGAGTCACAATTGTCCATTCCATGTTTTTTCAAAATCTCAATTGTATATTTAGCCTGATTTAGAAAAATACCACGTGGGGATTGATGAATTTGTAAACCCAAAAAGAATTTTAATTCACCCATCATGGACATTTCGAATTTGCTTTTCATGAGATTTTCAAAATGTTTTGAATGTTCCAAATTAGTGGACCCAAATATTATGTCGTCCACATAAATCTGAACAATCAAAATGTCATTTTTGTATTTTCTTATAAACAAGGTTGGATCAATTATTCCTTTGGTGAAATTATTTGACAACAAGAAAGATGATAACTCGTCATACCACGCCCGTGGGGCTTGTTTCAAACCATAGATTGCTTTCTTTAGATTGTAGACGTATTCTGGATGATCTTTGTCAACGAAACCGTCTGGTTGACTCACGTACACTTCTTCTTTCAGAGTTCCATTCAAGAACGCCGTCTTGATGTCCATCTGATAAACTGTGATGTTCTTGTGAGCGGCATAAGCTAAGAAAATCCTGACTGCTTCAAGCCTTGCAACTGGTGCGAATGACTCTTCAAAATCTATCCCTTCTTCTTGTCTGTATCCCTTTGCCACCAGACGAGCTTTGTTGCGAATTACAGTCATTTCTTCATCCTTTTTGTTTTTCCACAACCACTTAAGATCAATGACTAGTTTGTCAATTGGTCTTGGAACTAAATCCCAGGTGTCATGGATTTGAAATTGAAGAAGTTCTTCCTGCATCGCTTCAATCCAGGCATTATCTTCCATTGCTTCCCGAATGTTCTTAGGTTCTATGAGACTGACTGAGCAGACATAGATGCACATGTCGCAATCGGTGTGAAGTTGTTTTCTCATCTGAATTAGTCTTGAGGGTTCACCAATAACCTGTTCAATCGGATGGTCTTTTGTCCACTGTAGTGTTGAAGGGTACCTTGGACTGAACAAATGTGTGTTAGTCTGTTCATGTAATCTGGAAGATGATTCACCAGATTCCGTTCCAAACGGGTTTTCAAAGACTTCTTCGTCTAACACAGCATTATTTTGTTCTTGCTCATCAATTCTTGGTAGAACAATTTCAATGAATGGAGTTGCTGGAGTAAATGTAGAGGATGTTGATGTTGAAGGAGTTGGTGCGCCAGCTTCGAATGTTGTGGATGCATCTGGATTTGGTGGTGGTGGTGGTGGTTGTTGCTGTTGAGTGGGTGCAGCGGAATGTTGGTTAGATGCATTTTTCGAAGCGCCACCATAGTATTCATCGTACATGAACTCGAAGAAATTATCCAGTTCCTGATTTGTGGGTTGTTCATTATGAATTGATTGAGCTCCTTGAGGTACGAGTCCCGAACTGATATGTCCGGAAGTCATCGGGTTAAGCGCGGGTTCTAGAGCGAGTCTCTCAGAAGCCATCTGTGAAATTTCATCAAATTTCACATTCATCGTCTCCATGATCTTTTTCGTTCTCCTGTTATACACCCTGAATGCCCTCGAGTTTTCAGAATAACCAATGAAGATTCCAATATCACCCTTAGCCTTCAACTTTCCCAGATCTTCCCTGTCATTTGTTGGATAGCATAAAGTGCCAAATACATGAAGATAAGAAATATCCGGTTTTCGGTTGTTAATCAGTTCATATGGGGTTTTATTGAATCTTGGATGGATTAGGGATCGGTTTTGAGTAAAATAAGCAGTAGAAACAGCATCAGCCCATAGGAATAACGGTGCACTGGAATAGATCAGCATAGTGCGAGCAGCTTCTACAAGGGTTCGATTCCTTCTTTCAACTACCCCATTCTGCTGTGGAGTTCTAACAGCTGATGTCTGGTGAGTAATACCAGTTTCTTCAAAGAATGTTCTTAACTCCTGATTGACAAATTCCGTGCCATTATCCGTTCTTACTATCCTAACTGGAGCTTGAAGTAGAACTTGAATCCGCTTCAGAAAGGTGATGATGGTGCTTGGTGCTTCATCTTTTGATCTCAAGAACTTTACCCATGTATATCTTGAATAGTCGTCAACAATTACAAGAATATACTTTTTCCCATTTATGCTTTGAACTCTCATCGGGCCACATAAGTCCATGTGCAGCAAATGCAACCTATCAACCGAACTAGGTACGGGTTTAGGTTTATATGTGGCTCTTTTGCTCTTTCCTTGCTCACATGATGGACATAGGTGTTCTTTGGTGTAATTGAATTTTGGAAGACCGGAGACGATGTTGTCTTTGGCAAGCTTGTTGATCGTGTCAAAGTTCAGATGGGACAAACGTCTATGCCATAACCAGGATTTTGTTTCACCTGCCCTGGTCATGAGACAAATCGGAGATGAAGAGGCCATTTGGTTTATGTCAATTGCATAGAGATTGGTGCCACGATTCCCAATTAAGAGATCATTTCCAACCAAATTTCTAACAAAGCAAGTGTTTCTCCTAAAAGAAACCTCTAAATCAGCATCACAAAACTGCCCGACTGAGAACAGATTGTGTCCCAACCCTTCGACATAGTAAACCCGAGTGATCAGATAATTTCCAAACCGAAGATCACCATAACCCAGAATAGCGGCAACATGATCATTCCCAAACCTTACAGTCCCCATGAACTGCCATACAAAGTTGATCAGCAGCTTCAGATTCCCGGTCATGTGCTTGGAGCATCCCGAGTCTACGATCCAAAGACAAATCTCGATAACCTGCCATAAACAGAAAACACTTGCATTTGGAAACCGTATTTCATTTGGTTCCATGGGTTAGGGGTAACACATGAACCACATACACAAAGATGGTTTAATTTTGTTCTAAGGGAACAACTTTTTGTTTGCCATTCTTACGTGTAAACTTTCTATCCGTTGGTTTCCATACACAAAGCTTAAGATAGTCCCTAGGCAATAGAGTACTAGATATGGTCCTAGATACAGCAATGAGACTGTTAAGGTATCTAGTCTTAGCACTAGTTCGTGTAGGAACATCTTTCTGTTCAGGCTTATCATTCACATTATCAGAAACAATATCATTACAAGCATTTTCAGACAAAGATTTCTCTTGCATTAAACAAACAGATTCATTACATGTATTCAAAACACTGGTCTTTTCATTACATCCAGATGATATTTGTTCCTTATTTGAAAGCTTTAAATTCCTAGGGTGTTCTTCTACTTCCTTGCATTCACTTTCAGAGACAGGCGATACTCTAGATTTCTTGATAGTGCTCCTAGGCTTTCGCTTGCTCCTAGTGGTGCTTTCTAATCCTGTAGAAGGTAAGGCACACTCATTAGAATTTATGATGTTTTCCTGAGATGTTGTAGCATTCCTAGATTCATTTGGATTATCGTTCTTACTTTTGTCTAACGCCCTAGATGTTTTAGGTTTAGAGGTAGACGCAGTAGTGGGACTAATCCTATAAAGGCCAGGCGCTATTACATTAGTGTTCTTGACAACTGCTTTCTCTTTTTGTTTTTCATTAGGCAAGGGGGTTAATGGTGCAATACCCGTAGTTTCCTCACCCTGCCCTTTTTGACTTGCAAGCTGAGACTTCAAAAGATCAATTTGTTCTTTCAACTGTTTGTAAGAACGCTCATACGATAGTTTGTCATACTTGCATTCTTCCTTTTTCGTATCAAGTTGTTTAAAATATGTAACATTTTGCTTTTCAAGTTTAAAAAGCGCCTTTTCATATTTTGAAACAATTTCAGAAGTATCAGCCCGAAGTCGTTCATCATCCTCAACAGAATATGTTTGGAAAATAATAGACATGATATCGGTCGATAGAGCTTCGAAAGAGAGAGAGTCATTTTGCTTTTCCAAAACTTTTATGTGTTCCAGGTATTCATTAGCTTCCTTCACTAAGGATTTATGGTCCTTAACAAATTCTGCTGACTCTTTCAAAAGATTATGTTCCACATATTGAACAACCGCATAGATTGCACGAATATGTGGATTAATTTCCCTTTCAAAAATCCTTTTTAGTTCATCCTGAACACCATCTGAAAACCATTCAAATTTTTTACTGTTTGTTTTGGAAGCCACAATACTTTGAAGTTTTTCAATTCTCAGTTTAAGATCGACCAAATATAGTCTAGCTGCACTTGTTTCACAAGTGTTTTTAGATGCCATTTGTTCGATGTTAGGCAGATGTTTTGAAATAACTTTTTGTTTTGCGAAAACCACTGGTTTTTGAAAGAACAGAGGTGACTCCTTTTGAACCAAATGAACACCAGAATCTTTATTAAGCTTGTTATAATCAATTGGTTTAATTTCCGGGTTCATTTGTCTCATTTTGACACGTCTCTTTTCAGTACGCTCCATCGTTTCATCCGAATCATAAATCTCAATCGGATCATGATTATCATTCAGCACACTACCATTATATAACACATTCTGTACACTCTGAGCTTTCTTGAGATAATAAGGGTTTTCACAACCGATAGCCGTTTTCTTTAATGTATGTAAAATCGGGTTTTTATCATTTATTAACAAATTAATCGTTTGAGCAGAATGACCCGTTTTTACAAGTAAATCTTCCAACTTTCTAATGGTTTCCTTTTTGTCATTGATCTCTTTAAGAAGATCCTTTTCACATTTTGAAAACCTTTCATTCAACTCCTTCTTTTCTTTTTCAAGATTGGAATAAGTTGATTTTTGTTTTGAAAGCTGGTTGGTTAGTTCAGAAATTTCCTTGTTTAGAGATTTGATTTGGTTATTCAAATTAACATCTAGAGTGTTAAATTTGATTTGTAAACATTTTTCTCTTAACTCAGAGTCTTTTAAGCTAACCTCAAGTTCCGACTGTTTTTTGTTATGAAAATCATGAGCTCTTGCATTCACCTTATAACTCTCAAGCTCAGTGGTCAATTTTTCATTCGCGGCCTTTACATCGCGATTGACCTTTTTGACCTTTTCAATTTCAATACTACAATTTTGCAATAATGATTCAAACATATCACGTGTTTCCTCATCATTATCAGTATGCTGTGACTCGAATTCTTCATTAGGATCCATATCTGGAGTTACCAAATTAATATTGCTAGAACTTGGTTCGTCCATATATGTATCGTAAACAAGATTAGGAGTCTCAGGATACTGTTCATTTTGAGGTGAAACATCAAACATTTCATTATTGTGACATGTAGCATATGGTTGTACCTCAGAAACCGCATTTATGTCAAAAGCAGGAGGTGCTTCTGAATCTGTGTCGTACTTTGCCTCCAGAAGATTAGCCATAAAAATGCAGTTTGCATCGATGTCCTCTTGATCTTCTGAATTGTCCATAATAGCCATGAAGTCATTCTCTTCTGCACTCAACTGAAGCCCAGTCGTTTCCTTGTTTGCCAACATTAATGCTTTCTGCAAATACGCTGGATCCTTTTTATTCGGTTTGTCTGGACAGTTCCTAGCCATATGACCAATACCCTGACAGTTGAAGCACTTCATCACATTACCCTGATTCCTATTCCCAGCTCACTGAGCAACATTCCCAAACTGATTCCCAGCATTCTGAACCCTTTGATTACCAACAGCTGTACCCATCTGATTCCCTGCAAACTGACCCATCTGATTACCAACATACTGCCCTGCATTCTGATTACCCATCTGATATCTTGGAGCATATCCCTGCTGATTCCCATATCCCCCAACCATCTGTCCTTGCTGACCCATGTTGAAACTCGGCTGTGCAATCTACTTGTTGCGAGTGTTCGAAGAGATTCGTTGATTGTTGTTGGTGGGTGTGGAGTAGCGTCCTTGGAATGCTTTTGATAGGTAAGCAAAAGCTTGAGACAAAGCATCAGTTGACTCATCCTGATCATGTTGATCTGGGTGTTGCGGGTATTGTTGTTGTGGGATTACATGTTGTTGTTGTGGGTAGAACGGTGTTTGAGGATTGTGTTGTTGTTGCATGAATTGTTGGGATGACGATGATGATGATTGTGCATTGACTGTTGCAGGTGTAGGTGATTGGACTATGAGTGCAAGAGGATCTTGTTGTTTTGCTTGTTTCTCTTTTCTGACTTCATTTGCTTCTGCTTGGTTTTGTTTTAGGAAGTCATACAGCTGATCATAGTTCACCTTGTGAAGGTCTTGTGTTTGGTTGACAATAGTAACATATCGTCCCCATTCTTCAGGAAGATTGTTGATGAACTTGATATTTTGAACAATTGATTTAGGTGCCAAATCGTTTCTGATCAACTCATTCATTAGAGTACAAAACCGTGTGTAGTAAGATTCAATCTGTTCAGCTGGTGTGGATGTGAACTTCTCCCATTCCGTCAGAAGTTTGTTTTCCATGTCTTGTTTACCAACTTCGGTGCCATGACAAAGTCTTTTAACTCGTTCCCACATTTCATAAGCAGTTTTACAACTGTCTACTGCACAAAATATATTTTGTGGTAAACCTAGTTGGATTAAGTGCATTGCCATGTTATCCGCTTCAATTTGCTTCCAATCTTCTGGCGTATAATCCTTTTCCTCTTGGATTTTGAATGTTGGTTCGACGGGAGTTTCTAAAATTGTATTTCCAGCTGTGTCTTCAACCTCACGAGGCACGAATGGACCTTCTTCTATGGATTTGATCAAGAGTTTACCTTGACCGTGAGGCTTGGTTCTCATGTAGCTCTTCATACCACTCGTCCATGGAAGATAACCACCTTTTTCTAACATTGGAGGTCGGTTTTCTGAACCTGCGGCATGAATGTGTTGTTGTGTAGCCATCTTTGAAATTTGTGTATGATAAAGTGGATTAAGGATCTTTGCAACAAAGTAGGAGATGTTGTTGTTGACGGTTAAACTTGATTATTGTTGTTGTGAAGCTTTGGTTTGTTGATGATGATCGTTGAAGTTGTAGGTGTAGATGAACGAAACAAATTTAAATAAAGTTACAAAATTTGATTAGAGTATAATTAAGACAAAGTCAAAAGTTTACAATTTCGACAAAGGTTATGTAAATTACAATTTAGATAAAATGACAAGTTCTATAGAAATTTCTATTTTGAACACAATTTATATAAATTATGGAAAAACGTCAATTTAGATAGAAATATATCCAATTTATGTAAATTGGCAATTTATATAAAATCTAACACTCTTATACAAGAGAGTAGATATCCGATTGTCGAAGTATTTTACACTCTTATACAAGAGTTAAAATACCGAGTACACTTTCGAGTTGACGAAATTACGTTTGAATCAAATCCTTAAAAGTTATTTAACTTTGAAGTTGTTTTTCACATGTACGAGGGCCAAAACTACCAATTCTGGAAGTTCCCAAAGGCTGCTAGGAAGTACAGGGACTAAAACTGTCAATACTGAAAAATCAGTGTTGTCCGATATTTGGAAGGTAGTGTTGTCCGATATCGCATTTGGTACAAAGTTGTCGGACAAAGCTGAAGTCTTGAACTGAACTGCGATAAGTCTGCTGAGTTGCAAATGCGATAAGCTTATCTGAGATTCAAATGCGATAAAATATCTGAACTGCGATAATGCATGAACTGCGATAAGTCAATTGCGATAGTTATCTGAGTTTCCAATTGCAATAACGTCTGACAGACCTCAATTGCGATAGAAAGCTGAAATCAGATATTTCGTTGTCTTGATTGCAATTGCGATGAAAACGCTGAATCGAGATAAAACGCTGAAGCAGTCCAAATACGATAAACTGACTTTTTGCACCAACTTTTACCATCTTTTTTACTTTTAGCTTCAAGACCATGCTACTCCCATACTTGTCAGTTCCTTCCCTGCCACCTTTTTACCAACTAATCACCCACTTCAATAATTCACCTTTTGCACTAAACTAATCAAAACAATTCTTATACAAGAATTGTTAGAGATTCTTGACGATCTAAAAATGAAGAACTGATGAACTCAAATAAGTACATTTTATTATCATCATTTATCCTATTTATTTGACTTGTTTTATTATATCATATATGAGAATTGATACGTTAATGTTTACTTTTGTAATTCTCAGGTAAAAACAAGTATTATGTGAAACTTGGCGATTTTGGACTAATTATGGAGCAAAAGAAGCAAGATGTTAAGAGTCTACTGAAATGTACAAGATCAAGATCATTCTGCTCCAGATACGCCGCAACATACTTCTTACATACGGCGTATCACTATCAAGATTTCACAAGTTACAATCCAAGACAGCAAAGGACATGCGCCGCATAGAGAAATGGAGTTACGCCGCATCTTAAGGCGGTGTATGAATATTCCTGAATATATTAATCTTGGACCCCACGCGAAGTTAAGTCAATGCGCCGCATCTACTTATCCTATGCGCCGCATCTAACCCTCAGACAGAAACTATAAATACCCCAAGGCCAGACGAACTTCGAGATCCTACTAGAGACTAGACTTTAGAGACCGGAGACAGAAGAACCCTAGAAGCCGAATTCAGACGTATTAGCAGCACAAGACACACCCTAAACGAAGATACAAGAGCTGTAAGAAGGTCCTGCATGTATTCAATTCATTAAGTAGTTTTGTTTTATTGTATTAGTACACTTTAATTCATCAGGATTGATGGGCCGATTCCATGTGACTACGGAATATCATGGGCACCCCTTAAAATTGCTTTCCCATTAATTAAAGTTTATATGTTGATGTCTTTGGTGACTTTTATTAGTGCATTGATAACCTCTGTGTCTAGCTGAGCATTGCTTGGGTCGCCATGCCCCTTCCTCGCCTATCTATTCTAGCGTATACGAAACGTGGGCATCACAAGTGCTCAATATTCTAGAATAGCGGGATAGACATAAGTGATCATTAAGGGTTTACTCACCGATAAGATTAGAGCCAACAAGAAAGGGTTAATTATATACACTTCATATAAAACTAGCAATAAAACAAGTGACAAGCTACTTAATTATCAGGACAGGTCTTCTTATTGTCTCAAGTATCTATCTGTGTACGTGTGTGCTAATCGCTGATTCGTGCTCATTAGTTTAGTTTTCTATTTAATCATAACCAAACCGTGCCAGTCTCTCAGGCTGAAACCCCCTTGCGTTATATTAGGTTGTATAGCTAACTTAAGATATTAAAATACTGATTAGAATAACTAGATAATACGTTCCACTCTTAGTGATCGACACTCTACTTACCATTATATTCATACTGATCGGGTACACTGCTCGTTAAAGTGTGTGTTTTATTGATAAGTCGGCTAAATATAAATTTAAAACTTGAGTAGGCATTAATACTGCTAAAACCACAACGACATCACGCGCGCACCAAGTCTTTGGCGCCGCTGCCATGGATATAAAAGAATTAGAGCAATACACACGCACATCAAGAACAAACCAAAACCAAGATTCCACAAGTGTACAAACTGGAAATAATCACAGTAGCTTGAAGACACACTTCGTATAAACACCAAACAAACATAACTTTCTTTAAATTTTGTATGGATCGATTAGAAGAAAAAACATAAGTTGTGATTTTTCTAGTGAAAGAAAAAATAACAAAGGATGTTTTTTACTCATTATGATCATACAAAAATAAAGATACTCCTACCTTAAAGCTTGGCTCTTGAAACCACTTGAGACACCTCGATCTTCACTTGGAATGAACACCGAACACTTTCCTCTTTATCACACAACACACTAGAACAAAAGGATGACTCACATAAACATATTAAGAACAAGAAGAGAGATGTGGATCATAGGTTAAATTTCTAGTCAAATGATTATAAGCTTGAGGGAAAATAATACAAGTGACTAAGGGGTAAACACACACACACTCTCTTTCTAACAAATGAGGCACTACTTACAGAGTGTGTGTGTTTCGTTGATATGTAGTACACAGCCAACCAAGATGGGCTTGGTGGGCTTTTACACGGACCTTGAGTGGACTAGTATAAGTATTACACTTGTGCACTTGGACTACTAACTAAACTAATACTACTAGCCCACTTCATTGACTACTTATTACATTACACACTTAAGTTCTTACAACAAATGACCATCACTTTTGCAATTAAGAAAAGTAATTGCTAACAACTTTTGTGGGCTTGAGGTTGTTTATATAGGCTCCAAACTTGTTCTCCAAGTTTGAGTCTAATACCTCCTCAAGTTTCAAAACTCGACACTCAACCCCCTCCTTTTTCCTTTTGTATCCAAATAATTAAAATATATAACAATTATACATATTAATTATTCCTTTGATCATTCATACGTAAAGTGTGCAATCCCTCAGTCCCGGGTTCGATTCTAGTCATACACGATTTAATATTTTTCCAAAACTCTAACAGCTCCCACTTGGAAATCTATTAAAAGGGTAATGACATTGGTTAGCGTCTAGCAACACGCCAATGCCCTAGTACAACTCGGGTGGTGGTCTCCTGGAAAAACCACTTGATGATTAATCATCATACTTATCCTTTTGTTTCTAATACTACATTAATAAAGATATGGATCTAAGTCATTCTTTATTAATAATTCTGTTTCTCGTTGTTTTCGATTGAGCAAGATTACCAAATCTTCTGAACATATTCAGGGGAGATCTTGGGCGTGGCCACGCAAACATCTTGCCAACCCTACGAGGGGCCCAGCAGTATTAAACTTCAAACAATTTGAAGGAACTTCGCAACGCTTCCCAAAACAATCCGTATAGCTACCAGTTACGTATAGCGTTAAATTGAATCACAGAAATGCACTACATGCATGACAGTTATTTGGCATCTCAAGTCTGAGGATAACTATATACTCATGATTTACTTGATGACAAGATCCATAAAGTAAACTCATGACGGCGGGATAAGTCCTATATTCAAACAATTTGAATATCATGTGAAATTGGTATGACAACGCATCAATATACTTTCAAGTATATTCTACCAATACTCAGATTTGTCTTAATTTAATGATATTCCCATATCATTAACCGACAACGGACAGTTTAGAATATATAAATATATTCAAGGATATAAACATGCAAATATAAGATATATTATTAAGAAAATAATAAATAAACATAACCATTATTTTATTTCATTAAAATAATAACTGTTCAATAACATCCCATTATCCAAATACTAAAATAGATCAATGCATGATAATTGTTATTAATGAATTATGCCTCAAGTCATGTCAAACACACTTGTTGACAAGGCATAAATCAACTTATTTTGATATATGGGAATTTTGAGAATACTTACTTCAAGAATTCAATTAGTGAAATTCCTGTATGTGTGCATTCAATTATCTTGATATTGCCACATAATATTTCATAAAATATGTGACATCCTCAACTACGAATTTATGACAATAAACTATCAAACCTTTTATAGTTGAAAGTAGTCTAATTCTTTAATGTATAATGCAACTATGCTTACAGTTAAGCATAACTAGTACACATGGCCATTAACTAGGATGAAATCCTACCATGACTAGCATTAAGTGTCGTCTCAATTTTATTAGCATCATTGTATACAAATATGCTCTTTAAAATTCCGTAAACTTTAATATCCAATGTGCAATATTATGTTTGATACCTTCTAATCTTTCAAGATTTGACGGCTATATCAATTATGCAACAATTGCCATATGGTTCATACTTAGAATTTAGGAGCTATTCCAGGATGAGGATGTTAATTCTAAATCCAACCATATCCATTACACATAGTTATCTAATAACCTTTAATTAGATATTAATATTGTTAAATCATCTTTCATCAAGCATGATACAACAAACAACATGATGTACATGAAAAATCCTTGTGTCAAACTTAGATTTATTCATGTGATATCTTTTCAAAGATATGTATCTATCTAGACTTTCTAATAGTACAATCATGTTTATTAGAATCAATAATTTTACCGCTTATGTTTATCACAATAAACATATATCTCAAGGTTGTATGTTTATTTCCTAAATCATCAAGTGAAGTTTCATTCCAAACTAAGACTTAACATTTAATGCTTATGGAATGTTACTTCCTATATGTTATACAACATATATGAAATAAGAAAATAAATATAACACTCCCACTAGCTTTCAGGAATATTTAGAAATTGCCTTATTTTAATTATAAATCTAAATATAGATTTAATAACTAAACATAAGTATATTCCAGATGCATGCATTAATCCATTCATAAATGATTGCACTTTGTATACTTCCAAAGATTGTTTGAATTCAAATACTCATTTCAATTACTTATCGTCCTCGCACAAGTAATTACTCAAGAAATAATTTTGAAATTCCATTATTAATTTCATATAAATGAAACTAAGAATGACATCACAATCCTTATATATTTAATGTGCCTAGAAAGAATTTCAATCACAGTTAATTGCTTAAGTGTGTTTGATAATCTTTTCATACATTAAATATGTATACAAAATTTGTCCATTATGATTTCTACTCGAAAATTTAAATCTCTAGGATTTTCATTTCCTTTGTAGAAACTCATCTTTAATTAAGTTTCCAAAACTAATAATCTTTATGGACTGCATCTAATCATTCATAGTATGAGTAACTTGCCAAATTCAATATTTGCAATTCATCAACAGGTTTACCATAATCCTGTAACTCATAATCCTCAACATATTATACAAATATTTGAGATATCCTTGCGGATATATGAATGAGAATTCCATCATCTTGAGATTTAACATTAACATGTTAAATCCTCATCATGACTTTACTAGTGTATTTTAGAAGATCATGTATCTTGTAATTTTATCTTTTCAAGATAAAACTCCCACTTGCCTTTTGCAATTTATAGACTATCTATAAATACTTAGCAAGTAGAGCAACACGAAATTGTTCTCTTTTGGGACAATACAAATACACATTGACAGTTCCTCACATTAGTTTGTTAATAACCTACTCAAAAGCAGTTTAACAAATTCTGAACTTCAATTTTTTTAAGACTTAATGTGATTCATCACATTCCATAATAAATGGTGTCTTATTAATCTTCTAGGTTGGAGTCTAATTGAGTATATACAATGCATACTCAATTTTTCTAACCTTGATAATTTTTGAAAGAAAGGAAGATATAGTTATCTTTAATCAAACAATATAACAAGAGTTTGATTTTCCTAACTGAACGTACCATAAACATTATGTATTTCATTAGGAATAATATTGTAAGACAATCTTACAATATGTAAGATAAATATATTTCGTTTTGGCTTATCTATTTACCAACTAAGTCAAGTTAATGGTGAAATAGATTTTCCAAACCAATTGCATGCTATATAACATAAGTACTTTTTGACCAAGTCACTTCATGTCCATGTCTTAACAAGAAGACATAAACTGTTATAATTCCAATTTACGTTATAAATCATTTATTAACTCAATGACTTCTTGTATATGTTTTAATTAAAAAACATAACAAGTTAACGTCTTACTTTATTATAAGTCTTGTAACAATTAAAAGACTTCATATTTATATCTTTACAATAAAATATAAATATGCATAACTAAAGTAATCATGAACACCACAATTTTGTTTCAATAGTATTTCAAGTTAATTTATTACTTCATATATTTATGACATTCCAAGAATACATAAACATTCAAATTTGAAGTAGTATTAGATTACTTCATTTATTTATGTCATTACAATAATACGTAAATATTTAGTTTAAAGTAGTCTTATTATCATTATGACACTTGTTCTAATAATTCTCTAACTTAGAAACTTGTAAATTAACATAGTTTCATTACATCAGTTGATCTGCTAGTAATGAAAGTATGTAATTTACCTTGTCATTAATATCTATGTCAAGGTCTCACTTACGCTAGATATTAATTCCAAGTGTTCTATTAATTAGATGTGAATAAATCACATTAGAACATTAATCTCTTATGATGAAGCGAAAAGTGTACCGCTTTTAAGGTGTCATTTAAGCCCTAAATCGTATTTATTTGATCAAATATTGCCCTAAATCGTTCCTTTTGTCATTTTAGGTACTTTTGAGAAGAAATCTGGAAAAGGAAGCATTTTGGTCGTTTTTGGAGCATAAAAGTGAAGAAAACGACAAAGTCTCAAAATCGGCTAAAAGTTACCTTTGACGGCGTCAGGGATTGCCCTGGACGGCGTCATGGCTTGGCAAGAAAAAGGTGGATGTGAAAATTACTCATGATAAGCCAGAGAAATTTGCATGGGAATTCTGACGGCGTCACCCTTTGGAGTGATCAAGGTCGTCACGACTTAATTTAAAGAGGGACGGCGTCACGCCTAATTCCGACGGCGTCAAGCCTTGATAAGCCAGAACGGATTTTGGAGAGCTAAAGAGGGACGGCGTCAAGAAGGCCATCCGGGAACCCTAAAAGCGGCGAGGTGACGGCGTCACACTCCATAACGTGACGCCGTCAGATCCGAAAGTCTATATATAGTTTTGCAATTTTTTGTCATTAGTGTGGAACTTATTGGGGAACTTTGTGTGTGAAAACCCTAAGACGATTTTAGCAGCTTTTTCAAGGCTTTTTGCCTTGAGATCTTCCATGTTACATTGAAGATAAGTTATCAATTAATCATTCAATATGTCTATGTGTTATTTGATTCTATCTTGTTCTTGTCTTTTGTTTAACATGCTAGGCTAGATTTATCTTGTGTTTGCTTAGATCTAATGAAACCTAGCTATTGATTATTGGTTATTAGTGTGTTATTAGTTGTATTGGATGATTGTTTATCTATGTTAGGCTTAAGAAAACTGGCTAACTTCCTATTCGGTAACTTGCTTGAACGTCTTAAGAAACATGAACCAATGCGTACTAAAGGTTTTTATGGTTGTATTTAATGCACAAGCGAATTCTAGTGATCCCATGTTAGGAGCTTCCTAGCCGGCTCGACATAGGAGTGAAGTAGGAGCTTGTAGAGTTGGGGAAGTACGTACGCCACCCCACGATTGGTATTAAGGAATACACCCGTCATCCACGCTATTAATACACACTAATCAACCGGTAAAAGATAGTTAGGGAGTAAGGAAATCTAAGTAAACACATTTCTCTCCACATAAGTTTTACCACCTTTTCATTTTCTGTTATTTTATTTTATTTGCATTCGTAGTTATTTGGGTTAGTTGACTAGCAACTAATTCCGCCCACTCTTTCAAACCCGAGATTTTACTTGCTTTCATAAAATTATAAAAACATAAAAAAGAATCTTCTCTCACCCTTAGACCTATTAGAGTAGTTTTTCATACCTAACGAACACTATTCCCTGTGGAGAACGATCAATCCCCCGTACTTACCACTACACTATACTACATCGGTCAGGTACACTGCCTGGTGGGGTTGTAAGCCTCTTGAGATCCCTCGAGAGGTAAAACCTGTTGTAAGGTTGCAAAACCACGCATCATCTTACCATGCAGTCAAGAGAATCCTTTAAATCATATTTCTTTGTATTGTTGCTTGCACACAATTAAGATTTCTCCCACTTGTGCAAGGAACAACATCATGTATCAGATAAACAACACGTCAATCGTTTGTTTATGTGATCAATATGATTGTGTCATAGATATTAGTAGATATAGAATCACCTTGTCAAGTAAGGAAACGTACATGACTATCCTAAAGCCACAAGTGTCTATAATTGGAAAGTAATTATCTCAAGGCATTCTAGAGATAATCAGGGTTACTACCAAGATAACAGGCTTGTAGCTCCCCTGAATTACGGATCATTACATTAATAAATGTTATTCAGTAATTACAACACTATGCTCCCACTGGATTTGATAACATTATAAGTGTTACATAACCAGTAAAAGCAAATAGTGTGCTATTTACTTTCCTACACCTTTGAGTAATCCCATACGTAACAATTACTTAGGTATTAAAAGAATGTATTCTACTTTGTAAATGATGGACTATCCATCATTGCAATTAACTTGGAAATAATTGGGCATGCAATTTTTTCCTTAATTTGACTACCATCCCCACAATGGTATGTAGCATTTATAGGTGGTCAAAGCACAACAACTAGACAAAGTGTGCTAGTTTGACTTTTACCAATTTTGCGGTAACTAGTCTAGCTTCTAATTTAATAACTCATAAAATGTGCAATTTTCTTAACTATTAAAATTTTGCTATGAGTTATTTCTTAGAATTTAGACAATTCTAATTTTCCCATTATACCTTTCTCATTCATGAAAAGGAATAAGATTTAAGTCTCACTCTTCTCAAAGAAAGTAGACTAGGTTTATTCTTTTAGTAAAGTTGACTCTATCCTAAACCCCTACGGGTGTAGATCAATTTCCACTAAAAGAATGCCCCACGTTTACGGTTTTAAACGTTGCATTAATAGATTAAAAGAATTTACAAAATTCAATATTAGTATTTTCGATAATACAATTTTCAAGAAAAGAAAACTACCCAGGAAATATTAAATAACCATTTAATTTTCTTGAAAAACTAGGATCCAACTTTCCATAGTTCCACCACATCAGTTGATCTGCTAGCAGTGGAAGTACAAAAGATGGTAACTTGTCGTACAATAATCGCGAAACAATTTCCGACTCCTAAATTATTGGGAATTACATTTGCCAAAAAACAATTTTGCAAAGTAAGCATGTTTCTTCCTATCTCATGCTTTAAGTCTTAAGGTCTCACTTATAACTTAATTAAGTCGTCTAATTTAGAAACTTGTAAATTCACATAGATCCATTACATTCAGTTGATCTGCTAGTAATGAAAATATGCAATTTACCTTGTCATTAATATCTATGTCAAGGTCTCACTTACGCTAGATATTAACTCCAAGTGTCTCTTATAATTAGATAGCATGGACTTAAATTTTAGGGTATTTATTTTGATGTTACAATCAAAATATGTACGAAGAAGCATGCACTCATCTTCGTATCATAAGTTTTCAAAACTATTTTAATTACTAATTTGCTAAGAGTTAAATCAACAAAGTTTTAATCGAGGCGTTGAGTAACTTACAACTTTGCCTTAAGATGCTTCGTACATATAATGGTTTTACTTGGTAAGTCTAATTTGACGCACAGGCGAGCGGAGAGACAAAATGAAGTCTCTTTAAGGCCACAATTTAATGCGAAACCAACCTTATACCCACTTTATAGTTTGTCAACATTAGGTCCGCCGCTTCGACTATTTGTACAGTTGCATCAATCAATTAAAAGTTTATGATTCTAAGTCTTATAAAATTATGTTGTAAATTATTAATTGCTAGTCTCGCCTGGGAGCAAATTACCGTGCGAAGCGAACCACTGTCGGCACATAAGACTTGGCAATAAATAATTTACCACATCAAGGTTTCATAGTTATTAGGTCCATTTATTTTTTATACCAAAAATTACCCTCTTTTTGCTTACAATTCAAGAACAATTTAAACAAAAAAAAGACAAGTAATTTAACAAAAAATAAATAAACACTCAATAACGCATATAATCTTAACTATTAAATCATATAGCCACATGCAAACCTTTTGATAAATCCTCTTAATAATATCTACGTGAATTATTATGTATATAATTAAAAAAAAACTCCCATTGGTTTTCGAGCGCATTGTACCCAATAAACCACAGACGCCAACAATTGACCTCGTAAGCTTTAATAATTATATACCACGTTGCACATAACTGATTCATTAATTTAATAGATTGGGCCTTCCCTAATTTTAGATTTATCTAAACATGTAGCACATAAAACAAAACCCTAATCCATGATTTCTTTGCATGAAAAAATCATGGATCATCCAGGAACGTAACCCTTTATTCAAATAAACACATAAACATAACATGTCCTAATTTAGGGTTACAAAACTAGCTTTTTAATAAAAGAAGGGTCGAACCCCCCCCCCCCTAAATTATGTACGATTTATATTTTTATATTCTAAACTTAACACAAATCGATTAACATGTAAATCCAAATCAAGATTCGATTTTTATTATGCGTTTAGGTAATAACAATTGCATGTTAAATTGGCTCGTGATGCCACTGTTGGAATTTAAATATCTTGACATTCAAATAAATAAATAAACATCAAAGCACACAATAGCGGAAGCAAGGATCATTAATTTAACACATAATAGTATTACCGAATAATAAATAAGAAACGTACCATTATGATCCTAGCAAGAACAATGATCAAATCTTCTTTCTCCTTCACTTGATCAAATAAATAGGATTACCGTGAAACCCCTTACCTTTTTGTTTCACAATCCAAGATTAATAACTAAAGTAAGTTATATCCAAGTTCATGTACACACGTACTATAACCGATCAAAGGTTGATGCTAGTGAATGAATACAATTATTAAACCAAAACTATTTTGTTCAATAAACCTTGAATCTATTATTTAAGAAATAAAGGAAGTAATAATATAAACACACTGAACGATGCATGTGTTTATGCCATATGATATCATTATTATGCATAGTATCTACTGTACAATGATACATATGTCAAAGATATGATATTATAATCATGCATAGTATCTACTGTACAATGCATATCATACATATATCAAAGATATAATATCGTACGATAGAACCAGAACTCATTAAAGTCGATTGAACTTTTTGAGTATATTTTATTGTCGTGGCTTTTGAGGGCTTGAGGTTGTTTATATAGGCTCCAAACTTGTTTTTCAAGTTTGAGTCTAATACCTCCTCAAGTTTCAAAACTCGACACTCAACCCCCTCCTTTTTCTTTTTGTGTCCAAATAATTAAAATATATAACAATTATACATATTAATTATTCCTTTGATCATTCATACGTAAAGTGTGCAATCCTTCAGTCCCGAATTCAATTCTAGTCATACAGGTTTTAATATTTTTTCCAAAACTCTAACACTTTATACATAAACGATTTTTGAAGTAATATATTCACCTGGTGTAACAACCTTTTAAACTTACACACACACACAAAAAGGCTGCAAATAAGATTATTTCATTTTGGTTCTCAATGACCCCATAATCTATTACGAAAATCCACGAAACACCCCTAGTCTTAGAAATTCAAAACACTCATCGTGTCATTTTGAACGGCGAAATTATAGTGAGAAAATCCAAGCAAGAAGCTAAGTACAAGAAAAAGCTACCAAAGAATAAAAACAAGCGGGCCAAAGAAACAGCCCGATACACTCAACGACAAAGCTCCAAACACCAAACAAAACTTATGAAAATAAAGACCTCGGGTTGTGGCACCAATCAGACCATGGAGCATTAAATTTTGATGAAACAAACAGCACCTGAGTAGGGATCTAAAGAAATGACCAAACTTTCACCACGTAGAGCATATTCGAAGGCCACTAGGAATGAGAAAAATTAATCATGTTTCTTGCTCTCTATAACCACCAGCATGGTGTGCGGAACGCAACATCTATACATAATTTAAAAGATAGATTATGGAGCCGAGTGTTAAGAGCAAGAGCTAAATCAAGAGGGATGCATATTTCACGCAGACTGATGCAGCACCAGCACCAGGAGAAGATAGTAGCCCAAAGCTTCTTTTACAAAGTCACACTCAAAGAATAAGGAGCTGTACTTTCTGGGGCCCCCAGGCAAGCTGAGCATAAGATAGAGCCAAGGTAAATTCCTTTTTCATCGAGCTTGAGTTTTGAGGAGAGTCTATCTCCCATTAGCCGCCAATACGTTGTATTAACCTTCTGAGAAACATATCTATTCCAGGTAGTCGGACTGTCATGTCTTAGAAGACAAGCATTATCAATCTTGAATCTTAACGAACCAGCAGTAAAGATGCCGAAGTCATCTAAAAAACATATAACACCACCAGTCGCGGTCTCCAAATGACCAATAAGATTAATGATTTGACCTAATTCCTCAGACTCACGACCCCCACGCACATCCCTTCTCCAATACCACTTAAAAATTGTTAGAGTTTTGAAAAAATATTAAATCGTGTATGACTAGAATCGAACTCGGGACTGAGGGATTGCACACTTTACGTATGAATGATCAAAGGAATAATTAATATATATATATTATTATATATTTTAATTATTTGGACACGAAATATGGACTAACGGAAGTTAAAGTAATTAACGGAATTGACTAATGACTGTTAGTAAATAAAGGAGGGGGTTGAGTGTCGAGTTTTGGAACTTGAGGATGTATTAGACTCAAACTTGGAGAAATAGTTTGGAGGCTATATATACACCCTCATTAGCTCTACAAAAATCGACAGAATTAAAAACCAAAAAGTCGGACGACACAATATAGATAATACGACTAATATTATTCCAAGGTATATGTAGCGTACAGTATACATTGGAGTAACACAATGTGCAGTCAATGTAGATTGATTATGTTCTTGACTTTCTATGATGGATAGTCACTATACATGACCTTCTTTACTTCCTAGATCGCCTATTAATAAAATAAAAGGGTTCGACCCGTTTTATTTTATACAAAGCAAAACCTTGTTTGTTGTATGCTTTAATTGTGATTCGAGGTTTATTGAACAAAATAGTTTTGGTTTAATATTCGTGTTCATTCACTAACATCAACATTTGATCGCTTATAGTACGTGTGTGTATGAACTCGGATATAACTTACTTTAGTTATTATCTTGGATTGTGGAACAAAAAGGTAAGGGGTTCCATGTTAATCTTATTTGTTCTTGTTGAAGAGAAGAATTCAAATTTGATCCTTGTTCTTGCTAGGATCTAAAAGGTACGTAACTATTTAATATTCGGTAATACTTTATACATGTTAAATAAAGATTATTGTTTCCGCTATTATGTGTGCTTTGATGTGTTATTTATTTATTTGAATGTCAAGATATTTAAATTCCAACAGTGGCATCACGAGCCAATTTAACATGTAATTGTTATTATCGAAACACATAATAAAAATCAAATCTTGATTTGGATTTACATGTTTATTAGTCGAATTTTTTTTTAGGGTTTTACTATTAGATCTAAAAATTAATTCGAACCATAATTTAGGGGGGGGGGGGGGGGGGGGGGGGGGTCGACCCTCTTTTATTAAAAAAGTTAGTTTTCTAACCCTAAATTAGGACATGTTTATGTGTTTATTTGAATAAAGGGTTACGTTCCTGGATGATCCATGATTTTTTCATGCAAAGAAATCATGGATTTGGGTTTGTTTTATTTGCTACATGTTTTAGATATGTCTAAAATTAGGGAAGACCTAATCTATTAAATTAATGAATCAGTTATGTGCAATGTGGTATTTAATTATTAAAGCTTACGCGGTCAATTATAAGGCGTCCGTGGTCCATTGGGTACAATGCGCTCGAAAACCAATGGGAGTTTTAATAATTATATACATTAATAATTCACATAGAGATTATTAATATGATTTATCAAAAGGTTTGCATGTGGCTATATGATTTAATAGTTAAAATTATATGCGTTATTGAGTGTTTATTTATTTTTTGTTAAATCACTTGTCTTTTTTGTTTAAATTGTTCTTTAATTGTAAGCAAAAAGAGGGTAATTTTTTTTATAAAAAAAAAAAATGGACCTAATAACTATGAAACCTTGATGTGGTAAATTATTTATTGCCAAGTCTTATGTGCCGATAGTGGTTCGCTTCGCACGGTAATTTGCTCCCAGGCGAGACAAGCAATTTAATAATTTACAACATAATTTTATAAGACTTAGAATCATAAACTTTTAATTGATTGATGCAACTGTACAAATGGTCGAAGCGGCGGACCTAATTAGACAAACTATAAAGTGGGTATAAGGTTGGTACGCATTAAATTGTGACCTTAAAGAGACTCCATTCTGTCTCTCCACTCGCCTGTGCGTCTAATTAGACTTACCAAGTACACCATTATATGTACGAAGCATCTTAAGGCAAAATTGTAAGTTACTCAACGCCTGATTTAAAACTTTGTTGATTTAACTCTTAGCGAATTGGTAATTAAAATTGTTTTGAAAACTTATGATACAAAGATGAGTGCATGCATCTTTGTACATATTTTGATTATAACATCAAAATAAATACCCTATAAAATTTAAGTAAATGCTATCTAATTATAAGAGACACTTGAAGTTAATATCTGGCGTAAGTGAGACCTTGACACAGATATTAATGACAAGGTAAATTACATGTTTTTATTGCCAGCAGATCAACTGAGTGTAATAAAATTATATGAATTTACATGTTTCTAAATTAGACGACTTAATTAAGTTATAATTGAGACCTTGAGACTTAAAGCTTGAGATGGGAAGAAACAAGCTTACATTGCAAAATTATTTTTGACAAATGTAATTCCCATAAATTTAGGAGTCGGAAATTGTTTCGCGATTATTGTACGACAAGTTACCATCTTTTGTACTTTCACTCTTAGCAGATCAACTGATGTGGTGGAACTATGGAAAGTTGGATCCTAGTTTTCAAGAAAATTAAATGGATATATTGTATTTCCTGGTAATTTTCTTTTCTTGAAAAATTATTATCGAAAATACTAAAATTGAATTTTGTAAATTCTTTTAATGTATTAATGCAACGTTAAAACCATAAACATGGGGCATTCTTTTAGTGAAAAATTGATCTACACCCGTAGGGGCTTAGGCTAGAGTCAACTTTACTAAAAGAATAAACCAAGCATACTTTCTTTGAGAAGAGTGAGACTTAAACCATATACCTTTTCATGAATGAGAAGGGTATAATAGAAAATTAGAATTGTCTAAATTCTAAGAAATAACTCATAGCAAAATTTTAATAGTTAAGAAAATTGCACATTTATAAGTTATTAAATTAGAAGCTAGACAAGTTACCGCAAACTTAGTAAAAGGCAAACTAGCCATCTTTGTCTAGTTGTTGTGCTTTGACCACTTAAATATGCTACATACCATTGTGGGGATGGTAGTCAAATTAAAGAAGAAATTGCATACCCAATTTTTTCAAGTTAATTGCATTGATAGATGGTCCATCATTTACAAAGTAGAATACATTCTTTTAGTACCTAAGTAATTGTTATGTATGGGATTACTCAAAGGTGTAGGAAATTAAATAGCACACTATTTGCTTTTACTGGTTATGAAACACTTATAATGTTGTCAAATCCAGTGGGAGCATAGTGTTGTAATTACTGAATAACATATATTAATGTAATGATCTGTAATTCAGTGGAAGCTACAAGCTTGTTATCTTGGTAGTAACCCAGATTATCTCTAGAATGTCTTGAGATAATTACTTTCCAATTATAGACACTTGTGGCTTAAGGATAGTCATGTATGTTTCCTTACTTGACAAGGTGATTCTATATCTACTAATATCTATGACACAATCATATTGATCACATTAAACAAATGCGTAACGTGTTGTTTATATGATACATGATGTTGTTCCATGCACAAGTGGGAAAAATTTTAATTGTGTGCAAGCAACAACACAAAGGAATATGATTTAAAGGATTCTCTTGACTGCAAGGTAAGAGAATTAATGTTCTAATGTGATTTATTCACATCTAATAAATAGAACACTTGGAATTAATATCTAGCGTAAGTGAGACCTTGACATAGATATTAATGACAAGGTAAATTACATACTTTCATTACTAGCAGATCAACTGATGTAATGAAACTATGTTAATTTGCAAGTTCTAAATTAGATTCTTATTAGAACAAATGTCAATATGATAATGAGATTACTTCAAACTAAATATTTATGTATTATTGAAATGACATAAATAAATGAAGTAATCTAATACTACTTCAAATTTGAATGTTTATGTATTCTTGGAATGTCATAAATATATGAAGTAAATAAATTAACTTGAAATACTATTGAAACCAAATTGTGGTGTTCATGATTACTTTAGTTATGCATATTTATATTTTATTGTAAAGATATAAATATGAAGTCTTTTAATTGTTACAAGACTTATAATAAAGTAAGATGTTAACTTGTTATGTTTTAATTAAGACATATACAAGAAGTCATTGAGTTTATCAATGATTTATAACGTATAATGGGTTTATAACAGTTTATGTCTTCTTGTTAAGACATGGACATGAAGTGACTTGGTTATAAAGCATGCAATTGGTTTGGAAAATCTATTTCACCATTAACTTGACTTAGTTAGTAAATAGGTAAGCCAAACAAAATATATTTATCTTACATATTGTAAGATTGTCTTACAATATTAATCCTAAATGAAATACATAATGGTTATGGTACGTTCAGTTAGGAAAATCAAACTCTTATTATATTGTTTGATTAAAGATAACTATATCTTCTTTTCTTCCAAAATTGTTATCAATGTTAAGAAATTGAGTATGCATTGTATATACTCAATTAGACTCCAACCTAGAAGATTAATAAGACACCATTTATTATGGAATGTGATGAATCACATTAAGTCTTAAAATTGAAGTTCTAAATTTGTTAAAACTATTTTGAGTAGGTTATTAACAAACTTCAGGTAAGAAACTGTCAATGTGTATTTGTAATGTCCCAAAAGAGAACAATTTTATGTTGCTCTACTTGCTAAGTATTTATAGATAGTCTATAAATTGCAAAAGGCAAGTGGGAGTTTTATCTTGAAAAGATAAAATTACAAGATACATGATCTTCTAAAATACACTAGCAAATGTCATGCTGAGGATTAAACATGTTAATGTTAAATCTCAAGATGATGGAATTCTCATTCATAGATCCGCAAGGATATCTCAAATATTTGTATAATATGTTGAGGATTATGAGTTACAGGATTATGGTAAACCTGTTGATAAATTGCAAATATTGAATTTGGCAAGTTACTCATACTATGAATGATTAGATGCAGTCCATAAAGATAATTAGTTTTGAAAACTTAATTAATCTTGAACTCTATAGTTACACTATAGAATGAAGATAAGTTTCTTCAAAAGGAATGAAAATCCTAGAGATTTAAATTTCTGTGTAGAAATCATATGGACAAAATTTTGTATACATAATTTAATGTGTGGAAGGATTATCAAACACACTTAAGCAATTAACTGTGATTGAAATTATTTCTAGGCACATTAAATGTATAAAGATTATGATTGACATTCTTAGTTTCATTTATATGAAATTAACAATGAAATATCAAAACTCTTTCTTGAGTAATTACTTGTGCGAGGACGATAAGTAATTGAAAGGAGTATTTGAATTCAAATAATCTTTGGAAGTATACAAAGTGCAAATCATTTATGAATGGATTAATGCATGCATCTAGGAGATACACTTATGTTTAGTTATTAAATCTATATTTTGATTTATAATTAAAATAAGGCAATCTCTAAATATTCCTAAAAGCTAGTGGGAGTGTTAAATTTAGTTTCTTATTTCATATATGTTGTAAAATATATAGGAAGTAACGTTCCATTAACATTAAATGTTAAGTCTTAGTTTGGAATGAAACTTCATTATGGAAATTTAAAAAATAAACATACAACCTTGAAATATATGTTTATTATGATAAACATAAGCGGTAAAATTATTGATTCTAATAAACATGATTATACTATTAGAAAGTCTAGATAGATACATATCTTTGAAAAGATATGACATGAATAAATCTAAGTTTGACGCAAGGATTTTTCATGTACATCATGTTGTTTGTTGTATCATGCTTGATGAAAGATGATTTGACAACATTAATATCTAATTGGAAGTTATTAGATAACTAAGTGTAATGGATATGGTTGGATTTAGAATTAACATCCTCATCCTGGAATAGCTCCTAAATTCTAAATATGAACCATATGGAAAATTGTTGCATAATTGATGTAGACGACAAATCTTGAAAGATTTGAAGGTATCAAACATTACACAATGGATATTAAAGTTTACGGGATTTTAAAGAGCATATTGTTGTTTGCATACAATGATGCTGATAAGATTGAGATGACACTCAATACTAGTCATGGTAGGATTTCATCCTAGTTAATGGCCATGTGTACTAGTTATGCTTAACTGTAAGCATAGTTGCATTTTACATTAAAGAATTATAATAATTTAAACTATAAAAGGTTTGATAGTTTGCTTCTCATAAATTCGTGGTTGAGGATGTCACGTATTTTATGAAATATTATGTGGCATTATCAAGATAATTGATAGCACACATACAAGAACTTCATTAATTGAATTCTTAAAATAAGTATTCTCAAAATTCCCATAGATCAAAATTAGTTGATTTATGCCTTGTCAACAAGTATGTTTGACGTGACTTGAGGCATAGTTCATTAATTAGAATTATCATGCATTGATCTATTTTAGTGTTTGGATAATGGGATGTTGTAAAACAGTTATTATTTTAATGGTATAAAATAATGGTTATGTTTGTTTATCATTTTCTTAATAATATGCCATATATTTGCATGTTTATATCCATGAATATATTTATATATTATAAACTGTCCGTTGCCAGTTAATGATATGGGAATATCATTAAATTGAGGTAAATCTGAGTATTGGTATAATATACTTGAAAGTATATTGATGCGTTGTCATACCAATTTCACATGATATTCAAAATGTTTGAGTATAGGACTTTATCCCGCCACATGAGTTTACTTTATGGATCTTATCATCAAGTAAATCATGAGTATATAGTTATCCTCAGACTTGAGATACCAGATAACTGTCATGCATGTAGTGCATTTCTTTGATACAATTTAACGCTATACGTAACTGGTAGTGATGAACTCAAATAAGTACATTTTATTACTATCATTTATCCTATTAATTTGACTTGTTTTACTATATTATGTATGAGGATTGATACTTAATTGTTTACTTTTGTAATTCTCAGGTAAAAACAAGCATTTGGTGAAACTTAGCTATTTTGGACTAATTAAGGAGCAAAACGTGCATAAAGTGAAAGTCTACTGAAATGGGCAAGATCAAGTCAATTCTGCTCCAGATGCGCCGCATCTCACTCTCAACATGCGCCGCATCTCTATCAAGATATCACCAGATACGATCCAAGATACAAGAGGACATGCGCCGCATCTAATAAAGAGTTACGCCGCATCTTCTGGCGGTGTACGAATATTCCTGAATATTATAATCTTGGACCCCACGCGAAGTTAAGTACATGCGCCGCATCTACTTAGTAGATGCGCCGCATCTTCCCTCAGACAGAAACTATAAATACCCCGTAGACCAGACGAATTAAAGAGTTCAAAAACCCTAACACCGAAGACCGAACAGTAGGAAACAAAGGACGAATTCAGTCAAGGAGGCAGCACAAGACACACCCAAATCAAAGATACAAGAGCTGTAAGAAGGTGCTGCATATTTTTAATTCATTAAGTAGTTTTGTTTTATTGTGTTAGCAAACTTTAATTCATCAGGATTGGTGGCTTGTGTAATGTGACAACGGAAAGATTGCACTCCCTTTAATACTTGCTTTCCCATCAATTAAAGTTTATATGTTGATGTCTTTGGTTACTACTTATTAGTGCATTGATAACCTCTGTGTTTATTAGTGGCTTGCGGGCATTTGACTGCGGGACATAATGTGGCTCCCACGGTTGTTTCTAAATTGATCACTTAGGAATAACTTTTAGACATAAGTAATCATTAAGGGTTTACTCGCCGATAAGAATAGGACCAATGAGAAAGGATTAACTACATACACTTCATATAAAGCTATCAATAAAACAAGTGACAATCTACTTAATTATAAGGACAGCCCTCTTATTGTCTCGAGTATCTATCTGTGTACGTGTGTGCTACTTGCTGATTCGTGCCTATTGGTTTATTTTATTATTTTAATTGCAACAAATCGTGCCAGTCTCTCAGGCTGAAACCCCCTTGCGTTAGGATATTAAAATACTGATTAGAATAACGAGATAATACGTTCCACTCTTAGTGATCGACACTCTACTTACCATTATCTTCATACTGACCGGGTACACTGCTCGTTAAGTGTGTGTGTTATTGATAAGTCGGCTAAATATAAATTTAAAACTTGAGTAAGCATTAAAACTGCTAAACCGCAACGACACATCACGCGCATCAAGTTTTTGGCGCCGTTGCCGGGGAGTGAATTGTTATTATCTGTTAATTTGATTAGTATTTTAATTAGGTTTTTCTTTTTATTAGATTAATTGCATCATTGTACTATTTTGCATATTTGTTGTATTGTGTGTTAATTGTTTTCTTTTATTTTTGTGTGTTTTATTTTTGTTTGTGTGTTTAATTTTTGTTTTTATTTCTCGTATTTTTCTGTTCTGCTATCGTTGTACTGTGCTAAATCAAACGATACGGCGCATCTGATCTCTCAGATACGGCGTATTGCGTTTAATTTTTTTAATACAACGCGTTTAATTAATTCGATACGACGCATCTTTTCCCCAAGATACGGCGTATCTGTTTTTAATAAGAAAATTTTTCTAAGCGATAAAGTAATACGACGCATCTGCTTTTGCAGATACGGCGTATCTGTTTTTAATAAATTTTTTTTTTCTAAACGTTAACGCCATACGACGCATCTGCTTTATCAGATACGGCGTATCTATTATTTTAATTAAAAACAGTTTGCGAATTATTAAACAAATACGGCGTATCGATCTCTGTCGATACGGCGCATCTTACTGAATCAAAAATCTTTTATTTTTAAACGTAACGATAATACGGCGCATTAACTTTCGTTAATACGACGCATTTAATTTTAATTAGATAAGCTGATTTTTGATTATTTAATTCGATACGGCGCATTCAAAATTCTAAGCGGCGTATCTATTTTCTGAATAAAAGTCTGATTTAATTTCAACGATTATAAGATACGGCGTATCCCATTTATAGGATACGGCGCATCAACAGCAGATATCAGAAGCTTTTATTTTACTTTGATCGTTTCACCCTTCTTTTGCACGAGTAAGTTTTATTTCAGGAAGATGGACGATCCGGATATTACAATGGAAGAATATATCAGATTTGAAGAGGAAAGAGCCTTGAGCAATAATGGGATATACGAGTGGGAAAGAGCAAGATATGGTGCACAGGTCATCATGGATAAAGAACCCACGATGGAAGAATACTTGTTATTGAAGCAGAAAAAGTCAGGGAGAGAGAGAAACAAATTGCCATTTCGACACACTTGGACTTTATCAATTGATGAAGAGGAAGAAGAATCATACGATTTTGGTGCAATTAGGTTTCCAGCAATAGTTATTGATGATGATATTTCTCCGGAAGTTGCCCAAGATGAAGAAGAGTCACAAGTGTTTGATTTGAATGATAATCCGGCAATTGTTTACAAAGAAGCTTATTCATCCGAAAGTGCTTATGATGAAAATGAAGATGAATGTGGGACAATGGTGTATAGTGCTATTACTTGTAATTTTCCACCCGAGGTGGAAAATATATTCTCATCCTATCAAAAACACCATGATAATACCCCCTCGGATGGAGATAATAAGTATTCTGATATTGAAAAGTTTGATGCTATTGTGTACGATAACATACCGCAATTACCACAACAAACGAAAATATTTAGGTGTGGAGCGGATGAGCCAGATTATGACCCCACAAAGGATTTTGAAGAAATGTGGGATGATTTATTTGAGGCGGCTATTCGGGATAAAGATGAAATTGCAAGACCACTAGTTGAAGATGGAGATTCACATGATGAATCGAAGTCACTTGCAACACAAAGTGGTACAAATTTATTTAATATTATTAATCCCGTTACTAATAATCTTGCTAGTTTTCCTGAACAGGTTGCAAAACAAAAAGATGATGAGGTGAAATTTATTACACTACCTATTGAAGCACCTGTGATCAACCCGTATTTGGTGGAGCTCGAAGAAGAATTTGATGATGAGCTCTTAAACATTGCTATGATTGATGAAGATGATGATTCCGACCCTATTAAGTATGTAGAGGAACTCGAACTTTTACTTGCCAAAGACCCTTTCTCACCTCAAGAAGAAAGGAGACTCATTTTTCCTCAACATACTACTCTTGCCGATGAAGTGGTCAAGTCATCCAATTTATCAACCAAACCGGGTATGAATAGGAAAGATGTACATATATTGCCAAGGTATGATCTTTATTTATTTCTTCCATCTTTACTAGCAAATTTACACTCTTTTCGTGTTTATTGCTACTATCACCCGCACTTGATCGCAAGTGGGAGGAACAACACCCTATTACACAGTAAATAAGGGTGGAGTCAGGCTCGTGACTCGAACAAAAACAAGCGCTTCGTGGGAGGCAACCCATGCTTATCTTTTATTTATTTTTATTATTCTGTTTTATGTGTCGAGTCAGTCAGACCGCACGAGGATACGGCGCATCTCAATCCTGAGATGCGACGCATCTCCTGCAATGGTCATATCTTATTTTATTTTTCTGCATTTTTATTTTCGACTTTAAAACTATTTATCAGTTTATTTTTAATGCGGCGCATCCCTGGTTAAGGATGCGGCGCATCTTTATTCTGATCCGTATTTATTCCAGGCTCGATACGGCGTATCTTCTTCAATAAGATACGGCGCATCGACTGACCTGATGATTTTTAGTTTTAATTTTTAAGTTTTATTTTTATCTAACTACTAATGTATTATGCAAGCTTGAACCTTTCTTATCTTAGGTGTGTTTTAAAGTGTTGGTGGTATTATAGTTTCCTGGATTTCCTGTGGATACATCAAGTATGAAGCTTTAACGTTCTAATCCACAAGAAGTTGATTTTTGCTCTTATACTATTGGAGGATCATACCGAGCAAATCTCAGGGGAGTTTTTCTGTTCTAATTCTTTTATTTTCCAGTTTTTAACCTTTTATACAAACAACGAGGACGTTGTTTAACTTAAGTGGGGGGATTGGAGAATTAGAACACTTAACAATTACTTGTCCTAAACTTTTTCAAAAATTATGCTTAAAATGTGCTTAATATATCAAACTTAAAAAATTTTTAGCATGTTTTTGTTTAAGATCTAAGTTGCATAACTGCACACATGACGTTATTTTCAAAAATTGTGATTTTTCAAAATTCACAAATCTATGAGTGTGCCGGTGACTTGTAAACTTTAGAACTTGGCTTGTATACTATTCGAGACCACCATAATGAGTATTATTTATATAATTGGAATGACTTGTCTAAATTGGTAAAATTCTAGGATTACACCCAAATAGCCTATTATTTGTTATGTGTTATTAACTAACTACACTGGTTAGTTAACCCCCGTATAAACCCTTTTGTTACTCTCATTTTTAGAGTAAGATACCCCTAGAAAAACCCTCAGAGCCATTCCTTTCGTTTCTTACACCTTTGTTAAAATGTTTCGTTACACCCTTACACCTTAGCCTACCCTGTAGATTAGAATCCGTGGTTGGTTAATTGCTATAGGCAAAGTGTGTTTCCTTACATTACCTGTGTTCGCGTGCGTAATTCATTATCTATGGTTAGGTCGGGAAATTGCACAATGCAATTGGAGTAAAAGTAAATATTGTATATTTTGGAGTTTATTTTTCGTGTGTTTACTACTTTCACTATTACCATTATTTCTGAAGTTATGAAAAGTATGGAACATTTATCCAGAATTATCATTATAGTGATGTGGTGAAATTTTACACATCTATGTTTATGTTTATAAAAAAAAAAAAAAAAAAAAAAAAAAAAAAAAAAGAATCGAAAAAATAAGAAAAGAAAAAGAAAGAAAGAAAAGTTGGAAGTTAGTTTTAACCAACTTATGTAAAGTTATGTAAGTGGTCGATATCACCACTATTTGTTGTACTATATCTATGGATTGAATGGGAATTGGCAGTTATGGGAACGCCAATTAAGGTTTATTCTTTGATTAAGACCTTGTTGAGTATAATTCGTGTCTACCTAAAGCGTGTGTTTCAAGTGTTAAAGCGTGAGTTATTCGATGATATGAGTCTTATTCATGGGATGGTTGGGATAGTGATTAACCACACTTAGGATTTTAATTTATTTGTTTTGTTTATTTTTCATTTTACACCAATTTATATCCCAAATGTTATCCATGCCCTATATTATTCTTTATCCAACCGAACCTTTGATTTATTGAGATTAGGGATTTGAGCAATCTTAAGTATCGTAGTCGTGGATTCGGCTATGTATTTATGATTTTGTCGCCCTTTTTGATATATTATTATTGGTGAAGTTTGGACCTATCTTTAGCCTATTCGAGTTAAGGATTTGAGCAATTGCAAGTATCGTGTTCGTGGATTCGATCATGTATTTGTGATTTTGTCGCCTTTTCTGGAATTTGAGATCGATAGTGATTAAGAATAATTAACCCTTAAGCCTAAAAAACCCTTTTTACCGCTTTAGACTTGTTATTCCTTAGCTTTAGTGGTGGAGATGTGTATACTTGCCAAGCTTATGATAGAATATCCGTCGCGACTGGACAGTTAAACGATTAGATTTGCTTTTATCGACTTATTTTATTTTACTTCTAATTCGTTAAGTGTTTAGTTGTGTGATTATGAATTAAACGAATACATGCTTAAATATAAAAATAAATCCTAACATCTTTTAGGATACATTTTCATAAATGAAATTCTAAGGTTTACTTGGGGACAAGTAAAGTTCAAGTGGGGGGATATTTGATGAACTCAAATAAGTACATTTTATTACTATCATTTATCCTATTAATTTGACTTGTTTTACTATATTATGTATGAGGATTGATACTTAATTGTTTACTTTTGTAATTCTCAGGTAAAAACAAGCATTTGGTGAAACTTAGCTATTTTGGACTAATTAAGGAGCAAAACGTGCATAAAGTGAAAGTCTACTGACATGGGCAAGATCAAGTCAATTCTGCTCCAGATGCGCCGCATCTCACTCTCAACATGCGCCGCATCTCTATCAAGATATCACCAGATACGATCCAAGATACAAGAGGACATGCGCCGCATCTAATAAAGAGTTACGCCGCATCTTCTGGCGGTGTACGAATATTCCTGAATATTATAATCTTGGACCCCACGCGAAGTTAAGTACATGCGCCGCATCTACTTAGTAGATGCGCCGCATCTTCCCTCAGACAGAAACTATAAATACCCCGTAGACCAGACGAATTAAAGAGTTCAAAAACCCTAACACCGAAGACCGAACAGTAGGAACAAAGGACGAATTCAGTCAAGGAGGCAGCACAAGACACACCCAAATCAAAGATACAAGAGCTGTAAGAAGGTGCTGCATATGTTTAATTCATTAAGTAGTTTTGTTTTATTGTGTTAGCAAACTTTAATTCATCAGGATTGGTGGCTTGTGTAATGTGACAACGGAAAGATTGCACTCCCTTTAATACTTGCTTTCCCATCAATTAAAGTTTATATGTTGATGTCTTTGGTTACTACTTATTAGTGCATTGATAACCTCTGTGTTTATTAGTGGCTTGCGGGCATTTGACTGCGGGACATAATGTGGCTCCCACGGTTGTTTCTAAATTGATCACTTAGGAATAACTTTTAGACATAAGTAATCATTAAGGGTTTACTCGCCGATAAGAATAGGACCAACGAGAAAGGATTAACTACATACACTTCATATAAAGCTATCAATAAAACAAGTGACAATCTACTTAATTATAAGGACAGCCCTCTTATTGTCTCGAGTATCTATCTGTGTACGTGTGTGCTACTTGCTGATTCGTGCCTATTGGTTTATTTTATTATTTTAATTGCAACAAATCGTGCCAGTCTCTCAGGCTGAAACCCCCTTGCGTTAGGATATTAAAATACTGATTAGAATAACGAGATAATACGTTCCACTCTTAGTGATCGACACTCTACTTACCATTATCTTCATACTGACCGGGTACACTGCTCGTTAAGTGTGTGTGTTATTGATAAGTCGGCTAAATATAAATTTAAAACTTGAGTAAGCATTAAAACTGCTAAACCGCAACGACACATCACGCGCATCAGGTAGCTATACGGATTGTTTTGGGAAGCGTTGCGAAGTGCATGAGTTATGCTCGTAGTCAAGATAGAATTTGTTCCTTCAAATTGTTTGGAGTTTAATACTGTTGGGCCCCTCGTAGGGTTGACAAGATGTTTGTGCGGCCGCACCCAAGATCTCCCCTGAATGGTTCAGAAGATTTGGTAATCTTGCTCAATCGAAAACAACGAGAAACAGAATTATTAATAAAGAATGACTTAGATCCATATCTTTATTAACGTAGTATTAGAAACAAAATGATAAGTATGATGATTAATCATCAAGTGGTTTTTCCAGGAGACCACCACCCGAGTTGTACTAGGGGCATTGGCGTGTTGCTAGACGCTAACCAATGTCATTACCCTTTTAATAGATTTCCAAGTGGGAGCTGTTAGAGTTTTGGAAAAATATTAAATCGTGTATGACTAGAATCGAACCCGGGACTGAGGGATTGCACACTTTACGTATGAATGATCAAAGGAATAATTAATATATATATTATTATATATTTTAATTATTTGGACACGAAATATGGACTAACGGACGTTAAAGTAATTAACGGAATTGACTAATGACCGTTAGTAAATAAAGGAGGGGGTTGAGTGTCGAGTTTTGGAACTTGAGGATGTATTAGACTCAAACTTGGAGAACAAGTTTGGAGGCTATATATACACCCTCATTAGCTCTACAAAAGTCGACAGAATTAAAAACCTAAAAGTCGGACGACACAATATAGATAATACGACTAATATTATTCCAAGGTATATGTAGCGTACAGTATACATTGGAGTAACACAATGTGCAGTCACTGTACATTGATTATGTTCTTGACTTTCTATGATGGATAGTCACTATACATGACCTTCTTTATTTCCTAGATCGCCTATTAATAAAATAAAAGGGTTCGACCCGTTTTATTTTATACAAAGCAAAACCTTGTTTGTTGTATGCTTTAATTGTGATTCAAGGTTTATTGAACAAAATAGTTTTGGTTTAATAATCGTGTTCATTCACTAGCATCAACCTTTGATCGCTTATAGTACGTGTGTGTATGAACTCGGATATAACTTACTTTAGTTATTATCTTGGATTGTGGAACAAAAAGGTAAGGGGTTCCACGTTAATCCTATTTGTTCTTGTTGTAGAGAAGAATTCTAGTTTGATCTTTGTTCTTGATAAGATCTAAAAGGTAAGTAACTATTTAATATTCGGTAATACTTTATACATGTTAAATAAAGATTCTTGCTTCCGCTATTATGTGTGCTTTGATGTGTTATTTATTTATTTGAATGTCAAGATATTTAAATTCAACAAAGACACATGGGGAAAAGGATATTCTATCATTAACCAAACAGTCTGTGGAGGTCTCCAACGCGTATAATCAAGGGAATGAAGCGCACAATGGTTGTGTTCCAATCCATTAATTAGACCAAAATTTGGTTCGAGTATCTGGTTTGGCTTTGCTACGAAAAGAAGACATAAACGGGATGTTGAATTGATGAAGCTTCCAACGACATTTAAGAATATTGAACCAAGGGTTGTTCCCTCTCAAGGAATCTAAATCCATGTTCATACCATCCTTGCTACAATATATCGCACAGATAACTTGAGACCATATAGCGTCTCTCTCAATAAGAAACCACCACCACCATTTGGCAATCAGACCGAGATTATAACCTTGAAGACTGCCAATTTCCAGACCCCCATTCTTATGATAGGCTGGAATTAGACTTCTAGGCAATCAAGTGGATTTTACGCTCATCGTGGAGACCGAGGTAAAGGAAATGAAACTTATTGGTCGAGCATATGATAGATATAGTGACTACCTTAACCTCATTAAATTCGATACCCACACCATAATTAGCACTCTTTGATATGTTAATTTTAAGACCAGAACTTACGTAAAAGCACTTCAAAGACTAATTAAGCTTTTTCTCGCATCCAGAGACCAATAAAGCCCTACTTCATCTTTTAACAAATCCTTGTAAATTGTTTGATTAATAGAATTAGGGCCCGTTTGGTATATGGGTGTGAGTGGGTTTGGATTCAAAGAAAATTCAAAACAAGTGTTTGGTACATATTCTTTTAAATGACACATGGTATAAAATGATAGATTTGATAGGAGGCTAAATTGGTATCTTTTGATGATACCAACCAATAAGAATTTAGAGTTTATTTTACTAATTTTTTCTCTCTCTTTCATGTGGGGTGATTTTTTTATAGGTTTATCTTTCTCATTTTTTTAACGATCAGGGTAACCCGC